>JAAOAW010000444.1:0-155013 GCA_013186925.1 Fusarium succisae | reverse complement strand
GGCCTGGCTCAAGCAGCACTGACGCCGCTTCACTTGGATGGTCACCTTTTTGGACCAAGGATATCCTGAAATGCCCTGGACTGCCTTCTCCTCGATCAGGGTACGTCGGCTCCTCGTACCGGCCGATGTACATTACATTGTAAACTGGTCTGTGAGCACGACTTTACCTGCTGGGGGCTCACTAATGCATCCCGTCGTTCGAGGTTTGGGACCGTTGGGCACGCGGGCTTAGTTACCCCACTAGCTAACTAACTTACAAACTCACTCCACTCGCCGTCACAGACCCGGACCTGGCTTGAACTCGACACGACAGACCAGACCCTGGACTAGGTAAAATGTCTCTAGCTTGTTTGCTTCCGGATCCTCGTCCTGCTGAAGCAAATGCTTCCGAGACAGAAACGGGGATGGCCATGGTCATGGCCTCATCGGTGTTGTGTCCAGGGGATCCTTGATGTTTGTCCCGGTCCCATCTATAACCACCATAAGATCGCCCTCATATTACGTTTGAGATACCATCCTGTTCTGGCCTACTTTGTGCCTCTACTCAACATTCTTTTAGATCCAGTGGATCGACGTTTCGCCTTGTTTAAACCTTAGGAGCCCACCACTACAGCCATCACCTCCACGCACAAAATTCAAGGCCTATTATAGACGCCGCCACGTCGCCTACCTTATCTGGGCATCCGATCTGTTACCACCGATCGAACACCGTAAATTGTTACGCCGCCGACTTTTATAACTGCTAGTGGTGGTAGCATTGGTCTTCATTACAGCACCCTTCAGCTAGCTCTTCGAATCGACACAGTTCGTCCCTTGGCAGACAAGATCAACTTACAATTATTTCATCAAATAGAACAACGAGTGAGTATGATGGTAAAGTATGTTCTCAAAATTCGAGTTAATCCCTTTACTCAGACCATTCTGTTTCCGACGCCTTGCCAACATGTGCGATTTCACCAAAAACTATTATATCTACACTTCTTGCACAGATCCCGGGACACATTTCTGCAAAACTTCTATAGATGGAAGTCGCAAGCATGCCTGTCCCAAAGGCCCTCACGAACGCTACATCGTTCTCCCGGAAAGCTGCCCATTGTGTTGTGGGTGAAACCAAAAACTGCGGTTGATGTTGGACTCGACACTCTCAGGAAGAACACTGCAGAAACAACCATGCCGTAGTCACCATGGCCAACGAATTTCATATTCTCCATTGATATGGAATTGCAAAAATGACAGCCTGGTTTGAAGCTTGTATGGAATTCAAGGCACCGAGCTGATGTTTCTTTCCATCCAATCGAGGCAAAGCTACGAATTCGAGAGTACAAGCACAGGATCTTGAGCATCCCATAGGGGTTTGAACGAGAAGAACAAGTAGCAGCTATGCTATCGAAGAGGCAAGGGAAGCAACATGCGATTTTATCGGCAGCACTTATGAAAAGCGACAGAGGCAAGCGAACCAAAAACATTATCCAGCGACAGATTTGAAAGTTGAACCTCGAGCTAGACCACTAGAGTCTCGTTTGTACTGGTACACGGGAATTATACACTAAATTGGCGTTATGGAAATAATTAAAAAGAAATCTATGGTCACTGAATGCGAATTTATGTGTGTGGGAGACGCGGCGTCAACTTCTTAGCTGTTGATTTTGAGCGACCGGAACCCACGCCGTTGAACGGTATTATGATTGACATGGAATGCATATTGTTACATATTTCTACCACTCTTAGGCTTATATCGGTTCTTATTTAGCGCTCGAAAGACGAAGGGCTCTGGTCATGGCTACTGTAGAGCTACTAGGTCAGCTGGTTCTGCAGGCTGCCGTTAGCATATATTGTGGCTGATATGCCTTACCAAGCATGGCTTACCTAGCAGATTCGGAAGATGTAGCACTCCGGTTATCGCCAAATAAGCAGGGATGTCGTCGGTGTTTTCACTGCGTGGTTACATTGCCGTTGACATCAGGACTGTCACGACGGGTGACGGGATGCGCTATACTATGCTAGTGAGACGTAGGCTGCCATCCCACCATCTTCTTTAGGCTCTGACAGCTCGCTTAAGGCAATCGAGTCCCTTGACCCCACTGATCTTGGTCAACATACGCCCGAGATGAGAGACAATATGCGAGTAAAGGGCAAAGATCAGAGTTAATATGGAGTTTGGACGGGTATAAAGTTGATGCTGTGGGGAATGAGGGGGAATAAGCGCGCCTGTACGTGCGAGCTTTTGAGGCGCATGCCGCGCGGGATGTACCGGTAACCGTTTGACAGTCTTGCGAGGCGGAATATTATGGCCAATGACCTGAGAATGAGGAGAAGAGAGACAACAGGGACTGCAGCTGAGAATAAGCGAGATCTGCCACGTTCATCCCTGTTGGTTGACAAAGTGTCATCACACTCCCCGCGCTTAGACCTGAGACGAAACCATGGCTGTTAGGACATTCTGATGCTTAGATCCAGGTGTTCAAAGAAGAACATGTCGGTAGCTTTACGCAGTTCCGGGTGAATACTGCTTACGCGTATATACCTTAAAAATGTCCGCTATCAGTGGATGTTTCAGTTGGCCCCTGACTATTCCACTTTGACATTGGTTTGCGAGGCGTTATGGGTCGACTGTGGATTGGGACGTCCTTCGGAGAGCCACAAATCACACTGATAGCTTCCACTCTTGAGTACTTTGAGCTTTTATCACGGTCAGGGCAATCTCGTTACAAATTCTCTCGATTCTTGGAAAACTAAAGGTGATTAGGGAGACATGGGTGTGGGGGCCATGCACAAACCTGGTCCTATTCGTTTTGTGGGTGGCATTGCAGTCCGCGGGAACTAGGCATGAAGCTTAAATTACGAGGAGCCAAGCATAGCAGTGGAAGCCGTCTTACCAGTTTCATGTCGTTTACATACAGAATGGCACAGAAGAATCTATGACGCCTCTTCCACAGCTCCTAACACCATGTCCTTTGCAGACAACACGGGTTACGTGCGCATCCTGCCTGACATTCACAAAATCATGAAACTGGAATGTTGGATTGGGCCTGTTTCTCTTTGGAACAAAAGGTGAAGCTTCATCCGACTTCACATGCCAAGTTTCATGCTGCCTAGTATGACATCCCTTTATCACCGTAAGTCTTGAACCGAGGTACTGCCATACCTTTGGGAGATATGTTGAAAGATGACAACACTGAGAGCGACCTGTTTGATTTAAGTAGAGAGTGAGCCCGTTGATATGATTACCATGTTTTCCATGCCATGTGGTCAACGGCTCGGGCCTTTAGATCACCGCTCAACTCGGCCGAGAGCATTCGGAGGATTAGTGGAGAACACCCCAGATTCCATCCCATGTGGCTGTGTTTGATAGGCCCCACTTCAAGCCGAGGCACAACGGGCTCCTGAACCTTCTTGATTTCAGCCGAGCGGTCATCCATTTAATCAACTTCTCCATATTATCTTTATCAAACATACAATTGATTCCCTTCGACATCATTCTTAATAGGAATCGGTAGTGAGCTAGTATTTGCGTCACCTGAAGTACCCTTGAGCTGCGTGCCGATATCAATCGAATCACAATGCCCGTTCCTGAGTCTGAGTATCTTAGCCCCGTCTGGCGAGATGGGATCTTCAGTCAGTCTCAAAATGATCTAATCTAATCTACTCTTGGCAGAGATTTGCTAACATGTGACACACGTCTAGATGGTCGCGTTATCTTTGTGACTGGCGGTGCAGGAAGCATCTGCAGCATGCAGACGCGAGCATTGGTTCGCCTGGGTGCAAATGCATGCATCATTGGCCGAAGTGTCGAGAAGACAGAGCTTGCGGCCAAAGACATCGCGAGTGTAAGAGAGGGAGCCAAGGTGATAGGAATCGGTGGATGTGATGTTCGAAAGGTATGACGCGTGTCGTTTATTGACGACGGTTATGATGATACTGACTATGCGTATCCGTAGATTGACAGTCTTCAGGCTGCTGCTGAGCGATGTGCGAAAGAGCTTGGAGGGATCGACTTTGTCATGTAAGTCGTCAAATTAAACATGCCTGGATATAAAATACTGATGCATATCATAGTGCTGGTGCAGCTGGCAACTTTGTCGCACCCATTGAAGGCCTCAGCTCCAATGCATTCAAGTCGGTAATGGACATCGATGTCTTGGGAACATTCAACACAATCAAGGCGACAATGCCTTATCTCCTGAAGAGCTCAACCCCTCGTATTATCTACGTCTCTGCCACTTTCCATTACACCGGCATGCCTCTCCAGGCACACGTCTCTGCAGCCAAGGCATCTATCGACTCACTCATGGCGTCCGTTGCCCTGGAGTATGGACCAAGAGGGGTGACAAGCAACGTGATTGCCCCAGGAGGTATCGATGGCACCGAGGGTCTGGCCAGACTGGGGAGCGATGCGGAAAGTGAGAAGAAGAGATACGCCAAGGGTATCCCGCTGGGCCGCGCTGGAACTGTACGAGATATCGCAGACGCGACAGTCTTTTTGTTCAGCGACGCCGGAAGCTATGTCAGTGGACAAGTCCTAGCTGTTGATGGTGCTGCATGGAGACGCCAGGGAGCCATCAGCGTGGGAACGGAGGCTGGTATGGAGTACCCGGATTATATTCTCAACGGAGAGTTCTCAAAGAACCTACGAGATCCAAGAAAGAACGGAAAGGCCAAGTTGTAAGGATCCTGGCTGTTGTACGGCATGGGTCAAGCTCCAAGATTACCATTTGACGAGACAGATATGGAGTATCATGAGGCGATATTGTGTTTTAGATAAAGTAGGCTACATATTTGCAATATCAGATCAATTGTTTGCTTGAATCAGGTTATCTTATCAGCTGGACCTGAGCCCCGGGGATGAGGGATCGGAAGTGACGGAGATACTTGTTCTGGGATGATAGATAACATCCAATTGGGGATCCGCCTTGGCGTTGACATCTCCGGAAGTGGATGGTCTGATGGAGTCGATCTTAGCTTCAGTGATGATGTTTCGTTAAATGTCTGACAAGAACAACTGCACTCCAAGTACGATAGACTGTTGACTTTTTGAGATCTTGAAACTAGAATTGCTGGGATCACGCCTTTTGATCTCCCTGCATGGCACATTTAGACATTATATGCTTATTCTCTACAGCACAGTTACTTGGCAAAGGAATGCCCCGTGAACCCCATGTTCTCCATTCCGAAAAAGAGCCCGAAGCCCATGCGAAATACCACATGCCAGTTCACGATTCGATCCATGAACGAGGAGCCGGAGATAGTACGGCATAAGAGAGCCGCGACCCGGCCGACATCCAACAAAATTGCCTCCGATGGCCGTTACGAGCCTCTCCCACTCTTGGGCAAAAGTGCCTGGCAGGCCTGGAAGCTTACTCCTTAAGAAAAACCCAATTGTGGCTGTTTATCAGATTACAGAGACAGGTTGATAAGTTGGTGTGGGCTTGCATTAGTGTCCGCTAGGGCAAGCTTAGTAAAAGAGGGGTTGTTTTTGAGCTCTCATGAGCTTTTCGTTGATGAATGACATGGGCTAATCGTGCAATTGAGAGATGAGGGAGAGTGATATGATCTATATCCACTGGCAGTCACCAATTCCTCGGATATCGAAATCTTGATCTCTCGTTGTCTATGAACTCGACACTCTTGGCACACAACATTGGAGAAAAATAAGCTCGGTCTGTAAAATCATCATGATTATGGTGTGAAGAGAGTTTCCTATCTAGGTATGACTATCCCAGGAATAAGAGGGCCCAGAGGATTCAATTAGCTCAACTAGAGATCAGCCTTGACCCGGAGAGATCCATTGTGTGGGAACTATGCATAACCTTGCAGCTACACGGCACGCTCAGAGCCGAACAGGGCGGGGAATTACCTACGATCCCATATCTTTTGACTCTCGTAAGAACGTACGTTATCTTGTTGTAATATGTAATGATAAGAAATATATATTTTACCATCTCCTCATTCTCTCCTGGTTATCTCTCTTCTCTTCCTTTTCGCCTTGTCGTCAATAGTGGCTACGAGTAAGTGTGTATAGCTTCATCCAACGTCCCACACAACCAAGATGCACGCCAAGCCCCTCTCCCTCCTCTTTCTATCTTCCCTCCCCTCCTTGGCTGCTGCCGAAGATGTCCTTGGCCTTTACGTCTTCCACCGTCACGGTGATCGCACTGCCAAGGCCTGGAAGCCCGTGAACTTCACAGCTCTCGGAGCCGACGAGGTTTACTCTTCCGGTTCTTGGTATCGAGATACTTATGTGAGCAAGGATGCTTCACGAAAGATCACCGGCCTCAGCCCCGAGTCAGCCGTCTTGTCTCAGCTAGATGTTACTTCCCCCGTCGATGCTGTGCTTCAGAACTCTGCTCTTGTATTCTTGCAGGGACTTTACCCTCCTACTAAGCAGTTTGAGACCCTTGCCAATGGATCCAAGGTCGAGGCTCCTCTGAGCGGGTATCAATACATTCCCATTGCTTCAGTAGAGACTGCAGCTAGCGATAAGAACTCCGAGAGCAGTGCTTGGCTTCAGGGCAACAGTGGTTGCACCAATGCGGAGGCTAGTTCGAATGATTACTTCTCCTCCCCCGAGTACGCTGGAGTATACAAGGACTCTGAAAGCTTTTATCAGGGCCTTCTACCTGTCATCAATGGGACCTACGGCAAGGACGAGGCCAACTTCCAGAATGCCTATACCAGTAAGTTCAGGGATCGATCTCAAACACATAGACCACCCCCCACTAACTTGCATAGTCTTTGATCTCATTAATGTTGCTCGTATTCACAATTCTAGCATCTCTTCTGATGATCTGCTCGATGAGTCCACCCTGGAAAAGCTCTATAACCTCGCTTCTATCCATGAGTGGAACCTTGCCTACAACAGCAGCGAGCCTGTCCGTGCCATCGCTGGCTCTGTGCTCGCTGGCCAGATCATTGAGGCTCTTGAGCCTCTTGCTGAGGGTAAGAAGGGACCCAAGGTCAACGTTCAGTTCGGTGCCTACGCCGCCTTCATGTCTTTCTTCGGCCTTGCTGGCCTCGACAAAGTCAGCTCTGACTTCAAGAGAGTCGTCGACTACGCCTCATCTATGGCTTTTGAGCTCGTAACCAACGCCACCAACCCTACTGCCGACGACGTCAGTGTCCGCTTCTACTTTTCCAACGGCACTGCTTCTCAACACACCCCGAAGATGTTCCCTCTCTTCGGCAAGGATGAGACCACCATCTCCTGGAAGGACTTCAAGACTGGCATGTCTGATTTCGCCATCGAGGACACCAAGCACTGGTGCAAGCTTTGCGGAAACAACGATGGCAACTGTGCTAGTGACTCGGATGACGACTCTACTTCGTCTCAATCAAGCTCTGGCGGCTCCGGCAACGGTGTTTCGAAGCCGGTTGCTGGCGTCATTGGCGCTCTTGTTACTCTCGTTGTCATTTTGGGTGTCCAGGCTGCCTTTATCCTGCTTGGCGGCCTGCGCCTTGTCAAGAAGTCGACGCTTGCAGCTGCTGGCGCATCTCAAGCCGGAGCGGTCAAGGCGTGAATATGAAACGCCAGGTAATGGCAAAGTAAATGTTTATGTGGTCAGAATATACATGACCCATGCGATGTTATGATTTTTCACTTTCATATACCAGAATAGCCATCTCGCAACGAATTGATGTGTCATGTTTTATTTAAGACAATATCGCCGAGCTCTCATAGCTGTGATCTAATAATGATATCCAACAATCGAGTCATGCTTCCCCATCAAGTCTAACAGGAAATCAACATTAAAAGAAACACAACCTTGTGTACTCTAGAAACGCATCTGTTGCTTTTACCCAACTCATGATATATCAACTATCTTGATTCCTCGAATTTGTCTAAGCAGCTATCGAAGACCAGTCATATCAAGCAAATCATGGCGATAGTAGAATGCTCGCACCCGCTTACCGTAGATGTCTATAGCAAGTCAGCATGATAAATAACGTGCGATGCAACCCGACTTACACATGGGGATGCTGATAAGGCACACCACCACTTGAATTGAGGAGATTGCCAGCATTGTTCGTTCGATACCACCCTGGTTAATCCAATCGTAGGCAAAGAAAGTCAAGATGAAACTGAAAAAGTTCTTGAATATGATCATGATGGTGAAGCCCTCAATGGTCAAATCCCCTGCCATGATATTAGCGATAGCTGTTTATACGGGCAGAGAAACATACGATAGGCATCAACAATGTAAAGTGAGCTGGCCACAGCACCAATGACCATCCCCGCAACTTCAAATCCGAAAAACATCAGAGGTATGACATATGAGTATTCCTTTTTTACCACACCGGGTGCGGTTAAGGCAAACCCGTATAATCCGATTCCTCCAATGATCATCATAGGGATCACAAGAAGAATGCGAAATTCTGGTTCGTATATGCCTTTGTTGAGCTTGGTCATATACTTGACGCTTGTATCAGCGAGCAGACCTGCCAGGACAAACCCTAGGACGGCACCGATGAATGGACCCGTGTAAGTGTAGCCGGCATCAACCTCATCCCAGTAGTAAGGAGACCCTATGAAAATAGCGGCGACGATGACTCCGATAAAGACTGTCCAGCCGATCATGGCCCCCTGGATCAGGCAGCCCCAGATAAATGCTGGATGAGTGAGTAGGGGGAACGGTCGCAGCAAAAGGACCCAGTATCGCTCGTCCGTCTTCCGGCCATCAAACAGAGAAATCGACTGAAGAAAGGTCTTCTTAGGTGTATTAGAATGGCCAATTGGTTGAAGGGCATTGGACTTAGGCAAGAAGGTGAAGCCAGCGGAGTGCTGGGTAAGTTCCGGAGAATGAGAAGATCCGGACTCTGCCTGTGGTGACGGCGTTTGACGTTTATCCTTGGTAGTCAATTCTATTCCTAGCTCACCGGTCGTGTCAGTGTTCAGACCGGCTTCTCGTCGATAGGCCGTCTCGGGGCAGAAGAAGAAAATGGCCGGGAGCGTAGCAGCAAGAAAGATGGCAACGAAGTAGAACGTCCATTTCCATCCCATGGAATCAGTGATTTTGCCCACCAAAATGGGTGTGAAGAAAGCACCGCCGAAGACCGCCAAGTTCGTAAAGGCCATTCTCACTCCTCGCTGGTGGACAAAGTAGAGGTCACCTACAGCTGCATTGAGCAAGCTCTCATATGGTGCGCAACCAACGCCTTGAACAATTCTGGCTCCAATGAAACTTCCATAATTGGTTCCTACAGACCCGGCCCACGCGCTGGACGCGATAAGAATGAGGATACCCAAGAGGAACAAGTGTCGCTTTCCCCAGATACGGCCAGACGGAACGAAGAAAATAGCACCAGCGCCGCATCCCAGCAAGAAATATCCAGTTAACAGGGCAACCTTTGTGAAATCCTTCGAGAAGAGCAGAGATATTGTGATCGTATTGGCAGCGAGGATAGGGCCGAGCGCGGTAGCGAGAATACCCGCGAAGCAGAGTAGAAAGGTAATCAGGTCGCGCCGCAAAAGTGACCAGTTCAACGGATCGTTTGGGTCATCAGAAGGCTGAGGGATCTGAGGTTCGTGCCAACGTCAGCGTACGCGCAACAAGCCCAAAGGCAGACAATACATACGAGTATAATGGTTTCGGTCCCAACTTGTACGCGCTTGAGGTCTCCATGATGCTCGCCGGCTATCTGAGGTCGAGACGGATCGTCGAAGTACTGGGTTGTGCCTATGGGATTGGGCGATTTGTCAATTCGTCATGTCCTGAAAAGTGTGTGTTCTGCTATCGGCGATGGAAGGCCATGTGCTCCATATTGTTATGGAGGTGACGCCAAATACGCACCTGGAACATGCTCGATCCCCTTTGCTTCGAGGATCCCCAGAGGCATCTTGAAGAGATGGAGTGCCGATCAGGGGAGTGAGCTTGGCTGAGGGACAGCACAGTGGAGCGGCGACAGCGCCCACCCTCTGGTTCTGGTAGAGGTCACAAACACTCGCGATTCAATCGTGAAAGGGCGGCGAGAAGCTTCGTAGGGACAAAAACGCCCAGTGGGAAATTCTTTTCCTCGGAGACAAATCGACGGGATTGACTGGACCGGCTTCTTCCAAAACGGTATCGTCAAGTCGTCGATATATTTGGAGATTATCATCACGAGTAACCAGATGTGGACGCATTCGTGTAAATATGGGGGTGGAGATGGACCGAGGGTTCCGCTTGTTTCTCCAATTGCCGTGATTGAATTACCGGGGTACAGTGAGCTCAAAGTTAGGTTTGTGGAGCTCATCACACTCCCAGAGTTCTATGCTCTACACCGCGACGGTGAAAGAGGCTTCAACTGCCGATTAGAAGCAGTTTCTTGGCGAAATCTGAGGTTCTGGTCACGTTGCACCTTCTTTAGACTCCTCATTTGCTGCCTGCAATTCAGACAAGGCAAACATGCTCGTCCAAACGGTCATCAAAAACACAGTATCAGAGCACTGTGAGCTTGTGGATATAGTGAACGATGATCAGGCTGATCTCTTGCTTCTGCACGTCAATATCACCCCAGTTGGAACCTTGTGCTGTGGATGTCTCTTTGGGGTCTTCAGCTCTTGCCCAATGAATCAGGTGAGCTACTGGTAATGGGTCAAAGAGTCTGGCCTGTTCAAATCAAAGGGCCCTTGGAAACACGTAGGTTGAGCTAAGGTTCCAAATCAGTGCCACAAAGAATGGGACCATTTCAAAGTATAAACTACCTTACAGGGAAGTAGTCACTTGCCGGTTTATGCTATGTAACTTCTTCGTATTGCGTTCATTTCATAGAAGGTTCTTTCAGAACAACTCCCATGCTGCTTACGTACGTAGGTGGTAGGTTTAATGGCCATTCGAATGCTAATTGCCCCTTGTAAATTCTTTTTATGCTCCTGTGGGTCTGGCAGGTACAACCAAGACACCAAGACATTGGATCGATCGTATGTATTAGGTTCCAGGTTCCTCCTCGCTGTGCTTTTATACAGTTCAGCCTGAATACGACTTCTGACTTGTAATCTTTTTCAACCCGCAAGCATCAAAGAGATCATTAACTCAAGCCAAGACTTTACAAGGACTCGCTTTAGCAAAATGACGAACGATGATGATCTCGTACAGATGGTGATCCGGATTGCTCTCTACCTTATCCTATCATTTTCGCTCTTGTTGACCAGTATCTAGCCAGACACCAGCAGCCATCTCTGCCAGGTTCAAGACTAGCTCCGCCGTTGCGGGGATCACTGGACATGCATTGCATGGGTGGGTGGCATCACCCTTGTCTCGGGCAGCCCACAGACAGCCCCATGGATCATCCCTTGCTGAATCTTGAGATCCGTCGTTTATTCGGAGACTTCTTCAGCCATGTCTCGACCTCTCCGATAGGAACACAGCTCGACAGCATTTGACTCGCCTGCAGCATCTCGGATGCGGAATAGAACAGCTACACATGGTAGCTAAATGTCTCGCCGTCTCCGTACCTGCATCACTTATAATTTGCTTCATAAAGAGCAAACTCAGCGGATTGACTCCAGGAACACTGAACTGTGAGTTGATCGATGTGCTTGTTTAGCTCCACACCCTCTTTCAGTATGACCTAACCAAGGGGATGCAATAAAACTTAAGACTTCTATCCTAGGTGACAAAAAGCCTTAGGTAAACTTGGGTAAATTTAGTCAAATTTTAGAGGAACTTAGACTAAGTATTTTTAGCACCTTAGTTTAACGTCAGAAGTCTTCTTACACCTAACCTGACGTTTTCGACAGAGCACTAATTTACCAAGTTCACTGTGGATTCCTTCGTCCTGTCATGGTAAGCCATATCAATATCTCGGCTACATAGATCAAAACAACACAGCAACAAAAAAAGCCCATGGGTCTTTTTCTCCTCCAGGCAGAAGCAACTTCTTGACAGTTTGCGAAGATCAAAGTAAGGGTGCCTGCAGGTCAATTCATCATACTTCGTTTCGGCTTAACAGTCTTCAAAGCTCTGCGCCAAGGGCAGGGACATCAATTTGTTGATTAAGGTACCTAGGTATTGGGAGCCAGCAATGAACAACGCAATTGGACGATCAATTTATTCATTGGCCGCTCATGCTAGAAGCTGGGCTATGACTATGATCAGACAAGTTGCAACGTGTTGCTGTCACCTTGGATTGGATGAGTGACCAGCCAAATTTAGCTGTTTGCTCATAATACCTTGCGCAGCTGAGGAGAGGTCGATAATCGATATTAAGCTCTCTTTGCAACATCATGGTTGGGTCAGCGTTGGCTTTGGATTTCGATCCCCTGCATATTGCGGCTCTGATCTCGTTTAATGACAAGACAAATCTTACGAATCTTTGCTTCTGTCATTTCAGCAGGCAAGAGCCTGTCGATCATAGCCAACTCAGGACACTGCAGGAGCTCAGCCTTATTGCACCGGCATGAGTGCCTAGAGGCGGCCCTGCTCCGAATGCCTTCGATATTCGTGATGGATGAAACAATTTCATTGCGACAATACGGCCGCGGTCAGGTTTTGATACCGAGCTGGAAAGCTCGCATTTAGGGCAAGCCACAAAGGCTATTTACTCACCTAGCACAACCCCTACGGCCCCTCCACAACACAGCATCGGACTTGGGGAATGCCCATAGATGCCAGATGCTAATTTGGAATGGCCCTTCAACGAATTGCCATCAACGAATGGGCTCTAATGACCGGGATTGTGGTACATTGCCATAACCCAAGGACAGCCAAGGTTTTACTATTGGCGTTCATCACAAGAACCATTCTTAACGCAAGGGTGTTGAGATCCAGCTAAGGGTTGTTGCAGTCTCAAGGGTACCTAGCAGGAAAAATTAAGGTATGCATTCATCGGCTTAACGCGACACAAAATGACGCCTTAACGGACCCTTTATTCGGGCGTCATAGCCAAGCCAGGCCAGGTCAGGCACAAGACACACACATGGCTGTGAAGAATAAGATACCCGTTTGCTGTGAAATGTACGGTACCTCTTTTCTTTTGTCGCATAAGGTACGCTAAACAGGGCTGGAAAGATGATGGCCGATCACAAGCCGGCTCAACCAGTCATGGCAGTAAACGCAACTGCTGAAGGGATGAGGTCGATGGCCAGGCACTACTCCACGCAAAAGGTCTCCCAGGAGTGGTCGCTTAGTTCGCAGCTCCGGACGGTCGGTGCAGATTATGGACGATCACGTTCTCACTACCTGCCCAGCAGCAGCAGTGGCGACGGCGGCGTAGCGCCAAACTGATGGGAACGTGCCTTTAGAAAACCAGGGCTTCTAACGCTGTTCGCCGCAGGTTTGGTCGATTTAGATGTCTGGTGCGTGTGCGCTCGCATCGATCGGGTGTGTGTGGGCTCTGGATCTGGAAAGCTGTCATGAGGGAACCAACGCCGGAGAGAGGAGCTCGATCCCCCGGCCCGTCAAGAGATCCGGCAATGACGTCCGCCGGCATGGATGCAGACACAGGGTCGTCAAGAAGGAAACCTCATCGGGCGGCTCAAGCTTCATTCATCCATTCATGGTGGGCTGCTAAGCTCGGTCGGTGTGGTGCAATTAACGGTTCGGTACGGCCTCGAGGAGTAAATGGTACCGTGCATCAGCCGCGTGGTGCTAGGCTCCTCAAGTAAAGATGGCGAGACGGGACAGGACGTTGGATTATCTTGATACCCTCCATTTTTCTTACCTCACACCACCCAATGGCTGCTCAAATGGGCACTCTTTGACCGCACTGACGGATTTCCAACTGCTTCTAGCACCGAAACCTGACGAGCTTCGACTTCACTCAAGTCAAGGTCTTGTATCTGTTCCCCTCGTTTCTTGTCGGAGCCGGGCTTGGCTCCGGTCGATTTCTGTTCACATCCTGCCAGTCCCATTTTGAGAATCTTTTCTGCGCCCTTGCTCCTCTCATGCGCTCTCAAAAACTCTCTCTTAAAGATATGCCTTCGCAAATTCCAACTACAAGGCGGCCTCTCCTCTAGCTTCCCCGTTGTTATTAAAGTCCATATCCCCCTGCACACTGGACTAAGGCACATCTTGACCTGAACTTCGTCACTGCATCTCAGGAACCGTCATCACGTACCCAATTTAATCCCCAGTCTTCCCTCACCGTCGCCCACATCAGGTTCCCTTGTGTGTGTGCTCTGATTGTCCTGCCCCTCATTATTTTATTCCCATCCACGCCAGCCCAGGTAGCTCACGAAATCGTCGCGACTTTGTTCGCTTCCCGATTACAGACAGTCACCGATACCTCAACGCTCTACCAACATTTATCTCGAGGGGCATTTTACTCAATGGAGCCTACCGATTACACCTGGGAACTCAGTTTACTTTAGCCAGCTTTTTAGAGCTGCTGTTTCCCAAACACTGCTTACCCGAAGTCACATGGGGGTATACGGCCACTTCTAGTTATGGATCCAGGACTATCCTCATCCAGCAACGTCTCCCCAGGACCTGGGCCGCAAAGTAATCGAAAAGAGCGCGGTGCCATTGCAGCTCAGGTATGTCGGCCTTGATTACCGTGCCATTGAATCAGGTGTCCAATGCCTTTGCCTGTCGTTCCTTTACCTCTTTCGCCCTTCATTTCGATGTTTCCTGTCAATATCAATCTCGGATTCCATTCGTAGCTTCCAGTTGCTTTGGATATCTGTGTTACTGCCATGCTTCCTGTTTTCTCCTCAATTCATGCTGTCAATTCGAGTGTTGCACTGCCGAACCAAATGACTAACAAAGACCCAGGCTTGTGAGACGTGCCGCAACCGAAAACAAAGATGTGATGAACAAAGGCCAAAGTGCGGTACATGCCAGAGATTCAAGCTCGACTGTCGATACCGAGAACCCCAACCAACAAAGTATGTCACTACGGGAGCCTGATAAAGCGGCGAGGATGCAGAGCTTGACCTCAATATGGCGTTGCTGTCGTCGTTGCCTGGGCCGCTCTCTTAACACAACTGCATTTGCTAAACTCCGACCACAGGAAGGATAAGACTCTGGTTGAGATTCTAGACAGACTCAAGACTGTCGAAAGTAAGCTTGACAACCTGGGTCAAAGGGAAAATACGACTCCTCCCCTCTTCACCACTCCTCAGCCTCCAGCTGTTTATTCCACCAACACGCCGCTACTGGTGGATCCAGACTCCCACGATCCTCTTCCAGGCACATCCTTACCCAACCATCCTACAAGTCCAACGCCCAACCGTGACACAGGCGGCTTTCGCTATGACTCGTCTGTGTCTAAGATGTCAGAATGGCCCGTTGTGCGCCAGATGTTCGAAAGCCTTGGCCAGAAGGCCCCATCCGCCCTGGGTGAGATTCCTGCACTCCCGAGAGGACTTCGTGCCTCAAACGTTACTCTGCCATCCGACGGACTCCAACCGGGAGGAATACCAAGCAACAGCACCCTGCAGATACCCCTGCATCTCTCAGGCTCTACCTCGTCCCTCAACCTCAGCCCCCCAAGTGTGGACTGGGAGACCATGCAAAGACTTAGCAAGGCTTATTTCGATGTCATCAACATCCTTCATCCTGTCTTGGATAGACAGTGGTTCAACTCGAACGTACTGAGTTCAATCATCAATAACGGGTTTCAAGAAGGAGCACTTTCATCCCTTGTACTACTTGTCTTTGCCCTTGGAGAGGTGGCGCTTACCACATCAGAAGTGCCAATCTCGGCTTACAAGCAGCGACCATCTGGAATCAAGGGAGGTACTATCGATCGGCCTCCTGGTCTTGCTTATTTCAACGAGGCACGGAAAAGGATGGGGTTTGGTATGAGTGAAGTCAGCCTGGAAAATGCGCAGATGTTGGCACTTGCTTCGCTCTACTACTCAAGCTGCGGACAAGCTCTAGTCGGTACCTTTGCCTAGACCCTCAATGCCCTTTCTAACTGATCTGCCAGGAATGTTGGAGGATGAATGTGTATGCATCTTTGGCCTGCCAGGGTCTAATAACGAGGTGGGAGACCCAACCGTTATGAGTCAACGCAGCCTAATTCTAACATTGTATTCATAGCAAACCTGACGAATTACACGGCCCCCGAACAGATCTGGTCAAGCGAGTCTTCTGGCACTGCTCAATCATGGAAACGTAGGTTATTGATAACAACATGAGAAGGCATATTGACAACAAGTGCAGGTGCTTCCATATGGAGTTCGGACAACCCCTGACCGGGCTAGAAAAGTTGGAGGAAACGATTGGTCTCCCTGACTTTAGTGGACCGATAACTGACGAGGACTATATCGTCAATCAACAAACACACTTTCATGAGCATTTTGCTTCTCAAATCGTTCTCCGAAGACTCTCAGCTAACTTCCATTCTATTCTCAACAAGAGTACGTCAAAAGAACTATGCCCTGACAGTCTTGGTAACCGCACACTAACAATGCATTCAAGCCTTTGGTACAGATGCCTCTCTGCCCCTTGCGGGATTCGCCCCCTTCAACATCTCTTCGAGTCCCGGAACCGCCGCTGTTATGAAACAGCTCGACGCACAGCTAGACCAGTGGAGGGGCATGCTACCCAGCCATCTAAGGTGGCAGGATAACCAGGATGTGGCCTTCGCGGAGCCTTCACATAATGCCTTTGGTGACGTATATACGGAAGAAACTCTCCAGAGTAATTACATGTTTACACCGGATCTTGACACTCCACCAGGCACGTATCCGTTCGCAGCTGACATACAAACCGCACTTCTTCGGACACGATACAGCTACAACAAACACATCATACACAGACCCTGCGTTTTCAAGGCTCTTCATCACCCTGAGAGCATGACTCGAGAAGATGCTGAAGGTGCGGCCGAATGTCTCAAAGCCTCGGTTAAGTGGCCCATTGCCTTATCACCCCCATGTACCAACAAACGACTTGTGCCGGTTACTTTCTTCTGGTCACAGAATCTACTGGGTGTTCTAATTCTGTTACATTTATCGCAGCAGCATCCTATGTTGAGTCGGATCCGGTCGTCGCTTTGCGGGCAACGCTTCGATGTGGAGGCCTCCCAAACTGTTACAGTATATTTAGACTGGCTACGCGACATGAAAAAGATAGAATCGACGGCGAACTGGTGCTGGAATATCGCTCGCTTGGTCTATCAATTGGAAGATTAGACGAAACAAGGCGAGATATTGACATACCTCCCCTTATGACTACAACTATGGGAGCGGGGCTGGTGGATAGATTTTGGCAATACGGCTGCGAAACGAAGCGTAGCATGATTACTTGGACGCTAGGAGTTGAGCGAATCTCCCCATGGTCTCAGCGAATTGATTATGCAAGTCCATGCAGGAAGACTATAGAGAGGCTCACGGGAATTGTGTTGATCACATTCAAGGAAGAGTTGGGAAGGATTTAGTATTTAATCGAAACGAAGCAAACATCCACCTTCGTCCTGTGTTTGATTTTAACAGCCTCGCCACATATCGCACATACGGTCTGGCTGGCTTTCTAAGACGGCCTCGTTTTCCTCATGGCGGCCTGAATCAGATGTGAGAGCCTACGACACTCAATGAGCCTCTCAACGCTGATGTCTTGCATGCTCGAGTAGCCCACTAGTGCATAGATCCGCAGCCCTGCAAACTTGGCCCCAACAAGAAGAGGTTTTCTGCTATGGATTCCATCGATCGTAGCGAAGAAGATAGGGCCGTACGTTCATTCTCATGGGTCAGAAGCCTATTGCAACGATGCACACGGCGTCAACAGGGGCATATACCATTATGACGTAAGTTGCAAGTCATTCATTTCTTCCTGGGTAATTCCAGCTCTCGCACTACTAGCTCGGTTTTCATAACCGAACCCGAACCGGTACCGGGCTGGATCGCGTAAGACAATGGTCGTGATATAGTCATGGGGAGTTGTTGACCTGTATGAAGAGGAGGCGATATAGTCATGGGGAGGTTTCGCACTTGATCAAACTTAGTCAATGACGGCTCCAATCATCGTGATTGTGTAATTCCCGAGATCTCCAAATGGGTCAAGGGTTTCTGACATCAATGATTCAAGCTCACCATCAAGTAAGTTCATTCTAGTATTAAGATATGGAAGTAAAAGTTTTCGGTCATACCAACCGGTACTACTCGTACCCTTACACACCATGGAAGAGCTGACCTACCCTATGCTGAAGAGTTGAGAGCTTAGTAATTTATTTGGCTTTTAGCTATATAAAACCAACAATTCGACATTAGAGTTCTCCAGCTGAAAACCCACGAGATCCCTCGTGTACATAGATCGGAATCGCGGCCCGAGCCGAGCGGGAAGGGCCCGGGATTACAGCTCTCTTTTTTGGTGTCGCTCAGGGTTTTACCCTTAGAGGTTTCTTTCCCAGGACCAAAGCAGGTAGTCCATCCAACATAAAAGCAAACATGGCAGTGTCTTGAAACGCATGTCTGTCATGGCATTGTGTATTTCCCCTCCTGGCCAATGACTCGTATATGCGAGTTCTACAAAGCAGATCACAGTGCAAAAAGGGAGTTCAAGGTATTTGCGCCAATAAGGGTTCTTACCGAAAGTTTATGAACATCAAATCGCAAGTTCTAGGTATCACTTCCTAAAATTGTTTCGGTTAGGGATGTAGTGGTGGCGTAATTAAGATACAGAATCATGTAAATTGCCAGCGCGATCTTATAATAGCTCAAAGTTTTGACATAAGGCGCTCAGTAACTCCGATATCTATCCATTTCGTCTCCGTCACACTTCGTACCTCAATCCCTATCTTCCATTTCCGCGTATTGGATCAAACATCGTCCCGCAGCGGTTTACCAAAAGTATTTCCCTTTCTGCCGGGCCTTTGAATCCTGAGCAGTACTATACGACTGTTGGTCAGAGCGAGGGCCTTGTCCGTTCAAGTTCGAATCACCGACATGGTCCATCCTTCTGACCATTCGCAGTGCTGGTTCAGAGATGGCTCCGAAAACGCCTTGGTGGTGTAGGATTTCAGGCGTCCAATGTGTCCTATCGCCGAATTCTAGACCCATGTTCTCTTGGAATATCTCTTCTGCTCGTACAGATGAAATACTTGCTTCGAACCACTGGCCAGGCCGGCCATTTCCAGGTGGGGTCACTGGAACTGACTGTCCCCGATAAGTTCCTTTAGGAATACCAGGAACTTTCTCAACCGGTCGTATCATTGTGACCTTCAGACAGCTTGGCCCCTTCCCTCCATTTCGATATAGGGCTTCGTGACATATTCTGACCCTGTCGACGCTCAAATCTGAGGTGCTCTTCGGCTCAGTACTGATCACGAGCTCGCCCATCTCATTCGTTCTAGGAAATTAGTTTGGCACCATACCAAATGAGTAGGCTAGGTGACTTACTCGATACTCATGGAGCGCACCAATGATTCAGCAAACTCTTCCACATCGGCGGCCATCCCCTCCATATACATGCGGGAGACAGAAAATTTGACATCCCATGCACGTCGAGTGCAATGCACGAAAGCCTTTGAGACTTCAGTCATAGGGGGGAAGTATTGATGCTTGAAGGTATCGGCATCAACTTCCACGATAACCTCAGGCGTCTTCCCGGCGAAGCAGTGGAATTCGTAGTAAACTCGTTTCCCCGTCAGTATCCATGGAGATCTGCCACCAAACATTTGAGGGATCAAGCTTGCTTCTGCCCCGCTTGTTGTGAGGATGGGATAGAATCCCATACGCGGATTGTCGGTGTTTAGAGCCTCAACAGTTGTATGAACAGCCCACGATGGAGCTTGACCGTCATAGACCAAACCGGGAAATATATCTTTTCTGCACAGCCGCCCAAATTGAGCTTGGATGCTAACTCTTCCGGGGACTATTTGTAAAACTTCAACCAATTTACGGAGCTTGTTCTCAGCCTGTGACAGAAACTCGTTAAATCCCCCCTCATCCGCTGATGGCGTGTCCATTCCTGGAACAATTCGTAAGGCCGGTGTAACTGTGTCAGGCCTGGGTTTCTCAACTGAAGTTGACTTGTCCTTGCCGTGCTCTTCTTTCCGCTCGGCCGGGATATGGTTGAGCTTGGCAATAACCTCGGATGTTGGCGTTGCAGAACTCTGAGTTGCAGAACGATTGTCAGGGACAAATGCGACAGGCACATTCAACCCGAAATTGGGTTTGTCGTCTCGCTTCTCGTCTTTCTTCTTTGAGGCTACGTTGGCCCAGCTTAGGCCAGAAGCAGCTTTCTGTCTCATGGTATCGAACAGTCTTTTCTCCTGATGGTTTCTCTTGCCGAATGTGACCTCAGAATTAACAACATGATCCTCTGATATTGGCTGAAGTTTGGGTCCGTGATCGTGTAAAGAGATATTATCCATGAGCGCAGGAGTTGTGATGGGGCCATCATTAATGTCCATCAAATCCTTTGTAGCATTCGACTGCGGACCAGAAGGATTCACGAAGTTGAGGGGCTCGAGACTGTTTTCTGGCATATCCAAGCCCAATGGAAGTTGGCTCAAAGAAGCCTGATAATCTGATCCTGGCATCTGATCTTTGATACTGGCCTCCATAAGAGGGACGTCTTTAGTGTTGACAAACCCAAGCTCCCTTGGCTCTTCAATACCTCGTGGTAACTCTGGGCCTAAGTCGCATGGTAAGCTTGTTGCTGTTCCCTCGTCCTGCTTTCCATTGTCCCCTATCAGAAATGAGGGTGGCTTCAGATGGTCACCATCTCCGCTGGACTCGATGCTGCAGAGCCAATTAGTGATTTTCTTGTTATTTCGAGCTTGGTACCTGAGATCTTCTAAGCACTTTCGAACTTGTGGTAAGTCTGTGCCGGTATGTTTGAGATTGCGGTGTCCCTCAGTGCTGGTCGTGATCTTGCCGGCACTGCCCGATTCTTGATGATGAATCTTCTGTTGGGGTCTTTTCTTCTGCCTTTTCTTCTCGATAATAGGGATGGTACCCGAGCGTTTGTTTACATATGAGTATCCAGAAAAGGGGTGGAATTCTGGATGCCAACCTGTCAATTTACCGAACTCCGGAATTGGGTACTTGACGCGATCGGGCACAGGCTGCCGGTACCGATCAAGAGATTCCATTCTCAAGGACACCGCACTGACGATCGAGGCGTACTCCAGGTCCTCGCTCCGTTCGACGTCAGCGGAATCAACATAAGTCAATCCGGATAGTCCCGTATGTGTCATGTATCGGTAGCAGAGTGTAGCCGAGCTCGAAGCTTCAGTAAAGACCATATGAGTGGTAGGGGCCAAGGGGGCATCCTAAGCTCAATTAGTGGAAGCACACAAACTGATCGGAAGAAATACCATGAAGTTCGCAAGAGTGTCAAGCTTTTGTTTTGCAACGCCCAGTGCTTGTTCGCTTTCACTGCTGCCGACGTATAATAAGGAACCCTGAAAATTATATGTAATAACACATTTCGTAAGCGCTTGAAGGCTGTCGATGCTTGGGCCCAAAGGCGACACAGATCCCAAGGACTCGTAATTCGAGAGAATCTGCAGGATAGTGACTCCAGACGATTCTGGAACTCGCCAAACTGTTTTGTAAGATAGGGTCTTGATGATGGCGGGATATCGGAACGCATCATATTGACTGAGGGTGTCTTTCAGGATTGTTTGGAGAGAAGGAAAGGCAATAATGTGTGGGTCCTCAACTAGGACCTCAATATCAGGCTGGATGGCAGATGTACTGAACTCATCTTCGTCTTCGTCTCGTATAACAGCGTCGGCTTCTGATTCCATTAGCTCCTCTAGTTGAGAGTTCATCCAATCCGAGATTTCGCGCTGAGAAGCCCTTGGGGTAATGAGCTTAAACCAAGGGATCTCAGGTTCGTAGAGGATTTCAATGATTCCCTAATGGTAAGAGCAAAAGAAATATGTGTTAGTAGAAGCCTTGGAGAGACCTTCAATACTTACAAGGTCACTGTTTTCCTCAACGCTCGCAAATATCAGCGCCACTCCTTTAGGGAGTAACGGAGGGTTACAAGATACGTAGAACTCTACAATATCCATGGATGTGACATGAAGGTGCTAGACGACTAATGAGTAACCGATTTTTGTATCTGTGCTGATAGGTATACTCACATAGCAAGGTGTGGTTGAGGAATTGAGGAAGAATGCTAAACACTTCAACGTAGATGGTAACACTGACACATTAGCCAACCGGAACAGAACAGAGGGGTATTTTAGCTCAAATACCCAACCAACAAAATAGCGATAGAGCACGCGTAGAGGGGAGAAAGTTGTCGTTTTCAAAGACGCAGTGGCATGGACTGGTTTATGAAAGAAAGGCAGATAAGAAGGAAGGTTGATGCAAATAACCATGCCAATGTGAAAAACTGGAAGGTTAGGTAGGTAGGTAGGTTGAAGAAGGAGAAGAGAGAAACTTGGGGATTAGGAGATCTGCTTGATGTAGGTAGGTACCTACCTAGGTGCCTGTCTGCCTGAACAAACAGGAATAAAAGGAGGAAGCTGCCACCACTGCAGTCGCCCGCTACCTAAGCGGCAAGCAGCAGCTTCGATTGGCAAAGGCAGGTGCCAACAGTGCCACTGCCTTTCCTTTGCCTCGCCGAAGAGAACAGGGCTCCGTGATTAACTGCCATGAAATATCCCTCCCTGCCGAGTGGCGAGAGGTAGAAAGAATGACTGACGTTGCAAGCACTGCATCATGGAGGTGATGTGCCCTGCAAGTGAGAAGAATAAAGCCTGCAACTCATGAGCAGCAATAAGGAAGTTGGCTATATTAGTACTTAGGTAGGTAGATGCACACCTTAATATCTCTGAAATCTTCTTCGAGATGGCTCAAAAAGGGGTTGTCAAGCAAGGTAGTTACATATTGAAAACGAGCAAGTTAGTATGAAGTTTGAGGCTTTCCAGCATATTTCTAGCTTGATGGGCCGCAAACTTCAACAAACAAAATAGTCAAGTCAGCGGGATTGTGTCATGTCTAACTATAGTAAGGTAGGCACTCTATAGAGATCCCAATCGATATACCGGTTTGTTTTCTTTTCCCTGCCCACAGGTTGTTTCACCTGTTATGACAATATGTCTATATCCAAAATATCACTATCCCTCGATCATGAGACATCAAGCCTCAGCACAACACAAAAAGAACCCCAAACACCTATAACACCTCGGCACGTCCTTTGCCAGTGTTATGTAAGTAACCGAGACGGGTTACAAAGACAAATTTAAATCCAGCGTAAATTTCCAGGCCATGTAATGTGTCTAAAGAGCAGAAGAGCAGAGTATACAAGGAGTGGTATCGGGGTAGCGATGGTCATCAAGTATTCGTAGACGTAAACTCAAGAAGCTGTTTAGAGCTTCGGGAAAGAAACTGGGGCCAGCGAGTCGACTTGTCGGAAAGAGGTAAATGAATGGATCAAACCGCACATACAGGGAGATGTAGCTTGCTAGACAAGTGAGTTGCGGACACCACAACTTGTTTGATGGGTGGCAGTGCAACAAAATTAGCTATTTCATTGCGCGCCTTTGACGTTTTCTTTCACATTCAGCGCCCATCTCAGCTTGTTGAGAGTTTCCCTAGAAGCTTCTAGCAAAGCTTCTTGCTCATCTTCTCGCTTTCTGGCGTTGGTCTTGATGTCTTTGAGGCCTTGTTCTTGGCTCTGTTTGTATTCCTCAAACATACGAGCAATCTCTTCCTTTTCGTGTCGAAGTTGCTTGATGTTGCTATCTTGCTGGTCGCACAGATCTCTTAGTGTTTGTATTTTGTCGTCGTCTGCTCGTCGCTCCTCATTGAGTTGGTCGATCTCGGATTTCATCTTGGTGACGGCTCGTTTGACTTGTTCTCCTTGATCCTGCCAGTGAGACGAGATGGCATTATAGCGACCCTCCATCAACTGCGCATAGCTAGTTGCTTCTTCGACTTGGGTCGTTGCATCTTTCCTCGTCTTATCCATCTCCTCCCTCCAGCTCTTTTCACGTTGGAGAGCATCTATAGCCTTCTTCTTTTCTTGTTCGACGGTTGTTTGCAAGGTCTCCACCTGGCGTTCTTTTCGAGCCAGCAGTGTCTTAGTAACGTTGGCCTCAAGTAGTCGGCTCTCATAATCGTTGACCATACGCTCGAGCTTGTCCTCAACCAACCTGGCCGCTTGCTTGGCCTCGTCTGCTTTGAGGCGCTCGATCTTTATGTCGCGTTTCAGAGCTTCGTTGTCGCTGACAAGTTTGTTTATCACGCGACCGGTCTTTCCTAGACCGGCTTTGCCTATTGTCGAGTCCCATTGACTGTCTGGCGCTTCAACATTTTCTGACATGGTGGAATTAGCTGGATCTGGAGTAGGCTCAACCACACGCGCAGCACCAGTACTCCAGCGCGACGGTGTCGCTGTATGTGTGTCGTGTTCGGTCTTGGATTTGAGGTGAGTCTGGTTGTGGAAGTTGGAATCGGAGTTGGAGTTGGACAGGGCGCTTGTGGTACTATTCAAACTACTGGAGAAATTGCTGTATTTGCTTTCGGGGCTAGACTCGGAGCCCTCAAAGCTCCGAACGCTTCTGATTGTGCTGGACCTGGCGACGGCCGGTTTATAGGAGGCAGGGCTGCGGGCTTTCATGCTGTTGATGGCGCCTGTGGAGGCGGGAGTCAAGGTCTTTTCCTCGTCCAAAGGAGTAGCATGTGGTTCGGCCGATTTACTTGCGACTGTGGCGGCGGCTGAACAAGAATAGGCTGGTGTTAGCTAGCAGCTGTTTCATAGAAGTGGTAATGCAGTGAAGATTAGAAAATGAAATAGAAAAGTCACTAGTGTGGAAAAGAGAACAAGGCTGACGTGAGGAGCCCAGTCACGTCAGGTCAAATCAAGCCAGACAGACCTGACGAGACGAGCAGGAGACAGGATGGGACGGGACGACAATTGTACAGTTGCGCCCCAGTTGAGGGTGTGGGGAGCTGTTTCAAGTGGATAACGAGGCATTGACGACGGGTGGTAGGTAGTATGTAGTTGTGTAGTTGTTGAAAAGTGCAGGCAATGTGAAGATATCTAACAAGGCATGGACAGAGCCAATCTCAGCCCAAGTGTTGAACATACCGTTGACTGTGTCTTTGTGAATAGAGAAATCCTTCTTAAGAAGACGATTTCGCATTGCAACGACTGATGAATTGGCGTTAGGTCATGTGGCTAAAGTGATCCTTTGGTGTTGAAGTATTGGTTGGTTGGTCAATGCTGCAAATAAAAAGGAGTAACTTATCAGCAGCAAGGCAACAGAACAAATATAACCAGGCAGTGTGAAAGAAAGCAGAGGAGAAAATGAGGCAAGGCTCTTGCTGTAATGTTATGAACAAATGACTGCATAAGCAATGTGAACACAGGCGTAAATTAACCCACACTAATAATAACGGGGGACCAGGGTCCCTTTCTTTGTGTTTGTTCTCAAGGGAAGACTTGCTGGGGGCTTCTGATCTTCATCAGTACGTACCTCTGATAGTGTTGGCTCCCGCTGGCTCCCGTCTGGTCCCCGTTTGTGCCGTTACAGTAGGCACTTACCTGCCGTTGAGATTCAATGGTTGGAGGGACGGAAAAGGTAAATATTGACATGCGCCGATCGAATTGTAAAGAAGCCTCAGTATCAATTAGTATCGTGAGAAGAGTAACTTAAACAAAACAAAAAGCGATCCATAAGGTACCCGTGAATATTTGAGAGAATACCAACGTCACGGGTCTCCAATTAAAGACCATGACTATTATAGTACGTACTCACTATACCCCAACAACCATGCTCTCGTGATGGCACAGCAACATTAACCTCCTTCATAGCACAAAACACGCAATCCAGTGTTTACATTTCTTTCCCTAGCTCAACAATGACGCCTGTGGCCGTTTCTCCAAGGGCCAAAGGTCCATCTTTAAATGCAAGGATCTCGAAGTGCATGTCCTCAAAATGATACTTCATACAAGATTACTATGTCGTGCCACAGATCAAATCAAGCCGAGTCTGGCCATCGCGATGTTTTATCCCGCCCCCCCAAAAATTATACTTGGTTATCTGTAACGGTAGATGCGCGTCTCATGAATTGTTTTACAGCTTCACAACAGTCAACTCAAACAGACAATGCCGTCCTCCACATCATCAACTGGTATTTCGATCCTGTATCGACCCTTTAACGCCGTTGAATGCCTCATTTCGTGATTTAGTTTTCTGTCATCCTGAGACAGTTATCCACTCCAGGCCTTTTGTTTCTGTAGCTAGTGTGCCTGAAAAGTAACGTCAAGCCATTCCTTTGCTAAGGTAGCCGGGTTTTGTGGCTAGAGCAACTCCATACATCCATCATCATCATCTTGACGATTTACATCTTTTGATACAACCGGATAAAGTGGCAATCGCGTATTGTTGCACTTTTGATTAATTGACGATCCATTATGACTTCGGTGCTAAAACTAGCGGCCCGCGTCAAGTGGTAATAGCAGGCGATGCAGACTGTCCAAGATCACCAGCTGCATTTCGTGCAGACTCAATGAAAGCTGGCCGATATTTGGTCAAATACTTGCCTGCCATAGGTCTTGATTCTTCAACTAGTGACGGGTCAGCAACTATCCTGAGACGAGGTTCAAATCCAACATACATTCGGTCCAGATATCTTGCACCGTGTCCAGTGCAATATCTTTGACAGGTGGCCGCATCATGACCAAGTATAGAAGGCTTGTCAAAGCGAGCTGAACAACGCTGGGGTCGCGACACATGTGCTTCACGCGCGACAGGAGGTTCTTGTTTAGCTCGGGTATTTCACTCAAGAATCGCGTCAACACTTTGTCCTGGGGGTGCAGATATGGCAAAAATCCATCAATCAGACGCAAGCAACACTTTTCGTAGTACAAGGGTCGATCGCCGCCCTTCTTCTGTTGTAGTCTGTCGTTGTACCACTCTTCGCAGAGCCATGAGACCGCCACATCAATATGCTTTCGGAAATCCTCCATCACATAGGAATATAAAACGTCGCGAATATTGTTGCTGAGGGACTGGGGTGCTGATGAGCTACCCTCCTCTTTGATGGAGGTTTCCTCGAGACCGGCTACAGAGCGCGTTGCTAGTCGTGCCAGTATTGTCATCCAAGAATCCCGATTACCAGAACTAGCTGCTAATCTGCTGAAGCCAGCCTTGCTCTTCTTGGCCGGGTCTTCTAGTGACTTCATCATCTCAATTACCCGGATGACTGTTCCGTTGCCTGCTGTCAGTGCCGTTTCTGGGGTTAGAGCACTAGGCTGATGAAGGTGGAATGATTTCAGTGCAAGACCATCGTCCAATACCGGTGCATCATGCATGGGTGAGCTATCTAGCTTGTTGAGAATCTGTTCTGTGTCCTCAGCCTGGTAGAAATCAGGCTCATAGTCATCATCGTCTTCGTCTACGCCCAACGGGGCGGTGTTGGGATTTAACTCAGGAGCCGGAGCATTGGCTAGAGCCTCGAGACGGCCGCGAATACCATCGACAGCTTTAGATAATACCTGAGGGTCAAGTCTCGACAGCGTGGTGACAGCGATCCTGGCGACTAAAGGAGCGGGAACTTGCGAGATATCGAAATTCTTGAGAGCAGTATTGTCGATGAGTGTGAAAACGTCTGCTAGGCTGTGGGGGCCAGGGCCCAGTGGTGGTATTTGAATTTGTGCTGGGGATAATCGCTGTCGTTTGGCGTCGTTGGCGTCTTGTGGTGCTGGCTCGAGGGGGCGTTTCCGTCCAGAATTGTCAAAGAATTCTGCCATAATCTCCATCATGCGTTCTACGTGCTGCTGTATCCTATGAGTCATTGGATTGTTGGGATCTCGCTTGATAAGATGGATAAGCAGCATTCGAGTTGTTTTCTCCATAGATCTGATCATGACGCGGGTCTTGGGGGTTAGAGGAGAGTTGGCGAGCTTAAGGGGATTAAAGTTGAGAAGAGCATTGATGATCCTGTTCGAGGTTCCTGGTCGTGTCCTCACAAGGATAGACATGCAGTTCAACGTTGCGTCTACGAGCAGAGCATCGCTGTGTTTCGAGCAAAGTTAGTCGCACGAGCATTTACAATCAAAAGCAACCTTCTTACCTGCTCTCCTGCAGAGTTGCCAACATTCGGTCCAGGAGTCCGGACGCTTCAGCCTCCAAGTTCCGAGGATCAAGTGACTGGTGATTTGGGGGAACTTTATCCAGCGAGACATCTAGAGTACCACCATACTGTTTCAATATGTTAGCAACACTCCATTTATTTAGATCACCGACTCATACTCGTAGCTCGGAACCCGTCGCTGCTGTCTGTGCCAGAACTACACGTTGCGCGAACTTAATGCAACAGATCCTGACAGTAGGGCTAGCATTATCCCATATCCTGAGGACCTTTTGTTTCACAGCTACCATTCTTTCCCAAGTTATTGTGTCGTATCCGTTGTTGATACTACATAGTCACATTAGCTAAATCTTGCATCTCGCAGGGCAATCTCATCGTACATCCATCTCATCGCCAAGGGATAGATACTGGCAACGCATTGGATCACACTTCGTAGTACTTGAGGATCTTCACGCTCATTCTCGAGCATAGACTCCAATGTTGGTAAAACATAAGGTTGCATTGTCTCCTTTTCTCCATTTGGTAGAGCGGGCGTCGAAAAAGCTTCAGCCAGAAATTCGGCGCCCCATCTTCGCAGCTCGAGCGCTGCATTTGGTCCGATGATGGGTAGTATTCCCTTGACAACACTGGGGTAATATTTGACATCTCCCAAAACCAACTTTCGTGCATCTTCAAGCTGCCGGATCTGGTCCGACACTGAAAGATTCGCTGCCATAATTTATTGGTCGGATTCTCGGTCGCGGCGGTAGGTGTCGGCGGATGATTAAATTATGAGCTGCCTACAAGTGCGCGATGAAGTGGTTTTCGTAGATAAAGATGCCGATGCGGCTCTTGAACCGTGGTCGCGCGACTAGGCTTAAGCTTTGTAGCTGTGCATGCTTTGCATCAACTATTCAGCTTCATCAAAGAATCAGAAGTCGCGCGTGCCGTGGCGTCGTCATACACGCCCGTGATTCGTTCCGCGCTGTCGTTGTCGTTGTCGCTGTTAGGCTTGGTATATCTCAGGTCTGAATCTTTGAAATGGCGACGCGAAAGCAAAGAATATGGAACGTGGAAACGGAAACAGACCCTTGTAAGCAAGCAAGCTCCACAAAGAACCTGGAACTAGGCACCTAAGCCTCTAAGGTAAGGTAAGGAAAGTTCAATAGACGTCACGGTCAACCCCCTCCGGCCGATGTTTAGCCGCAAATATTCTTCTTACCTCAGTACAAAGACGCATCGACATTCACTCGAAGTATATTCGAGATAGAACCATATCTCGCAGCGTCCAAGCGATTGGCCCTCTTCAATTGCATTGTGACCTAGCTCAGGATAACTCTTCTAATAATTGACAACTCGACAATCCAAAATGCCTACCAGGTTTGTTTATTGAATAATTGTCACTGAAGTGGGCTGATCATGACTCCGAAACAGCCCGCACTCAACATACTACGATCGCCGTCTGCGACAGGGCCCTGCGCTTGTACGAGCACGACGACCCTATCTTGTCAAAAATGCAGTGACAGGCCTTGGTCTCTTGGCTGTTGTTGGAAGCATCTGTATGCAAAGAGAGAGCTCTTGTGTGGTTGTCATCCTCTGCTAACATGGTTTAGATTGGTATACGCTTAACGCCGTCGGTCAAGACAATTTCGAAGATGTCAAGGTTCCAGATGCGCCCGCGAAGCCATCTGCCTCCAAGTAGACAGTTCACCTAAGTGGCCTGGCCACATGTACGATTAAGCGCTGGAATTTCAATGCTGATGCAAGTTGAATAAGAGGGCAAAAGGCAGCGTTGCTATTCATAAGACCTACAAAGCAGAACGCCCAGAAAACTCCCCATCCTTTCATGTATAACAGGTTTGCCAGCTATTCTGTGCAGGGCGTGTATAAGTATATGAAGACCTTTGTACAGTGACTCTCAAGCAACTGGCTATCCACTACCTACAAAGTAGATGCCTTTCGCTCGACTGATGGCAGTAGACAGATATATACCAGCCGCCGCAGACGAATACAATATTCTAATGCCGCTGAAGTCCAAAAGAAAAAGAAAAAGACAGCCCGAGCCGTGGCGGCCTGAACCGATCATCTCCCCTGGGTATCACAAAATCCGAGTACAAAAGCAAGATGCCCCATAGTTTTACCAATTCAGTCCTATCCGGTGGATATGTTCAACCACAAATCCTACACACTCAGCATCTATGTAGCTGCTGCTTTTGTACCGCGGTTGACGCCGGGCAGACTGTTTCCAACCCGTTTGGCTTGGTGAGCCGGGCTAAGTAACGTTCTTGTCAATTCCGGAGACTCTGATAGTCGTGCCGAGAGTGATGGAGACTGCGTGATTTGGGCGCCAGGAGGCACAGAAGCTTGGTGCGCACCACGGCTAGTCATCTCGTCCGGAATAGCCTCCGTTGGAGCAGCTGTAGGGTGCATCTTGTGAAGTAAGTGATTCGGATTGGCCCACGGCGTCTCTCGAAGGAATTGTTCACCAGCGGGTCCGAGGCGATCAAATGGCTGAGCATAGTATTCCTCTCGTCGTTGGTTTACTGGCTTATGTCGTGATCGCTTGGCTCGCTTACGATAGTCAGCTCAGTGCTCTGAGAGCTGACCCGTGTTATCAACGTACCTCAATGGCAGCTATATCATCTTCCAGTTCCGACGGTGTCGCCCCGCTCATCTCGGGGCCTGCAGGGAATCCTTCGTACTTTGCAATCGTAGCTAGTGCTGAGACCTCGGTGTTGTAGGCGATCGCATTTCTCACGCGTTGTGCGGGATCCTTGGGGTAGAGCAAGCCGCAGTCCTGCAAGCTGTGTGCGCTTCGCCTTGCAGTTTGGATGTCGTACCACTCTTGGTTAAGTGCTTCCAGGGTCCTTTCTCTCTTCTCACGAACCGCTTGGTAGTATTGTCCCCATATTTGGGCTCGCTGGGCAACGGACCGTCGTTCGTGAGCCTTGAGCCGATATTCGTGTTCATTATTTATTTCGCGTAGTTTTTGTTCTAGTCGGTCATCCAAACACTGCTTCATGTTTAGGTACTCAGGATGTGTCGGTTCGCTGGCAAGGAGTGACTGTTCTTCCTCTTCCAGTCGTTCAAGTCGGTCTTTGTAGAGTCTAGACAAGATATCAGCCGGTGTATGCTTGCTTTGACGATATAACGCACCTATCACGAAACACCCCAAACATTTCCTCGATAACAGTCCAATCCTTGAAAGCGGCTTGTTTTCGTTCCACTGTGATAAGATAAGTAAGATGATCTGGATCATGAGAAAATATGTTCTTACGCTCTTCATCATGTGCAGTAGCTGAGTCAACTTCTTCGTCCGCATCTGCATCAGCTTCGTCGTGGTGATCCACGTCTGTTCCCCTGGCGCTGTCGCGCGCGCCATCATGACTTCCACTGTCAGTGTCTGGGTCAAGATCAGCAACTGCTGCTGCTGCTGCTGCTTTTCGTTTGGATCCGCGTGTATTCTTTTTCACGGCGCGCGAAAGACGCTCTGCCAGATCAGTTTCTCTGTTGGTAGATCTCTTTTGGGGAGAAGCATCAGTGTCTTCGGCGGGTGTATGTGTGCCGGTGCTTTCATGTGCAGGGGTGTTCACATCTTCTTGCAGAATAGTCTCTTCGGGCTGCTGGGGGGTGTTCACATCAGTCGCATGCTCGGAACTTGCTCGTTTTCTAAGCGGCTGTTCGGTTTCTGATTGATCGGCGGGTGAACGCTTCCGCTTCCGCTCCTGGGCGTCATTTTTGTGCTCGCCTTCCTCTCCTGTATTGTGTGCAATGGCATGTTTTGTGGGCGAATTTTCGCCCATTGTGGGGGAGCCAGTAGAAGCATCGTCATCGTCTATTGCAGATTCATCGTCGTCGTCCTTGTGCAGGTTGGCGGTCCTGCGTAGCTTGCTGGGAGTGTGTTCGTAGACTTGACCCTCGTTAAATTGGTCCACTACAACGTCTCGTTGCCTCTGGTGCTTTGGTGTATCATAGAGTCGCTCAGTTTCAGCTTCTGTGACGTTGCCATCCGAGGGTACGTCGGAGTGGGCATCAGAGAGAACGCTGTCCGAGTCGGAGGTAGGTGGTGGCTTCTTTCGAGGGCTACGCCTGACGCTATCTTCGTCATCATGATCGAGATTCATATGCTCAATGTCTTCGTCGTTGTCGTCTTTCGTGTCAACCTCACTGAGGGGGCTGGAGATGTTGCTATCCTCATGATCGGCAACTCCAAGCGCCGGGGAGGAGAGAGGAGGAGGTGCGGAAGCAGTGGCAGCCATGGCTGCAAAAGGACGCGATTACGTGTCTATATATTGACTCGATGAAGCTATTGTGTTTTCTCGTATCGTTGGGCGGGAGACAGTGCTCTGGTCGATCGCAAAGTCGTGGGAGCGCGCCCGCGGTGACGGGTGACGAGGAATGGTCGCTAGACAATCGAGGACGCAAGATCTTGAAGCGGGAGCGTGAGAAGGTGAATGCGAGCTCAGAAACAACCGATTGGGTCGATCTCCGTCTGGCATGAGAGATTCCAAAGAGGAATTTAAGGTAAGGAAGAGCTAGGAAACTTGTATTCGACAAGTTGGGCTGGGTGGAGGGGAACAGAGAGTAGAGCGAGTGAATGGGATGGGTGCGGTGCGGCCCCGGTTTGCGCTGGCTGCCCTGGGCGTCTCTGGGCTTGGGGCGAGCGCCGAGAGAATGACGGGGCCCGTAAAAAGGCGGTCCTTGACGGCAGAAATGCTCGATGTCGGTGCTACGAGAGCTTATCGATTGGCTAAGGTTATCGACCCAATAACTATGTCCCGGGCAATCTGATTGTGGGTCTTCTGTACTGAGCCTGGGACTTTTTTCTGGCTCATGTCTTTTTCGTCGCGGGTCAAAAAGAGTGCACAAGAGTCGACAACTTTTCCAATTCAGCACAAACAGTACTGAATCTGACACAATGGCAAAACGGTAAGCTGCTGATCCTTGATGCCTTTATGGACAAAGATCTCACAAAAAACAGTTCAAAGGGCCTGACAGCGTCTTCCAAGGCGGTGGACCCCACCCTCGACGCTCTTTTTGCGTCCAGTGTAAGTTTTGCGACATCTAGCCATTTGACTTGATCCATGCTCATCATTTGCAGGCTGGTCCTGTCCAGGCTCCAGTTAAGTCAAGATACTCAACGTTGGTGGAAGAAAAGGTTCGGGAACCTCCCAAGCCAAGGGTGCAGCTCGAAGAACAAGCCGCCGACGATGAGGTCCTCTCTGAGATTAGCGAGGAGCTGAGCTTCGAAGAAGATGGTCCCTCAGACGAGGAAGAGGATGGATCTGACGCTTCGGAGCCAGAGGGGGAGAGTGACGACGAGCAAGAGGAAGAGGAAGAGGAAGAATCTTCGGACGAGCCCATGAAGGAGGCGCCAGTAGAGCTCGACCACATTATTGATGCGACAGAAGACAAGTCAAACAAGGATCGGAAACGAAAGAGAAAAAACGACAACGACGATCTGGAGGGCAAATACCTGGACAAACTTGTTGCGGAGGAGGAAGCTGAGCGCGCTGGCAAGCGACAAAAGAACGACGCTCTGAATAAGACCGAAAAGGCTGTCGCGGAGGACGAGGATGCCGGCAACGACAGTGACATTCCCGTACATGAGACCCTCGCCAAGGACAACAAATCGTCAGACATCGAGAAGGCAGCGCGAACGGTCTTCCTCGCCAATGTGTCCACAGAAGCAATCAATTCCAAGACCGCCAAGAAGACCCTCATGGCCCATCTGTCATCCATTCTGGAAAAAGATGCCACTCCTCCGCAAACTATCGAGTCACTGCGTTTCCGTTCCGTTGCTTTCGCAGGTGGCTCTCTCCCTAAGCGAGCAGCTTACATTACAAAGAGCCTGATGGACGCGACGACCAAGTCCGCCAACGCATATGTCGTGTACTCAACCTCAGCGGCTGCTCGTAAGGCTGCCGCAGAACTCAACGGTACCCAGGTCCTTGAGAGGCACCTTAGAGTCGACAGTGTCGCTCACCCCAGTCCCACGGATCACCGCCGATGTGTGTTTGTTGGCAACCTCGGGTTTGTTGACGATGAGACCGTCTTGAACACCAACGCGGATGGTGACACTACGGAGAAGAAGAAGAACAAGACCCCATCCGATGTCGAAGAAGGTCTTTGGCGAACTTTCAGCACTCAGGGCAAGGTTGAAAACGTCCGGGTAGTTCGAGATTCCAAGACTCGTGTAGGCAAGGGTTTCGCCTATGTCCAATTTTATGTAAGTCCACGGTTGTCTTACTTACTTCGATCAAACCAGCTGCTAACATGATTTTCCAGGATGGCAACGATGTCGAGGCAGCCTTACTCCTTGATGGCAAGAAATTCCCTCCCATGTTACCGCGTAAGTTGCGAGTCACTCGAGCCAAGGATCCTCGCAAGACGGCCCTTGCCCAGGAGCGAGCCAGGGGCAAGAACATCGTTCCTCATGGCGCCGCTAAGAGCACAAAATACAAGCACAAGGCTACACCTGAGGAGCAGTCCATGGCTGGACGTACAAGCAAGCTTCTCGGCCGCTCGGCCGCCGTGCAGCAACGCCACAAGAAGCGCCCCTCAACACAGGGTGCTTCCGAAGCTGCTCAGAACATCCCGTCCAATATCAAAGGACCCGAGCAGTTCGTTTTTGAAGGCCGCCGTGCTTCAGCTAAGGATGGCACACCCAAAGATCTTAAACTAGGCAAGAAGGGCAAGGGCAAGGGCAGGTCCGGCAGGCCCCAAAACCGAGGTGCAAGGAGAGCTGCCGAGTGGAAGAAGAAGAGCTGAACGTTTTATGGTGAATAGCACTCATATTGCTAGTGGTTGACATATGGGATATGTGCTCTTATCATGTGTGAGATGAGGACGAGGATGGTGTTGTTAAAAAGAGGGCCCCACGCCCCGGAAAGTTTGCGAGTGATTTTTCGGCCTTGGCTGCCCTGGCAAGTCCTGGCCGCTTAGATGAGAAACAAAGGTACTTGAATACTTATCGGGGTGATGTTGAAAAGTTCATAGAGTTGTACAGAGTTCACCAGTATATAAAGCACTAATTTTGGCTTATGCATTTAATGCTTACGTACATTTGTGGTTTTTGTGTCAAGATTCAGAATTCTGAGACAGAATCTTAGTACAAAGCATGGTTACATCACGACGACTTCGTTGGAGCTAATCCAGTACGTTGGTGTGGTTAGTTAGTGGTTCTCATATCAGCGGACGTAAAACTAGGCCGTGGGCAAAACTATTTTAATGAAAATGGATATATCATCAATTTTACGTGCCTGCTAACAAAGGCACCAAGCTTGCGTCGAGGGATAGTCTCGTCTATCAGGGCCTGGCACCAACATTCAAGACCATGTACTAACGGGGTACCCTGAGCCAAACTCTGGCGCTTGGTGACCAACACATCTTTACCCCCATATGTGTGCCACCTCAAAAATCACGGGAATCTTAAACAACTTCCTCCGCAACTCTTTTCTGTACATTGCTTCGCGGGCGTGAGCCCTGTCCGAGCCATCGCTTAAAACATGTCGTCAAAGAAGTCGAAAGAGATTACATAAACTCGCCTTGTCCGATCGTCTAGTACTCGAGCTCCTCCTCAGGCTCGAAGGAATCGGCAGCAACCTCCTCATAATCCTTCTCCAGAGCAGCGAGGTCCTCTCGGGCCTCGGTGAACTCGCCTTCCTCCATACCCTCACCAACATACCAGTGTACGAAAGCACGCTTGCTGTGCATGAGGTCGAACTTGTAGTCGAGCCGAGACCAAGCCTCAGCGATGGCGGTGGTGTTGGAAAGCATAGAGACGGATCGCTTGACGGGGGCAAGACCTCCAGCCTCAGGAGCGGCGGGGACGGCCATGGGCTTCTGGTAGTTGATGCCGAGCTTGAAACCAGTGGGGCACCACTCGACCAAGTTGAATGAGGCCTTGGCCTTGAGGGCAGCGATGGCGGCGTTACAGTCGCGGGGAACGACATCACCGCGGTACAGAAGAGCGACAGCCATGTACTTGCCGTTTCGGGGATCGCAGACAACCATCTGGTTGTTGGGCTCGAAGCCTATGGGGAGTCAGTATCTTCGAGGATGTAACTATAACATGAGCAGGACTTACACTGGAAGGTAAGCTCCTGTACCTTGAAGCTCTCGTGCTCACTCTTGGCAGAGGAGATGACAGGGGCGTAGCTGATGAGAGGGTAGTGAATTCGAGGGTAGGGAACCAAATTGGTCTGGAACTCGTTGAGATCGACGTTGAGGGCACCGTCAAATCGGAGAGAGGATGTGATGGAGCTGACAACCTGAGCAATGAGGCGGTTCAGGTGCTCGTACGAGGGTCGAGGAATATCGAGGTTGCGACGGCAGATGTCGTAAACAGCCTCGTTATCGACTAGGAAAGTACAGTCAGAGTTCTCAATAGTGCTGTGGGTAGAGAGAACAGCGTTGTAAGGCTCAACGACGGCAGTCGAGGTTCGGGGAGCAGGGTAAACGGCAAACTCGAGTTTGGACTTCTTGCCGTATTCGGTAGAGAGACGCTCGAGGAGAAGAGCACCGAAACCAGAACCGGTACCACCACCGAAGGAGTGGAAGATCAGGAAACCCTGAAGAGACTGGCAGTTGTCTGAATTATGCGGTCAGCGTTGAGTGAAAGTACAGAGGTGTCGAAAGAGCTCACCGGCGACGCGACGAATGCGGTCAATGACATTGTCAACCATCTCCTTGCCAATGGTATAGTGACCACGAGCATAGTTGTTGGCGGCATCCTCCTTGCCGCTGATCAACAACTCGGGGTGGAAAAGGTTACGGTATTCGCCAGTTCGGATCTCGTCAATAGGAGAGGGGTCAAGATCGACGAAGAGAGATCGAGGAACATGCTTCCCGCTGCTGGTCTCGGTGAAGAAAGTCTCGAAAGAGCCAGGGTCACCAATATCGGGAGCATTGGGGTCGGGGCGACCATCGGGGCCGAGACCGTGCTCGAGAAGGTAGCTATACAGAGACCAGTCAGCTTCAAGTTCGTGAGGGTGGCGTTATTTGACAATCCAGGGAGACAACGTACAGCTCCCAAGCAGAGTTACCGAGCTGGGTACCAGCCTGGCCCAGGTGGAGGTGAAGAATCTGGATAGCAGAGAATCAGCATCGCGAGGTCGGATAGCAGCTTCAACGGATAATAAGGGGGCGCCCCAGCTGCACAGCTCCAGACACCAAGTGGAACAGACAAAAGGTATCTCGAGCAGAGTGAAGCAATGTACTACAGCGGAGAGACGGGCTGCAGCATAATTGTAGACATACCTCGCCCTTCATTTTGTCTGGATGAAGCTAAAGAAGCTACGGCGAGAGGTTGAAGTCGGGGGAGAGTTAAGACGGGGAAAGAAATACTGTACGCGCGCAGCGCTTGAAGGGGGAAGGGGAAGAAGGGGCCTGAGGTGGTGATGGTTTTCGGGGTGGGTGTTTGGAGTTCCAATCTGTGGGTGCGCTGCTGCAGTGGGACATCCAATTGGTGGCGGGGTCGTCAACAAACATTGCTAGGCCCGCCAGAGCTATCAGGAGGTACATGTGCAACAGGCAGATTTTGGCAGTGCCAGCTCGTACCCGCGGTGCCTCTCACCGCCAATTGACAGGGAAGCCTGGGGACCCTTGACAGTGGGAGAACTGCGCTTGCAAGGGGCATTCAGGTGGGATTTGCTCAATGGTTTGTTGGCATTAGATTCAGTGATAGGTCACAAAGAGAGAGAGTTGATAGGTAAGGTACCTATTGAACAGCTGCAGTGTATTGACTCTCAAGGCCTTCATCTAGCATCTTTATTATCACTTACAACAGCACTCTAGCCGTCTAGCTTTTAGCTACAAGACTTGCGACATGTCGGTTCTAATTGGACAGTGGGGGAGAACATTGAACTAAAAACACTTAGCTGTCCGTGCCTGTATTTCAATGTAACTATATATCTCGATCTTCTTCCTTACCTTTTTACAGCTACCATCGCACATAGAGTCGCCGCTCGTAAAAATTTCATGTTTCCTGACTTATCCAGTCTAATCACAACTTCAATGGTTTGTAGTCAAGGCGTATATTAATTTCGGTGCCTGAAATCATCGCTCCAGGCTACCAGATAGGAATGCGGCAAGGCACCAGGATATCAAGCTCGGGGCGGAATTTTCAGTGATTATACAGGTGACTATAGCTACCAATACAATGAGACTCCCTGACTACAGACAACACCCTACTAGAGGAGTACATATCACGAGAGGATTGGTCCTTATCCAATGTATTGGGGAAGGCCTATTAAAGCACCCGTATGCCAATACCCAGAAGTCTTGTTCGCGAGTGGTGAGCTATAGAACTACCCTTAAATCGACGGCGCTTAGGGACGAACAAAGCTCACGGCGTATAGTCTAAAAGTGAGACGAATATACGGCTGAATTCAGATAAGTTTACTATCAGTAATCTTTGTCACTTAAGATAGAGGTTCTGTAGGCTTCCTTGCCTCCCTATACACACACATCTAAAATCATATTCAGCGGATATGAATGGCTCCTCGTTTTGTTTGTGCAATGGCGCTGCCACTGAAGAGATTACAGTTACGGCCAAACCATTGATATCAATACCGTTTGGCAACGGCTCTGCCATTATTTACCTATATATATAAACCCATTAGATACTAATATAGGCGCAACCCTATCCTGAGAATATTCAATAGTCGGAATGTATATACAAGGAGTAAGAAGGCTGATAAGACATGTTTTTGTATCTCACAGAGAAGGCAACTTCGCTCGACGTATGGTACATACAAACCCCCCAAAGGATTCATGGCAACGGGCACTGAAGGCATTGGCTACAAAGACATATTGCTCGTGAAAGGTATCCAACATCATCTACATCGCAGAGGCTGTCAAACATTACATATTCCACGGGCCCGGAACCCATTCTCCATTATCGAAGACTCTGAATACCATGGGTAGTGCGTACAATACCATGATCGCAATGACAGCCAGGGAGTATATGGTCTCAGAAGCAATAGGAGAAAATCCCAGACGTAACATAAGCATGCCGCCAATCGTGAGAACCGTTGTTTCAAAAACTGGCATATTGCTCCGGGGCGAGGCGTATGATAGTTTTTAGTTGAGGAGCATCATCCCCCCATCCCGTGCAAAGGCAGCTGTCTGACAAGACATCATGACCAAAACAGCCGCGCCACCGATGGAGGTATTTAGGAAGATGGTGAGCAGGAAAGCTCCCGCGACCTTGAGACCCCAGCGCTCATTAGAAGAGTAAAGGCAGCGTAGCCGCTTAAGGGAGCCGGTTAGTGTTTGCACACATGGGTAAGGTCTCGTGCTTCCAGGCAGGACATGGTACCAGTTTACTGTGAAATGACAGACTTAGGTAGGATCAGATGCCGCTGCATCCATGTCTGTCATACAGAAAGCCAACAAGATGCAAAATAGCATACCCATGCCTGCTTGTAGGCAATACGTGTTGATGATGGAACGAGGTGCAACTATCCACGCATTATGAGTCTCCTCTGCCACGGCTGACGGTGCATTCCAACCAGGAATGACCCATACGGCACAAAAGAAGGTGAACGTAACAGAAACAGTCTCGTCCTAGTCACCGTAGTTGGTGTAGTCTCCAAAGACGGTAGTGGCAGAAGTAAAAGAAATACCCTGGGTCCTTTGGGCGACGGGGAGTCCAATGACAAAACAGGCCGAGGAGACGAGAACAAGGGTTACTGTCACTCTAAGTCAACCAAATTGATAATGCATGAGATAAAAAATAAAGGTTTGGAAAAGTACCATAGGAGATGAAAACAAGGCTGGCTTTGTCCATCCTGATAGATGCCGTGAAAAACCAAGCAGCACAGGTAGATATGGCGACTGCAAGATGATAGAACTGGTCGGTACCCAGCCGGTAAAAAGCCCGATGATGATACAGACTGAGCTGGAAGATGCTCAAGCAAGACTGGCAATGATTGTGAGGGCATTCATGATGTTGGCCATGCCTGCGACAAAGACAGAGGACGGGATATCGACGGAGGTGCGACTGCAACTGTCCACCAATAGTTGGTGTCATTGACTGGCATCGATGAACAGAACTCTGCGGTAAGTGAGAGCCCACGAGAGGAAAAGGAATGAAGAGATAAAGCAGCCCCTGAATATTTATGGTCAGTGCAGAGTCCTCATTGTTTGAGTTGCAGGATAGTTTCCATCAGCGATGGAAACTACCAAGTTAGTCCCCAATAGCCGCCATAGTTGATTTAAGAGGAGACAGCTATGAAGATGCCGCAAACGGGTCTATGGCCATTGTTGGTCTTCAGTGGATACTTGGATCGGGCCTTTGTCGCAAGCATCTCGTGTATGGAGTAGAAGTAACTAGGTGACTTACGAGGCCATAGCCATTGTGAGTGACATGGCGCCCAGGGAACGAAGAAGCTGGCATATGTGGAACTATAACCAAAATCGTGAATAACTGCATCTTCGGCAAAGTCGGCAGCGATGGAGTTGCGAGGATCCATCTTCTTGTCGGCATCAGGGCCTCTATCAAGTATAGATGCCATGTTGAGTTATCAGCTTTCTATTCAAGTTGAAAGTGTTGAAGATTTATCCGTGGTGAAGAAAAGTCAATATGCACATATCATAGAATAGAAAGGCTCGGGAGGAGTTTGTCCCTCTGATCACAGAACAAGCTTCCCCAGTGCTGTTGAAGATATATATCATCTAGAGACGACAAGATCAAGAAATAGTGTTAACCAATTGCACTAGATAGGTATTCCCCAGATACAGTTATCTTTCAGCTATCTACCCTGGTTTAATTGTATTTGATCGCGGGGTAATCATTCATTGGATCCATTAGCAGATAGCTAGCTTCAACTGAGATAATATGCGCTAGTCCTGATCGTTGAGAACAAGATACGCATAAATAGGCCGTCGGATGGTTTTCGGTAGCCCCTCTACGTGTTGTTCCATATCCATCAGAATCTCAGCATTGGTTTGCAGCACGATATCACCACCCCGTAGTTAGCCACCCAGATAAGAGACGACTGTCTATTGACAACAGTACGATATCGTTTGCAACTGCTCAACAAGAATACTGTCTCAGGGGTCCAATATCATAACTCTCAGCACCTTGATTCACCAATCACTTCCGAGGTAGTTCAGACCAGCCCGACCTCATGCAGTCACCTACTGGTTATCTGGCGTCTCTGCCAGTTGATAATCCGACTAAGTCCTTCTGGCAGACCGAACCAGACCCAATGATCAGTAACTACCAATCGTAAGCAGTAATCTATGAATAGCCCTTACAAGCTTCACAATCTTTGGACCTAATCTTACTAGTGAGGAGATGTGAATGATTTATGCTTAGGTCAATACCGAACTGACTGGAATCATAACTGTAGTGCTGAGTTTCCCCCCTCTGCCGATGTTGTTATAATCGGTTCCGGGCTGTCTGGTGCTCTCATCGCCCACCAGTTGCTCAGTTCCAGCTCACCAAACAGACCAAAGTCTGTAGTCATGCTGGAGGCCCGCAACGCAGCGAGTGGTGCTACTGGAAGAAATGGTGAGTGACAGACATCACACCAATCAATGACTTATCACTGTATAGTACTTACATTTCTCTGTTTAGGCGGCCATATAAAACCCGATTGTTATCGTGGCTTCACATCGTACTCTATTCTACATGGTACTGATGTTGCAAAGGCTCAGTGCGAATTCGAAGCCGTCAACTATCAAGAAACCGCAGAATTCATCCAAGAGAATAATCTAGCTACGGAAGTTGACCTGGTACAGTACCGCTCAGCCGATGTCTACCTGACCCCAGAGTCCTGGAAAACCGGGTTGGCTTCGTACAATGGCTTCAAAGAAGCTGGCGGCGATGTCTCCGATATCCACGTACTCAGTAAAGCAGAAGCGGAGGAGTCTCTACGGGTCAAGGTTTGCTATGGAGCAATCACTTTCCCGGCTGCCAGTCTGTGGCCATATAAACTCGCAATCGCTGTTTTACGCAAGGGGCTCGACTTGGGACTAAGTCTTCACACCAATACTCCTGTCACGGGTGTATCTCCTGGCACCTCAGGGCCTTGGGAGGTCTCAACACCACAAGGGATTGTCATGGCAAATAAGGTCATCCATGCAACCAATGGCTATTCTTCGTACCTCCTGCCTGAGCTTGATGGGCGAATTATCCCCTTCAAAGGTCATGTTTCTGCAATCGCTCCCCCACCGGCTTATATGGACCAGCCTCTAACGACATCTTTTGCTTTCATATCCAATGACAACTACGACTATCTCATACAAAGACCAAATCCTGAAAAGTACCTGATCTGGGGCGGCGGCGAGGTTGCTCATCCCAAAGGTCTCTCAGGCGGCTTCGGTGACTGCGATGACCGTCAGGTCGTGTCTGAAGTCGAGTCCTACATTTTGAATGCACCAGTTGAAATATTCAGAGATTGGGAAGAATCTAGGTCATCTTCTGGGACTAGCCTTGAAGGTGCCGTGGCATTCTCCTGGAGTGGCATCATGGGCCTGAGTAAGGATCTTCTTCCGTTTTTGGGAGAGCTTCCAGGCAAGCCTGGCCAATACCTAGCTGGTGGATATCACGGACATGGTAGGTCTAATAGCCCAGTGACTGAAAGGACTTCTTTGCTAATGAAGGTATTTTAGGGATGGCGCGCATCTTTCTGAGTTGCAAGGCCTTTTGTGAGAAGTTTCTTGGTGAGCCAACTGATCCTCGTGTTCCTATCACTTATTTCGATTTGACATCACGACTTAAAGACCCAATAGACCTAGAGATCATGGATAACATAGCATAGTTAGCATGGAGTTCAAGATAAAATCTCAAGAAACTGGGGGTATTTTGATAGAGTTTGCGAGATTGTAGACCTCATTGATAACCATACATGGTGCTTTTTCGACGACATAAATATCTTCCTTCGCCTCCAATATCGCCCAGACTTCTATTATTAAGTGAACAATCATGAGAACTGGCTTCTGTGAGAACCATATAAATCCAGGGGCAAAAAGCATTTACCATTGCGAGTTAATGCTTGAGTTTGCCTATCATTGTAATACTTTCGAAGACAAAAAGATTTCTATTTGAAATCCTCAAAAATATTTGAAACGCCGTCAGGAACCGCTGAACATGATCCTCAGTGTGGCACATATTCAGGAAAAGAAAAACTCTACGGCCGATCCAATGTTCAGGGGTTTATTAACGCGATGAATTTCGTCCTCCGCGACCAGATCAATGGCAGCCAGGGCAGCTGATATATTGAAACTCCTGCTATTGAACATCCCAGAGTGGTTTGATTTCTAGGCTCCCTGCTCATGGAGAGCCATGATGTCGAAAGGCCGCCAAAAGCTCCAAAAGGGAGGCCCCCTCGAATATATTTCCCATGATATTGTGGAATCCTTCAATCCATTGGCATATAAACGAGCTGTCATAATCTCATCGAATATGAAAACGGCACCCATTAGGAATCACAAAACGTAACTCTCTCCCAGCTTGGCAACCTCCTCTCATGCACTCGACAAGATGACACTCTTTTTGAGTGACACTACCCAGGCTGAATCCAGGAGACATGGCACTTCTGATTGCTTCAGGTTTTGCATGGAAACCAAAGTATCTCCATATATACAAGTAGTCAAACGAAAGGTTTCACAGGCATTGCACAGGACCATACCAGCGATAGGTGACAGACTTTGAGGGGCCAACGGCACAGCGCAGCGTCTTAAGGAGCCTTCAGGCTCATAGCTTGCGTTGCCATAAGCAAGCGGTGATGCTGTTCGGTAATGGACTATGAGCTTTATTGAAGTCTGGTAGGGCAATGCGAGTAATTATCTCTTAGGTACCTTGTGTGGAACTTGACACAGATAGGCTTTGCTCAAATTAACCCTGTTCTCGAGTTCCGAGTAAATGTTATCATCAACAACCTCGGCAACATCAACAAATATATCCACAAGAGATTCGGGATACCCTATCATACTCTCCAAGGCTGTCAAGCTCCCGCCAGGTTCTATTTGGGTGCGATGGGACATCCAAGATGTCCAACTCCCCCCTGTGATGGTTGTTTTCTACCAGTCCAAAACGCTGAAATGTCGGGATAAGAACATACAGTCATGAGAAAGCGACCCAGGGGCGTAGAGGCGAGCAGTTCCTGACTCGTGGGTGGTGGAGAAACTTTGATATCAATCGCTTCAACCTGCATGTCTTCGGTATAAAGGTGACGATGATACCGCTCCAAATCGCAATGACCGAATCAGTATCATCACCACCACTAGCTTTGCACATCCAGCCTCGATGGCGCCTATTTTTGTTGGCCTCTTAGCTCCCAATGGCCATTAATCGGCGCAGCTTGTTGGCCTCTTCATCAATAATGAATTCGTCAAGTCCAACAACACAAGAAACCTCGCTGTAGTGAATCCTGCGTAAGTGACAGAGTCTCTCAGTTCACTTGAGCTCACTTTCTTACATGTTTCCCTAGTACCGAGTAAGAGATAGTCCATGTTGCTTTGGCCCGCGAGCAGGATCTCGATGAGGCCGTTCAAGCTGCCGTTGAAGCCTTTTCAAACCCCGATTCGCGCAGATTGTCAGATTTAATGGAGGAGAATTGTTCGTCTCTCGCAAGTGCCGAATTCTTCAATGCTGGGAAAATACTTTAGGCAAGTTATCGACACTGGTGCTGACAAATCTACGTATACACTCAAAGAATCAATCAGTATCTGTGTCTTGGTAGTTACCTGAAACTTTCCCCTTAATATGGCTACTACCAAGCTCGCCCGGCATTGTGTTATGGCGACACTGTTATCTTGAGGTCCTCAGAAGTTACACCTCTCCCTGTCCTCTGCCTGGCCACATTGGTTAAGGAAGCCGGTCTTCGGCCCTGTCGTCAATATCATCAATGAATCAGGCCCCGTTGTTGGTGCCGTCATGGCAACTCACAAGCAAATATCTGAAATCTCATTCACTGGGAGCACTCGCGTAGGAAAAGAGCTCATGAAACTTGGCAGTGTCTACATGAAAAGCTCATCCTCGAGACCGGTAGAAAGTCTGTTTTGGTGTTTGAAGACTCAAACTTGGACTTGACCGCTCAACGGGCTCATCTTGTCTTCACTTTCAATCAAGGAGAGCTCTGCACACAAACAACACGCATTCTGGTTCAGGACACAATCTTCCATCACTTCCTCGACACCCTCAAATCAGCAACGCTGAAATATCACGCGGGCCACCCATTCGAAGAGGAAACATACCTCGGTCCCCTCGCCAGCAAAGCCCAATTTGACAGAGTACGAGAATACGTCAGGCTTGGAAAGGAAGAGGGGACAAAAGATATCTTGGATGGCTGTATGTCACCTGAGTTCAAAAGGGGTACTTTGTCAGCCCAAGCATCTTTGTCAACGTTAGTCTATCGATGCGAGTTTACCGAGAGGAGATCTTCGGTCCATGCGCCGTAGTGTTACGTTTCAAAGACGAGGATGAAGCAGTGAGTTTGGCTAATGACTCGATGTATGGTCTCGGTAGTGCGATCTTTACAGAGAATATCAGCAAGGCTCACAACGTCGCCCGCAGGATCGAGACTGGCATGGTATGGGAACAGCAGCAATGACTCAGACTTCCGAGTGCCTTTTGGCGGAGTCAAACAAAGTGGCATAGGTAGAGAACTCGGCGAGGCAGGGTTGGAGGCTTACTACAACGTCAAGGCTATTCACGTAGATATTGTCAATGTACTGCCAATGTAAGCTGTCCACAGAGAGCAAGAAACTTCCAATATCAAACCAGGCGGCAGAGATGCCTAATCTAAGGCCGACTAAGTTTATATAAAATTGTACTAAATTTGCCTAAGTCTCTCCCGCTTAGGATAGAGAGAGGTCCTGGGTTTTCTTGCCTCTTGGCTATCCATGAAGGAGTCTGTAAGGGACTGCCTGGAAGGCTCCCAGCATGGTCCAGGAAATTATTTTGATAAATAGATGAATCTAACTAATCTACTTTGTCTATCATGCTACGCTTTACCTACCCCATCAAGCCCCCCTGAGCCAAACACTGTTATCAAAACTCAGAAAATGACTCTTATTCTATGGTTGTCTGCATCGACACCTGACTCTATTACAATTTACAAGAAAGCGGGAGGAAACTTCTGTTATAAAAATCACGAATTTTAACTTTGGTATTAAATTGTATGGGTTTCAATAATGTTTTCCCACCAAACCGCCGTACTCCAAAAAAAAAGACTTCCGGATATTTCCTCCTTTAAGATGAGTGTATGTAGTCAAGCAGCAAAATAGCCCATAGCAACATGCTACGGCCGCGCAAAGTGGTATCATAGGTGTGTAGGCCGTTTCCCGTCCAAGTCATGATCCCTCGCTCTCTTCTCGCTTCCAGAATTTGATCATTCGCACTTGATTCTAGTCTTAATCTTGCCGGTTGTCTTCTTGTGACTGCGTCTCAGAACGCTCCAGCTCTTCTATACGGCGTTGAATCGCCTCTTTCTGGACTTGCAATGCCCTAATCTCCTCGTCCCGTGTCGCCGTATCCTCGCTTAGCTGACTATCGTTTTCGGTCATGCTGTTCGAGTCCGTAGCAGCCTCGTAAGCTGGCGGTGGCTCTGCAGTCTGGCGACTCCTGTCACGTCGATGGTTGGCGTCCGCAGCGGCGTAGAAATTATCTCCTGGTCCTGGCGAGGTGTGACGCATGCTTCCCACCACTGCGAGCTCGTGTGCTCGTCTCTTTTCCGTCTTCTTTCGCTCTCTTCGAATGAGCCAGAAAGCAAGTGCTCCTATTGCAAGTAGAACGAAAACCGCGACACCAACACCAATACCGATGCGCGCGCCCAGGGACAAGGATCGGCCATGATGCTCAGTACCTGGGATATCGTCCTCATCCTTGAGTCCAAGTGCATCCTTGTCACTATCTTTGAACAGAGCCCTTATGGTATAAACAGCAATTGTTGCACCATACAGAGTCGTTGGTGTGTCTGACACAGCATCATAAGTCTGAGCTGTCTGATTGTACGTGTAAGGAACAGCCAACACGGATGAAACCGAACGTTTACACAAATTGCCATCCAGAGTGTATTCCCTACTGCAATTAGAATGGCACATGTAAACACCTTCTCTCATGACTTACGATGAGCAGCAAATAGCTGTCGTTGTCTCGTCGTCCCGGTTCTCACTAGTATCAACGCGCAGTGATACGGTGGTCCATCCATGAGGGCATGTGCCTGGACTGTAAACCCCCGTAAGGCCTTTATCGAACATGGCATCGGGATAGCAAGACAATGACTTCGCTCCAGCAATTGGCTGCAAGTCAAGCATTGCTGCGAGGCCACCAGAACCTGACTTTGGTACCTTGTTTGCATTATAAGTCCATGTACAATCAACAGGTCCGGTCCAAGGTGTGGTCATCGGTGGGAATACCCCGTCATCGTCTAGGTCGTCTTCATTGGTAGGCTTAGGTGCGATCACAAGTGTTGTCGGAGCAGGCGTTGGGTCGGATAGAGAGATGGTTGATGACGGCTCGGCGGAGGCTATTGACGATGACCCATATGATGTGGACTCATCATCCTCGATCGAAGAAGACATGGTTTTGGTGACTACAAGGAATTGCAGGAATTGCAAACAACTTTAAGCTTATATGCCAGGCCGATTCGACTACAAGCCGCACCACGAGTGCTCTGCTTGCCGTCAACTCGGCGTATCAATGACGATCGTCACTCTTGTCCATCCGGCAATGCGACCAATAGTTTGTGTTCTCTTTGGATAAAAGGGCGCGTGAAAGATTCGCTAGGCAGATAATCTGCAGTGTGGGGTTTCGGGCAGACTTGGCTATATCTCAGCTGCAGACAAGACGCGCGTGAAGAATATCGAGGACAGCGTCTCTGGCAATGTCGAAGACCATCCGGGCGTAGGTATTGTAGAGGAGCGAACCGATGGGGATAGATATATAACGCAGACGGGCAAGACAAGAAATGGTGACAAATGGATGAAAGGAAAGGAAAAGGAAGGGTTCGTACCCAAGAAACGACAAGAAGCAGCCAAGCAACGCAAAGCAACGCAAAGCAGACAAGTCCATAGCATGCCTACCGAGCAGCAGCAGCAGCGAGAAGACGGGTACAGTAGCGTTGGTGTTCCCCCTTCTGAGGCCTTTGAAGGCTTGGCGAAATCTTATCACGGGTGGGTGCCGAGAAACGCCAAGGCCTGGATTGCACCGAAACACATCCACGTTGACCGCTGTGAGTTCTGGGCATTGCCGTGTTGTCCTCATTGTCGTAGTCGTGGTAGGTAGTAGTACTGTACATACCTACCTAGCTCCAGGTGAGGTGAGCTTCTCTCTAGCTACAGCCCATGGTCGTCACGGATAGTCGTTCAAATAAGGTATAGGTTTATACTGAATGTCATCGTCAAGCCTCCATCATAAGACACGCGCAAGCCATCAGAGGTTACTGCGGAAGCGTGAGAGGGGCCCAATGACCATGACCATGCCCAGTACATAGCTTACGAGGGCCAATGCTCATCATAGTGGGCTCGTCCAGCCTAAGCCGAGCCTTTTGGCCCCAGTGCCACGGTCTTGGCTGATGAGTATCGAATTTCTGGGCATTTGAGAGTCTCTGACGCGGGAAATGAAGGGCGCCTTGGTTTGTGCCGAATACGCCGGCTTGGAACATGCACACCAAGCCGCGACCAAGAACAACCAATCCCATTCCCTAGATAAAAAGGCAGAAAATTCCGTCTTGGCCGTAATTATCAGTCATGAGCAACTCACCGTTCTACTTCCTCAACTCACTTTTACATTTTCATTACTGGAGAGAAACCGCCTTGACTTGTTCAAGCAAATGAATGTCAATTGACTGTCAAAGCACAACGCCCAGTAAACTTGATACTCTTGGCGTTGCACCGCCAATGTAGGACGAAACCATACGAAAAGATGACAAGGAATCAATAATCATAAGATGTACTGGAGAAGGCAAGCCGCGAGTCTTGGCTTGATCTATTCGCTTCTTTATCCCAATCAGCGTCTATTCTCAGACGATTTGTAGAGGAAAAAGGGAATAGGGTTGCTCAGAAGCTCGGTTGGCTGCCGAGAGATCATGACTGGTGACAGCAAACTACCAATAAGGTTACAGCAACACATGCCAGCCAGCCAGGGCAACCACTTATACGGCTAGATGATTGAAGATCAAGTGCCAACTCAACAAGCTCGCCGGGAGTTGAAGGAGTAGGTATGTATTCAAGATAACTACCGGTCTCATCAGCGAGTCTACGCTATCCTTTCATAGCATCGTACAGGATCTGAATGTGATGGCCATTACACTATCGCGTTCAAGCTGTGGTTGCGATGGACCTTTGTAATATGAAGGTTGAGAACATTCCACTTGGATTTCTTCACTGATACACATTGATCGGCCACATAACAGTGTCACTGCTATATCAATTTACACAATCTAACCAGAAGCTATCGATGTGAATAGACTCGAGACATCGTCTCATGAATTCGACGAGGTACTGATAGACGATAGGAGCTCCGCATCCCCATAAAATATCGGGATCGCGGAGCTCATTTCTTCCGCTGTGAGAATAAAGGCGGGCACGTAAATTTCTAATCACAGTTTTGAAAGTGGTCACGTGATGAGGGGGCGAAGGGCAAGAACCCTACATCGCTCTTTCCCTGTGCGCCTAAGCGATTGTTGCAACAACCGCCTTCAAATCGACCCCAGCCAGGCCATCAGTTTTCCGCTCAGCGAATTCAACAACACAACACCGCGATCATGGCTGACGAATACGTACGTGTGCTCTCGATATATCCCTTCCCCCTTGGATTAGAAAATATAAACTCGCCGCCGACATGGCTTCCTCGACTCCCGCCCGCTACCCACGATGATTACGAGATTGGAGAGATGGAGAGAATACAAAAAAGAGCTTCACTGACTTGTGTTCCGGATGATAGGACGCCGAGCAGGCTGCCGAGCTCAAGAGAAAGAGAGCGTTCCGAAAGTTCTCCTACCGAGGAATCGACCTTGATCAGTATGTTGCCACTGCACGATTTCTGCGCCTCGATGCTGGAAGATGAAGAACCGCGAGGACGCCCCCCAGCGAATGGAACCCATGCTGATATTTGAATTTTTTTTCTCCACTCTACAGGCTCCTCGATCTCTCCTCCGACCAGCTCCGCGATGTTGTCCACGCTCGTGCCCGCCGCAGGATCAACCGTGGCCTGAAGCGCCGCCCCATGGGTCTCATCAAGAAGCTCCGAAAGGCCAAGCAGGAGGCTCAGCCCAACGAGAAGCCCGACCTCGTCAAGACCCACCTCCGAGACATGATTGTCGTCCCCGAGATGATTGGCAGTGTCATTGGCATCTACTCCGGCAAGGAGTTCAACCAGGTCGAGATCAAGCCTGAGATGGTTGGTCACTACTTGGCTGAGTTCTCTATCTCATAGTATGTTTCTACCGTCCCCCACTAACAGGGGAAAATATGGCTAACCTCCCTCCAGCAAGCCTGTCAAGCACGGTAGGCCCGGTATTGGTGCCACGCACTCTTCTCGATTCATTCCCCTCAAGTAAGAAGGTTGCGGTCTCGGGTGGTTTCTGCATTCATGGACATTTTGGGCGAAAAGGACTGGTTCTGGTAGATGGGCAAAACATCTATCAAAAACACTGATGACAATGGGTACCATGATTAGTACAATAAAGGAGCATTGTCCGCTTGATGACTACCCTCGACTACCGCTGATGCTTGACAATTGTGATAACGCTCCTAAAACCCCATGTTCCACAAACCCTTCCTACCCGGGCCTAGCTAACTTGCTAAAATGGAAAGCCTCAGTCTCAAGTTCTTATGACATCATTCACTTGGTGGTTCGGCGGTCTTGAGCATGTTGCGAGGGTAAAGTTTTGCGAGAAATCCTTTGAGTTGGCGTTTCCGCCTCTTCCATCTAGATTCCTGGGGGCTGCAAAGTGAACAGGCCAAGTGTGACCCGGCCTCGCCGAAGTCAATGAATATCTCCTCCTCTGCTCTGACATCCTTCACAAGCGTCACCGTAATGTCGTAGGTTTCAGCAACCAGGAATGTTCCCTGTGCACAGTCTGGGCAAGCATGGTTGATGTGTTTAGCCAAACTTTCGATAACAGCACTGGTCACCCAAGGTTCCTCGAAGGCGTGGTCTCGTTTGAACTTATCGAGGCATACATGTTCTATTGCGTTAAAGTCGTCAATCATCTTTCTGTTCAGGGAAGCAAATGCCTCTGTGGGATCTCTGTATATGTCGGGATCAGCAAATATTGGTCGTTCTGCGCCGATGATCTCGTGGCCATGAGGAAGGTCACGGCAGGCAAAAACTCCAGTTTTGCGTTTGGATCCTTTGCGGGGGCAAACTTTGATGTCTCTTTCAAGCTTCACCTCGTGAGGACTCGTTGCTGGCGGGCTCTTCTCCCCTGTAGTCGAGACAGGAACCTCCCGTGGGTTTGATGATAAGTTTGCAGTATTCATGTCTTCGGGAGCTTGTTCACCGGGACATGGTTGCTGAACCAGGGGTTCTGCCAATGGTATGAGCATCTTGTCACAGGTTGTTTGTTTTGTTCTTACCACTATCACTCTGACCGCTCTGGTTGGCCGTCATGTTGCTATAGGTAGTTTCCTATTGAGATAAACTTCGACCTAGAAAAAGACTGTTTGGATCCAAACGAAAGATGATAGTTGATGTTGATGAATTATTGTTCAAAGTACCTTATCTGTTTAGAAGAGAGATGGCAAAACGTAACTCGACTTCACGGGATGGATGGATAGTAAATTAGGTAGGGTACCTACCTTAGCAGGTAATGCGAAGCAAGCTAGGTGAGTATTTGGAAAGAGCTAATCGCCCAAGGAGTAAGTGCTTTGAGTTGATGCTGTTGACAATGGATGTTAAGAAGGAGCGGAATGCCGTTTGGAGAGCGCATGAGGCAAGCTCGGTTCGGTATGTAGGATCAAATTTAGGAGGAAACTGTGTTGAATAACTCAATGGAAAAATGAATTCGTAGGTATGTCTGATTCATGGCTAGTTTGCAACACTATTCCTCCTTCTGTGCCAGTTTGGCCGCTTTCCGCTCCTCCTCCCGGATATGCTTTTGTCGGTAGTGCTCAACAACATAGTCCATGTTGGCCAGGTGGCCAGCGACATTGTTTCGAGGAGCATATGAAGTCATTGCCCTGTTTCTCTGATTAGAAATGGTTCTTGCAGCAGTTACTTTCCGTCAATAGAGAGAAGGCGGCAGTCTCCATCGATTGACGGCAAGTGGTATCAGGTGGACGAACTCGGGATAGGCAACATCAACAAATCGGTGCTTGTTGCCGCCGTTTTCAAAGAGGTTTCGGTCGTAACCAGCCTGTTCCATGGCCTTTGTGTGAAGCGCATTGATATCCTCCCAGTCCTTTCCACGGGATGTGTACTTATCGATGAGGCTGAGGATCGAGGACTGTTCGCCCTCCTGAGGAACGAATTGGTAGACGAGGACAGAGCCGAAGAAACCGCCGACAGCGAGGAGAGAACCGGTCTAGGGATCATAATCAGTATCTTTTTTTTCAATCGAAGTCATCCAAGCGCATTGGTGTCGGCGTGGGCTCCGTGGTGCAAGCTAGTGTGACTTGACTTACGCTGAACGACTCGTTGACTTCTGGGGCTTTGTGATGGGCATGGGCGTCGGAGGCGTAGGTTCGCGCCGTCCTTTGCAGCTGACGAGCGACGCCGGCTACCCTCTGTCGTGCAACAAACATGTTGGGCGGGTTGGACAGCGTTCAATTGAGCGATTGATTGTGAGGCTCTCGTGGGGAGAAGCCGCACCAAGACCAACAAGTGAGGTTGTCGCCGGTCCGAGATGTTTACGTAAGGCAGTTTAAGTGGTTGGCCAATTAGATTATAGGTGCTTACCATTGGCTAGGTACCTTACCTTACTCCACAGCGAGCATGGCATTGGGGTTAGAATCAAGTTATCAACAGAACTTGCCAAAGAGAGACAAAGAAAACTTATGACCTCTTTTTTAAGTGGTAAAGAGACTTGTGTAATTTGACGTATCTCAGCAGCCCTTATATCAGTTTATCTCAACATCTTGATTTAATGTTAGACGTTTTCTTGCTCCCTAAGGCTTGCTTCTCTATATGTGTAAGGGGGAAAAAAGCCGATATTTTTTGTAAAATTGCCGCGGGCATGCTGCTCTCCTGTGGCTTCTTATGTTTTCTCATAAGCTTATACTCCATCAGTAATGACATGCATATTGGTCTTCGGGGGCTGTCTGGTATGTGGCTATTGAGCCTCGGTGAAGGGCATGATGGATTCTCAAACTTCTCAAAATCGCCGAAGAACCAGAGAGCGCGCATAAGAATACCAACACCAAAGCTTCACTAACTCCGACACCTCTCTAGCAATAAACGACATATGGCTTGTGATACAGGGTATATACCTCACCCATCCCTCCACACAATTTTACTTAAGCATCACCTACCCGGGAGCGATATCAGTTTCATATACCTAGGTAGGTAAGTCAACACATCACTTTGCGATACGCGTCAATCAGCGCATTGTTGGCGATACTTTCCTGGTCATACATTCTCGGCTCTTACCAACTCAGCGGCCTTGGTCGAAACTTATTATACCACTTTGCAGTCAACTGGTTGGCGTGACATCGTCAGACGGTTGATTGTTCAACATTCGTTCCACCTCAAGATTGAACAAGATGAGCCGAATTGTGGTCAACCAATAATGATAGATTCGGAAGTTTCAACCGTGATATCGTCCACTGCCTTATAAGGTTAGAGCTATGAGCCATACTTGAGAAAGATCATATAGCCAGCCCAGCTCTTCCTGGGGTTAAATGGCGAAGATCTAGCCTTCTATATTCCCGAGGCTCCCAAGTGGAACGCAGCAACAATAGCCTTGATTACTTTCTCCGGTACCACAAATTTCATCACAAGAGAATTGATGAACCCAGCGATGATTCAAAGCCTGGGAGGATAAATCCAAAACCTGTTCATCAGAAGTGGCTGAAGCTACCACAAGGTTTAGCAAGATCGACGTGACTAGCCAAAGAGTGTGTCGCGCCTCTTCTAAATCTGGCGTTCTGTAACCAGTAGACAGTGACAACATGAGCCGATCTAGTCTTTTAAGTTAAAATTTCCGGCATGGCGCTGCCGTGGTCCTGATTATGGGATCAGAAAGTTCAACATTGGCAACTCTGACGACGGACTTATAACAACCATCCTCAAAAAAGAGCTCACCAACACACCAAACAACAACTGCCGGTGTGAAGCCTCTCACGAGTCACCCCGTCAGATCAATTTGAGGTCACCTTGAGCTGTCATTCAATGGATTGAATGGAGCCAGCGAAGCGGTCATGAACGTTCTTCAAAATCCTGGCGGTTGAGATGGGAGATTCTGGCTCATCCAATTCGTCCATAACAAGCTCAGAGGGCCACTCAGCAGTATCCGGGGAGACCAATTGGGATAAAAGTCAATGAAGATGGCTGGTCTAGAATATGACGGAAGAGGTGCAATGCATATGCGGCGCCTCGATCAAGATGACACTCCAGTGCTTTGGCTCCATGCAGGACCATGTCATGGCTCTGAGTGACCATCGTAATGATAAGGCTTAACAAATTTAATGCTTTACCTAATGACGGAAGACGTGGCCTTTGAAGGCGAATACTGGCTGATACTCAAGATCTTGATTACGTGGGGATCAGGCAAATGCATCAGCTGAGAGCCATGTTCCTTTGTGAAACCTGATCGAGATTGTTATTGCATGATGGGCGGAGATATTGAGCCGGTGATTTACGTTGGAACGAAATCGATGGAAGCAATGGAAAATGTTGGTTTCTTGTTGGACGTTGACTTTCACAAGTAACTTATGTACAAACCTGCAGGTGGACGACTTCCCCCTGTCTCACGTAGATTCTACATCATCCCGTGTTTTTGACAGGCCGCAAGGGGGCAAACATCTCGCAGCAAACCATAGGACGCCCTTTATCAGCTATCGTTTTTGACGAAGTGAGATGCGCAATATTACTCACGATGCCATGACGAGACATGACGTGAAAATAGTGATACAAGCTCCCCAGTCAGGCTATCTGTGATAAGAGATCGTGAAATACCATGTGATAGAAGGGAAAAAAGATACCCTGGGCTGCCTGGTTATGCGTGTAAGAGGCAAAAGCCCATCTAGAATGCCAAGCTTGGGGTGCGCGCCAAGTTTAGTTACAATGGATCATAGGTACTTGGCCATACCTATCAGAGACCTTCCCCGCGAAAAAACAACCCCAGGAATGGAGTCAAGACAAGACAAGCCGAGACGCGTGTCGTCCTATCCAAAGCCACAGACAAAACCGTGCCCTTTTTGCTTCTTGTCAGAAAGGCGAGAATACCCGCTGATGGGGAGACATAGTTGCAATAAAGTGCCTCATTGTGAATGCATATCCTTGCAGTAGCTTCAGAGCCAAGGTAACCTCCGTACCGTCCCTTGCAACTTATTAGTCAAGGCTCTATTTGCCTTTGGATGTTCGCAGACGGTACAATGCGGGGAAAGCTCTTTTTGCTGGTCACGGATGCATCGATCCCTCTTGGTTATTGGCAGAAGAAGGCACACGGCACACGCTTTCAGAAAAACAAAAAAGTCTGGGCTCTGAATGAGACCTTTCAACCTACCAATTCACGACCTCTGGGCTGACAATTTTCTTGAGGCCAGACGATTAATGCTGAGCTGGCGTTGGCTCTTCAACACACACCCTTTCATCCTTCAACTGCCTTCCTTGTCTGTCGATAGTAAGTGGTTTGTACGTCCCCCAATTCTGTTCCGAGTATTCCCTTTGAGGAGATGAATAGTCATATGATGGCGTTCTGTGGTCACACACATACTCCCTCCGATTTGTCTCCTCCCCTTGCTGTCTCTCTAATTCATTCACACAACACATACTGTACTTGGCCATCGGGTTATCTGGACGTTTCCCTCTCCCTTTCCTGACCAAAGCCTAACTCTATTATCCCAACGACTACTACCTTGCCTACGTGCGTCATGCAACTGTCACTCGTAGTACTTACACCCCGAGACTTCTAGTTGAATCTTACGGAAGATTTACGAAAGGTTAAAAAGGGTCCTAGAGCCCCCTGGAATCCTGCCTGCCCTGCTTCTCTGCTTGTTTGGTTGGATAAAAACAATCTTCGACATACCTTCTCTACCTATGCCTGAGATACGTCCAAGCCTCCTTCAACAATATAAACAACATTCGCAGCTGCGCCTCTGCGTGCTTACGTTGTCGATACACCACGAGGCCTCACCTTATCTGTGTTACAGCTAAATAACCAGGCTTTGAACCGTTTCAAAATTTATTCTTTTTATTAAGCTTCACGGCTATCTATCAACAACCTTCTTCGTCTGCACCTTGCCTCCACATCCCAACGCTTCTACATATCATCCCTCCCTCCCTTCCATCCATCCTTACATACTACAACAACTACAACAAATACAACGTGCCTACATACGTTTACCACATACTACTGCATACTTCTCCCTACATATTCTTCCATTGTACAACCACATCTCATCAACATGTGCCATACCGTAATCGCCCAGCGGATGTGCAAGGATTGCCGCCATAGCCTTGGCGAGACGGTTATCGACTTCACCCGCTGCGCTCGTAAATGCTCGAGCCCGTTCTACTGCCTTACCCCTGAGCCTCAGATGGAGCTATGTAACCTATGTACCACGACGGCGACACTATCTACACCGGTACTCGCACAACATGCTCTCGAGGATACCACCACTGCGGCTGCCGCGGCGGCGGCAGCAGCTTCAGCTGGTGCAAGGCTCTACGATCACTCTATCGCAAAGGCTGCAGCATATCCGGGACCTGGAGTAGCCCGTCACACTGCGGCTCATTAAGACATCCCCCATAGACCACCTCGACGGTGGCTTTTGCTACGATATCGATATTTAGGGCGTTTTTTTTATGTAAGATCTTGAGGGAAATTGAAACGACGAAACGAAATTCCACAAACATAGTGCATTTGGGAATGGATATGGGTATGACACGGGCAACCGGCACAGGATCACAGGCGCATGAGGACGGACAGCATTCATCAATGCTTTACTTGCTTCACATTACATCATTTTATTTTATTTCACTCTACACACTTGATTTCGTATGTAGTGTCACATAGGCACATAACCCCGGTGAGGACCATTCTACTGGTATGAGATGGAACCGGAGGACTGGTCAATGGTACCGAGCCAAGAGCTGAGGCAAGGGTGCACGGAAGAAGCAGAAAATACAATCGTTGACTGGCAGCAATAAGCTGAGTAAGATACAATAGCCAAAGAACAATAAAAATTTGGTCAGGATGGAAAACATTGTATTGTACTCCGTACCTATGGTCCAGTCTAATCCCTCACCTCGAATTCGAGTTCGGTCGGCTATGGCTCAGTGCTATCAAGCCCCTGTTCTGCGGGCGAACGGGCGGGTGTCCGGGTCCTGTTCCGTCCCGCTACTAGACAACCTATCGAGTTTGAGATAAGGTAAGGTACGGGCAACAAAAGTGAGACTATTGAATGGACCTCTCAGGACTTCTCAATTAGCAGGGTGATTCCAACTTCATACTCAATTTATTTATCCGGGTACAAAGTCAGCTGGATGACTTCTAATTCGCGCAAGCTCTCTCTTGGGTGTACCAAGAAGTGCAAATAAATGCATGTACTCCGCATGTGTGTCCTAAACAGCAGTACATACCCTGAAACACTGAACCGATCAGCAACTGCACTTCAATCGAGATACACTAACAAAAACGCAGGGAACAACCCCCTCAATCACAGACAGTCACAAACAACTATCACAATTACTCACGCACGCGCTCACATCCAGTCCATATCACACAAGCCGCCTGTTGCACCAAATAAACACAGTCGTCCTCATGACTCGGAAAGCTCGTCTGGCTGCAAGGGGAGGGTTACCTGAGCTCCTTCTCAGAGCTGTGAACCACAAGTATTAAGGGGATATTACGTGCCAACACCTCGCAGATAAGTAGCTGCTACTGCCTATCCTGCCCGCATCGCGAATGTTTGTTTATCCAGTTGTTGGCAAGAAGGCAGTGGCCACCCGAGGCTGCGGTTCACGGACCAGACTGGAGCCCCCAATTGCAGGTGGCAGACAGGCAGTACCTTACCTTACTCCGTATTTCATGGGTATTTATATTCATCCATCAAATCCATGCAAGCGCAAACGGATTTTTTCACTGCAAGGCTTTGGGGGTTTTCAACAACGATCCTTCCTTCACTGATCTCATGGCACGGCTGTTTGCATTCACCGGAGCCTTCTTTCCTAACGTTACAAGCTTACCTTTCCTTAAAAACTCCCTTTCAACGACTTCACAATGGCTTCAGCAAAGTTTGCACATCCAACACCATTTCTGGTTACAGCCTCGCCGCGACTTGAGCCACCACCTTTAAGTTGCAAACACATTTATCAGCATCATACCAGTGCTCATACCTCGATACCTGCCATGAGTAGTCTGTACGGAGTCATCGAGAGGGCCAACAAAGCCAGCCTTCTCGATGAGTATGCACATCTGTGGAAGTTGTTCATCGAAGGCATCGACGAAGTTGTGGGATATGTTCGGGAGGAAGACTGCATGAAGATTCAGTGGGACGTTAAATGGTTTCATTGTGAAACGGTTAATAAGAAAGGCGACGAAGTTCGGAGAATTACTATCGTAAGGAGTAACAACTGCCTTGCTGCAGACGGGATTTCCCACATTCCCTCTCCTGCAGAAGCTTGCAAAATCGCATTTCAAAAGCTATTAGCCGCCAACGCAGACAAGTTCCCTGCCTTCAGTCTGTGGAAGGTGACAGAGGAAGCAGATCAAGAGTATTGCCCGATTCACCTAGCTGATCCAGGAGTCAACGTCTTGCCCTTGCGCATTCCTTTGCCATTACGAGGGGTCTTGGGGGTCTTGACGGTGGGCGTTCATCTTAATGTCTACAGAGTAAAGGAGGAAGATGGCAAGGAAACCGTTGATCAAATTTGGGTCTCACATCGCTCCAAAGACCCCAACTACAGCTATCCTGGGATGCTAGATCAGATCGTAGCTGGAGGCGCGGATACCAACGACACAATAGATGGGCAGCTAGCTCCTTGCAAGACGCTGGCACGGGAGGCGAGAGAGGAGGCTGGGTTGACCATAGACCACCTGACACGACAAGTATTCTTCGAGGAAATGGGGGATGAGGATGGGAACAATAAGAAGACGATGCGTGTCCACGTTGGGACTGTAGAGAGGGCTTCCTCCATCACGTTTTTCGACCTCAAAGACGAGAGTGCGGGTGACCTCTACAACAAGCACCTCGAGCCCGGCCTACGATTCGTCTACGATCTCAAGATCACCAACCCAAGCTTTCGACCGAAGAAGATGGAGAGCGCAATCGAGAGATTTGAGCCCATGGGAGTACCTCAAGTGACGGAAAGCCTGAGCAGCAATCGATGGAAGCCTAACTGCGGACTGGTGATGCTGGATTTTATGGTAAGACATGGACTCGTCACCAAACACGATGAGACCCGATTCGAGCGTATCAAGAAGGATCTACGCCGGCCGCTGTGCTTCGCGTTCCTGACGGAATTACACAGAATCACTAAAGGGTGGTAGGAGATTGGTCACAGGATCGAAGGAGACGGCACAGAATTCAAACTGTAGGATGGGTGGGTGACCGAGAACAAAAGTTAAATTGCATTCGCAGGGGCAGGCGATGGTTTGTACAATAGTGTGACATGATCGATTATTGTTAATGGACTTGCTTTGCCTCTCTCATCCTGTGATGTTTACCGGCTCAGACGGTCGATTCTTCTGCGAGTCGCGGAAAATCAGCGAAGCCGTGTACCTCGAGCTCGTTGCCTCGGATCTTGACAGGGGGAGAAGGTAAAAGGGTGAAGCAGATGCGACAAACTTCAGTTCCGGTATTCTTCCAAGCGTGATTAGTTCCCCTCTGGATGATAATGTCGCCTCTGCGGAAGGTCTTTGTGGCCCCATTGTCGAGGATACAGTCAATCTCGCCCTCAATGATTATGCCATAGTCAACACTTGCAGTCCGATGCATGATGGCGGGGAAGCCAGGCCAGAAGTCGACAACCCGAAGGGCAGAACCAGAAGCTGGAGCAATGTCCTTCTCGGTGGGGTTTTCTCTGTATGACTTGAGGTCGTTGTCACCTGTCAGAGTGTTGGTGCCATCCTCATTCACGTATGAGACGTGAGTCGTGAAGCCACCAGCGCGGTTTCCCTCAACTTGAATAGGGATAGTTTCATCCCAGATGGCGTTTCCGTTGGAGTCATGGGTAGTGATAAATCTCCTGACGGGAGGGAGTGGTTTGTCTTCAGAAAACATATTGACGAGAAGTGTTTCGTTGACTGGCAACTATGTTGGTTGTTGTGCGGTTGGAAACTTTGATCTTTTGCTTGCTCGGTTGATGGTGATGATTATGCTGATAGAAGGAGAAACGCTTGTTTCTTTATACTACTAAATCCAGTTCCATGACGAATATTGTACTTCTAAGCAAATGGCATGAGACAGCATGCTCCTTGAGAAATATGATCCTGAACGGTTAGCTTCTGCACGATAATTGGCCAGCCATGCTTTATCTCTGTCACTTTCACGATGGATTCCTGTTACGAAGCACGGATAGTTGTTGAACGGCATTTCGCAGGTCGGACTCATACTGAAGCTTTGAAATCTCGCTATTCCGTGGAGTTTCTCTCAAGCGCTGGTGTTGGGACAACATTGGTAAGCACCCAAATCCTTCGACAGGGGGCCACCGTATGCTTGCCGTTTCGGCTATAATTCTCTAGGTCATCTCCATCCAACCAACCTCTCACTCCACAAGGCAAAGCTGGGTCGATAAGGGTCTTCGTCTTAACTCCGCTATCCATGCGCTCTGGTTTTGTCATGCGGAGACTCCGTGGAAACAACACATGACAGAGCATAGAGCTGCCAGTGTGAGAGAAGATGCTTTACAACTCAGCTTACGGCGCTTTCAGTAAGTTTCGATAGTGCCGTTACAGTATTGACTTTTGAGTATAAGTTGACTAAGAATAATAAAGCCTTGCTGCCGACAACTACCTATTTGCAGGGCGTTCTCTGGCTGCCAAAGACATCAAAGGTGTGCAACTGTGCACTATTAAGTTAGCCTGAAATTAGCTTCGTATAATCTTTCCGCGGCTATGCTCTGTGGTAAGCCAAGAAATTCAAGGCTGAGATACACCGGCCAACTAGAGAACGAGGAGATGAATACCGAAGACTGGCTACCGTGTTCTAGGCCGTGGCTGTCAATTAACGTTCTATTTGTAGCCCATGATGCATTCATGATGCACAGCAAACACTCTTTGGTGGTTTGTGATGCGACAGTTAATTGTTCCCAATAGCATGGCTAATTCCGCGAGGTAACATTTGACGGGAATAGGTTCCGCCCGGACAAAGATTTCATCGTTCAGACCGTCAATCTTGCCCTCATTCAAATATCGTCTCATAAGATTAGCAAATCCTAGCTGCATCGCCGTTTCCCAGGCCTCGCAACGCTAGGCTGTGCAAGGCTAGTCGTCCAGTCGATATCGCCCTTAAAGGGTTAGTTCCTGTTCCTATAGATGAGCTACTAAAGATTTCCCCCCCTGTTGGCATCCACGCCCTAACAACGAGTCGACGGAGAGCAAGGAGCAAGCAGCTCGTCCAGCGTCAGATTTTAGTGACTGCCCATCTATGGAGACCAAGCGGAATTGGGCTTTTACGGCCATTGCTTTTGGGGACTTGGGCAATCTGCCACTCACCGAGAGGCTGATTATCCATGGTCAACCCATGCAGCCAGCAGGGTCTCAGAATGTTCGGCACGGGGCGCTTCAACCACTCTCTTGGCGGTGAATTGAATGCCACCTCGGGGAACGTCTCGGATGGACGGACACTGTCTGTTGAGATTGAAGCACAGAGAAGACAGTACCGAAAGTGTCTGGGTCATATGCTATGATTAAGCTCAGTATAGCCAACCTCCAACCTCTGGCTCCATCTATCAAGCTTAACTCAATGCCCTTGGTGCTGTGGTATCGGGGAGCGACATGCTACCTATTCTGGGCCACCTGTGCGAGGACCACTCACGAGCAAGGCGCGTATACTTGCATACCCATTTCGGCAATTTGCGTCAAAAGCCAGGCAAATAAACGGAAATCACGGGAGACCACATCTATTTCGGCCAGCCAATGAATGCCAAGAGGCGAACGCTTGATAGGTTAGTACTTAGTGCGCTGTAAGCCGTTGCCCTGTTGCTGCTAGTTAGGTTCTCAAGGTACCTCTGTCGTACAACGCAGGTACTTTTCTCAACTAGGTATCACTCTCATATGGGGAAAATTCGATGCTAGTCTTTTGGTCTGGTTGTCTCTATCTTTGATTATTACAGGGGAATCGCATCATCGGCACGAAGTCATTCATGACTGGGGTTGCGGAGGTGGCTTTCACTTTGAAATACAAACTGCTTGGTCTGGATCTGAATAGAGCCGATCACAATCGAGTCGATGTATGGATATAACATACGTTGGTTAACCATGGCCCAGAGCGGACGGACCTCCGGCTATAGTCGCCCAGTCTCCTGCATGTGCATGCAATAGTCTATCTTGTCTATTCTGTGTTGAGATGCCCTTATGCAGCTGTGAGGCGAGCCCGAGAACACAGCGGCCACATGCTTGAGGCGAAGCCAACCTGGACAACGCAACGCAATGCAGCACAACACAACACAACCCGAGGGCATGCTGGATAGAGAAATTTAGACGAGGTGACGGTCAGAAGATAGTACTGTACAACTTTCATTGTAGGTATACAGCAACTGTTGTAGACCCTCAACCTCACTCATCCTCACCCAACCATCCTACATAGGATTAATGTATTGAAAGCTTTCTATTGAATGCATTCACCTCCGGCCTGAACTTCGGAACTCGGGGAATTTGGCTTTGACTTGAAGTATACGGAGCATTGCTCCTAGATCTGCTCCAGATGGTCAACTCGGCAGGATCTCTCTGCATACATCAGCCCTGGTCGAAACAGTCCAATTGTGACTGAGCGTGACTTACAGAAGTGAATCGAGACCGATCTAGCGCCAAGCTGGGCGTCAAACCACTTTACCTCACGCTGCTAAAGACTTCACGACAGACAGACAGACAGACATAAATACGTGACTTGACACTAGGGACTTGAAACATAATCTATAAATGTCTTAATATAAGCATTCGTCTTATAACTATTATAGAAGCAGATGGACCAAATATCTTACAGTATTATGTACGGGACTCTCACCAAACTTGATCGCTCAACGTATACGGTGAGTCTTTCGTCTCTGACTAGTATTGGATCCACCAATGTGCTAGTCATGCCTTCAACAACCCGGTAATGCTGTTGGCTCTGTCTTCAATATCGAGGTGCTGTACGACGAGTATTCGCTTTCTACTCCATACGCCTACTCCATATCCAGGCTCAGATTCGCTCGCGTGTCGTCTCTGTCTTCAGCACCCCAGCAGAACGATCCATAAACACCTCTTTTCGTAGTAGTATAATGCTGTTGGTTCTGTTATCACATCTGGATCTGCCCGTTTACGAGGCAGAAGTTCACTGACTTAACCTCTTCGAGTATTCAGTCGCATGATGTTGTTGGCTCTATCTTCAACAACCTGGTAGAACGTCTGTGTTTCTCTCTTCAGCTATCCTCTTTCGTAGAAGCATCATGCTGTTGGTCCTTCTTCAATGTTCACGAGACTCCTGTTTAGAAATAACCGTATTTATCCCTGCACGAGAACCAGCCTGCGTGTAAGTCAAGAGGTAAGAACAAGTATAAAGGAGAGATGATCCTCGGGTGGAAGACATCTATCATCCTCAAACACATCCTCACATCCTCTACCATCTCATCTCATCTCAGCTCTGCTCATCTCTCATATCCTGCTACTGTCAACCACCAAGCAAGTCTCTTCAATATGAAAATCAGTACCACCTTCGCCAGCCTCGTGGCTTACTATGCCATTGGCGTCCTCGCAATGCCATCCAACCCAGAAGCAGTATCTGAACTCACTAGCCGGAACGAAAACTCCCTACTGGAGAAGCGAAAGTGCTACAACGGAAAGAAGGAATACGGCTGTGATAGTAAAGGATGGTGCTGGAAGAAGTGCGGCGGCGGCACTCCAGACATCGCCAACAGTGGCCCGTGGTGCTGGGCCAAATGGAACTACGGATGGGGTGATGGTAACTGGGTCTCTTGTCACTCTGATAGTGACTGCAAGAAGGCCTTTGCTGGTGAAGCTGCATGTGCCCAGGGAAACTGTGAGGGCTGTGGATGCAGCTGTTGAGGTCGGAAATGGAACCTGTTATGAGTTCAGGAGAAACATGGGATTATTAGGTAACAAACTTGATTTCTTACAATGCTTCAATCACTTGAATTTCCACGTGATTGTCACAACACAAAGTCAGCGACTAGGTACCTTACCGCAGGTCTATTGAGTTAGTAGTCATTGCTGGCCGACGTCGGGGTTACTTAAGCCTGATCTGAAGAGTGACTGAGCCTCTCTAGGCCTCTCCAAGGTTGGTGTTTCTTGAGCTGGCTGGCCCGGGGCTGAGTTTCAAAAGGCTGAACAGATGTTCATACCCTTGTATCAAGTCGCAACCCCATTCGAACGTTACTATCCACCAAGCTTTTGGGCCCGAACAGGGGTCAGTTCAGCTCGATGCACTAGAGAGACCTCGCGCCAATGATCGCCTGCCAGTAACGCCACTAGGCGCAGGGATCTTACTAGAGTGAGCAGGGGCTGTGACTTCGGTACGCTCAGAAAGATAGAAAAGTCCCTGGGGCTGTGGCCCATAGCCCATCAAGGCTCACCCCTGTCCGTAGGTGACCCGACACCACATGCTTGGATGTACTTGGATGGTGCGCCCAATGTACCTCACAGACGCCATGTCGATGGCCTGCAAGTCTTCGTCGGGGCCGATTTGCAGCTTTTGGCCCCAAATAGTACAGGCGGACGAGAGACAAAACCCCCATTGACCCCTGCCTTACTGCACTTTTCCTCTTTGTCAAATACATATCGTTACTGTGCTACGGAGTCGGTTACTGCTCCAACACGGTTGAATTGCTTTGCATCGAGGGGGCACGAACTCACTTACACTGCAAGATATTCTGTAGCTACGAGACGAAACTCCTCTCACCCCTTGGCCAGCAGAAATCAGTTCGCCGCATAAAGGACCTCGAAAGATAAACCGAATTCCTCATCTATTAGAACATCGATCGAATATCTCCCCCCTGATCGAATAGGAGTACAACAACACTAGACTACGATGCATCGCTCTGCTACTCTCCTTGCTCTTGGAGCACTTAGCTCAACCGCCACAGCCGCTTGGTTAAAGTCGAACCAGGAGAGATCATGGGAACCTCCTCGACAGACCGGAGTATTTGGGGAGGAAGCTGAATTGGGTCAGGTCGCCATGGGATGGTCACCAGTACCAACCGGTGCCCCCAAACTTGCCGGTGCCATGGACATGGGCTTTGCCTTGGGTAAACGAGCCGAGACAGACAACACCTGTGGCTACGATACAGTAGGAAGTGAGTCGATACCTGGGCGTGCTTCTTCGCGAAGCCGCAGACATGGCCCTGGATAGACAAGGCCAAGGGCTCGATCTCCAAGTGTTCTAAACTAACATGTCCTACAATAGACTCCTTTACATGTACGAACACATTATCCGCCACTTGCACCTTGTCCGATGGCTATGTTGGCTGCTGTGATACTGCGAGATCTTGCAACTCCGTCAAGACAACCTGCATCCCCTACTCGCGATCTCGTGACGAATGCACATCCTTTTCAGACCTTCATACTCTCTGCTGGTACGTGACTGTTGTTCAATCCAGAAAAGCAAGGTCGATTGATTTGTTACTAACTTGGTATTAGTGGCCAGCGTGATCGTCCCAATTGCTTTGAGTGGGTTGCGACCACAGGTGTCGACGAGTTCACATTATTCGACTGCGCTGCCGGCAATGGCACCTCTGTCCTGCTTTTGTCTGATCCTTTAGCTCTATCTTCGACCTCGGGCGACGATTCGTCCACTACTGACAACCCCTCTACGACTACCGACGACGGATCGTCCACAACGACCAGTGCTGCGGCAACCTCCACAAGTGCTGATAACGGTGGTGGCGGCAGCAGTACCAACGTTGGCGCCATTGCTGGTGGTGTCGTCGGTGGTGTCGCTGCTCTCGCTCTCGTTGGCCTCGCTGGTTTTCTCCTGTTCCGCCGTCGCAAAAAGACAACTCCTGCTGCTACTGCTGCTGCTGCACCCGGCGATGGTACACAAAACCAACCTCCCATGGCCCAAGGACCCCAGAGCCCAGGGCCTAGCTTCGTCCCCTCATCGCCTTCCAACACCGCCTACCCCTCTGGAGTCCCCTCAAACTACCAGGGTGGCTACCAGCAGCCATACGACCCCTCATTTGCGGCTCCCTACGGTCAACCCCAAGGATACCAACAGCCTGGATACAGCGGCTACTCTCCTCAACCCCAGAACTTCCAGGGCCAGTACCCTCAGCAAACGCAGTATCCTTCTCAGTATGGCGTCGGCGGCTACGGAGCTCCATCCACATCACCCCCTCCTCACTTCACGCCCAGCCCGGGTCCCAACAAGGACGGCCCCGAGGGTGCCCCTCAACAGCATGCTCAGGAACTACCTGCTGTCCAACCTTTGGGAAATGAGGGCAACAGAGCTGAGCTGAGCTAAGTGTGTCGTTAATGGTTTCATGGGAGTAATGGGAGTTTCATTCTGGACGGCGGAGAATTTATAAAGATAGCAGGTTCTCTTTGCAAAGACATGTGAGGTTTCACACTTGAAGGGATTTGCATGAATATCTGATTGCATGAGTTGGTATATTTCTGTTCTCAGAACAAACCTAATGGTTTATTAGTTGACGAATTTAAAAACATGATAATGCTCAAGTCAAACTTGCTTGATTAATAAAGCCGTAAACTGAATATGCTAATAATGAAATCATTCTGACCATTGTCGCCCCTGCTTCAGAAATCCACTGCTAAGCTGGCATATTACGCATGTCTGTTAAGTTTCCATCTGATTTCCGACAGCCTTGTTCCACCATTCTTCCCAGTCAAGGACCTTATGACCAAGTCTCGCCTCCTCAGCTGCAAAGACCATAGCATGGCTTCGCAGCACCTCATCTAGAGTGCATCCAATAAACTCATCTTGAGCACGAGGAGCCTCCCAGTCATGGTTCTTGACGCGATCGCATGCCATGACAAACTGGCGCGTAAGACCCAAGTCTCCACCACCATGGCCAAGATCTTCTACACGAGGATGATATGTCTTCACTTCGCCTGTGTTGAAGTTCTCAACAACGATGCGACGTGAATTGGCGTGAACCTCACCGTGTTCGCCGTAAAAGTTGGAGTAACGTTCGCAGATCTTTGTTGTCTGAGCGACCATATGCAGAGTAGCTGTCTTTGAAGGCTTGGTGGACTCGGGCCAGGTAATGGTGACGAACTGATCGTCGCAGACATTGTTGTCGGCTTCAAAGACACAGCGACCGAACCAGTTACGGGCTTGGATTTCCGACTTTGGTGTAGAATCGTTGTAGTCTTCCTCCAGAGCCTTGATCAAAATCTCTTCCTTCTTCTGGTGGGAGGGGTAGTCTTCAATGTCATGGACGACGATACTGACTGGCCATCTTGTGTTGCCGGCCTGCAAGCCTTTGAGTTTGGGGCCCAGGTAAATGTTCTTTGCAGAGAACTTGCAACCTTCGTCTCCGAGGGGGCATTTCATGCAGTTTGTTGCCGATCCTGCAGCCTTGGGCTTACGGCTTTTCTTGAAGAGATGAAGGTTCCCGACAGATGAGACCGTTTCAGGGAGGTGTGGCTCTCCCTGTCCTGGTTTCTCAGGAGAGCAGAGCAGCCAGAGCAACAGATCGATATCGTGGCAGCTCTTAGTCAACAAGGATGGCGCAGTGGTATTCTCGTTGCGCCAGTTCCCCCTGACATATGAATGCGTGAAGTGCCACCAACCTATTCATATTTAGTCAGTTACATATCAAGCATCGGCTTGCATTTCCGAATGGATCTATGACTCTGCGTGCCATCTTTACTGACCTACGGGCTCTGTGTGTACAGCGCTTGAAATTTCGCCGATGACTCGCTCCTCAATGAGAAGCTTGCGAAGCATGATGTTGTGTGGGCTGTATCGCAGCACATGGCCGATTGAGAAGATCTTGGTAGATTGGGAGGGACGCATGGCCTTGTACATATCGATACAATCTTGAAGGGAACATGCAAGAGGTTTCTCACACATAATGTGAAGCCCAAGTGGTGCAAGACCGACGATAACCTCACGGTGCATCTCGTCGAGCACGCAAACAAAGACTCCATCAACACCTTCCGGTACATTCTCTTCACCCGAAGCAGCTCGCCTTCGACGATCATGCTCATATGTAAAGAATTCTTGCCAGTCATGAAAAGACTGGCCTTCTCCAGGGGAACCGTCACCCCAGATGTGAGCTTGGCCGAGGGACTCGCGCTTGAACTTCAAGGGTTCAGCAACAGCGGCGACAACACCATTGGATACGCTGTCGATTGCTGCGGCGTAGTTCTGCCCTCGTGATCCAGCGCCGATTATGAGAAAGCGTGGTGGTGTCACTGACATCTCAGGCTTGGGAGGGGGTTTGGAGACAAGAGTCTCTGGCTGTGGTTCGGCATCTCCATCTTGAGCTTTGGTAGGCTTTGTTAAGACGTTCTTCAGTTGAGACATTTTAAACAATAAAGAATCCGAAATCAAGTGGTGGAAATGTGTAAATACGAAAATGTTTGTTTATATGTGTTCAAGGCTGGTAAGTTAAGTATCTGCCTTGAGAGGGGATTAAATGAAGAAGCCAGACTTCCAAGATAATTCGCAGATGCCTCGCAGGCAGCACAATTGGGGAGCTATTGCCGTACAGAGAATCTCTGCTGAATAATCGCAAATAAAAGCACCTAGGTATGATGCTGCAATACGTACCTATTTTCAGTTGAGGCTGAAGGTTGTGTATTTATTGAATTGTTTTCGTATATCGTGTGGTTGAAGTTGACCATGGCGGCCAATGAGGTAGAACTCATTAATACACGCAACGTTCCAGTGCATTGATTAACTGTAGGTAGGTCTGCACCAACTAGGTACCTAACTGTAAGTTTAATGGGTTCTAAATGGATCACACCCCACTACTCGAGTACAGATCTCTCATGAGAAAAGCCAGTTTCAAACATCAACGTTACATTGCAACCACCAAAACTCACTACAATGTCGACAGTAGCAGAAGTACAGGCTGATAACCAACCTAAGAGCGCCAGCGATGATCCTCTTGTATGGATTGACTGCGAGGTATGTACTGCTGCGTGGTACAAGGGGCTTCAGCTCACATCATCGACAGATGACTGGCTTGGATCAAGACAACGACGAAATCATCGAGATCTACTGTATTATCACCACAGGAAATCTCGAGATTCTTGATGAGGAGGGCTTCCACGCCATCATCCATTTCCCTCAGTCCCGCCTTGACCAGATGGACGAATGGTGCACAAAGACACACGCAGACTCTGGCCTCACCGCTGCTGTTCTCGAATCCACAACCACTCCGGAGCAAGCCGCAGACGCTCTGTATGAGTACATAACACGCTTCATCCCTGAGCGCAAACGTGGTCTTCTTGCGGGTAACAGCGTGCATTGTGATAGGGCGTTTCTGCGACGTGAACCCTACAAGCGGGTCATGAGACATCTGCATCACAGAATTCTTGACGTGAGTTCTATCAAGGAGGCTGCAAGACGCTGGGCAGCCAAGAGGATTGTGAATAAGGTTCCCAATAAGAAGGGTCTGCACAAGGCGAGGGATGACATTCTGGAGAGCATTGAGGAGGCTAGATACTATAGGGAGGTTATCTTCAGGCCGACGTTTGATGTTGTGCCTGCCAAGAACAAACCTAACAAAGGAAAATAATGGCCTAATCATAGGTAGGTAGGTAGCGTTTCATCGGGAAAGGTGGGTTATCGACCGGCCAATGCTCCTCATGCCGATGTGACTTTTCGAGGTGTCATGATTGAACTCTTCAGCCATGTACACTTCCATGACATGATCAGAGCAATACTTGAGTTCATAACTGACAGATCAAATACTCTTTCTTTCTTTTTTAATTTTTAATTTTTTTAATGTGTCTAACATTTGAGTACCTAATGAGGCACCAATTACTTATTCTAGGGATTTCCTCTTGTTCTCCTCTTCAAGCCATAGCCATATTATGTTCTCCGAGTGTCCATCATACCTAGGGACCGATCTCATATTTGCGTGAGTATGCTGTCTCCCAACGAAACAAAGCGCACTGTAACAGACTGTGTTCGTGCCCCTAGCTGTGCCCAGCACGTACAGTGCTAATTGGTTGACCCCTCCATTAGCTTGAGTGATATCATCTCATCGAACCCCACCACAGAGCTCCCTCAAGCTCCCCTCTTTTTGTCTCAGTCACCTAGTTACCGCTGTCTTCTGGTTCCTTCTCCTCTTTGTATCCTCCTCAACAATTCCCCTCGAAACTATAGCTTCTTATCTATCTTTTCTTCTCTACAGCTTGGTCCATTGATACACCACTGATATCAAGCAATCATGGGCGTCCAAACCGTTGAGTTTAAGCCCTTCCAGGACCAGAAGCCCGGAACGTATGTCTAGACCTTGACGATCCTCCCTGTTGTGCTCCCCCACTGCCCGGGAGCTGCCGAAGAGGAATTGCTTATTTCTCTTTGACTTCAGCCCCAGAGCCTCAGTTTTATCATTTGATAGAACCTCAACTGACTCGTGTCGATAGCTCCGGTCTTCGCAAAAAGGTCACCGTCTTTCAGCAGCCTCACTACAGCGAGGCCTTCATCACCAGCATCCTGCTTTCTATCCCCGAAGGGGTTGAGGGTATGAAGCCAATTGCTCTGCAGCACGAGCCATGATCTGATCAATTGATAGGCTCTTTTCTTGTTATCGGTGGCGACGGCCGATACTGGAACCCCGAGGTTATCCAGCTTATTGCCAAGATTGGTGCCGCCTACGGTGTCAAGAAGCTCGTCATCGGCCAGAACGGCATTCTTTCCACCCCTGCTGCCAGTCATGTCATCCGTCTGCGCAAGGCTACCGGAGGTATCCTCCTGACTGCTAGCCACAACCCTGGTGGTGAGTTCACTGCTCATTCTAGTCTCCCAAACCGACAGCTAACAACCAACAGGTCCCAAGAACGACTTTGGTATCAAGTACAACCTCGCCAACGGTGGCCCCGCTCCCGAATCCGTTACCAACAAGATCTTCGAGTTCTCCAAGACTCTGACTTCATACAAGATTGCCGATATTCCAGATGTCGACATCTCCACCGTTGGTACTCAGACATATGGTGACCTTGAGGTCGAGATTATCGACAGCACCACCGACTACGTTGCTATGCTCAAGGACATCTTCGACTTTGACCTGATTAAGAAGTTCTTTTCTACGCACCCCGACTTCAAAGTTCTATTTGATGGCCTCCACGGTGTTACCGGTCCTTATGGAAAGGCTATCTTCGAAGAGGAGCTTGGTTTGAGCAACGCCATCCAGAACTGTGTCCCCAGCCCCGACTTCAACGGTGGTCACCCTGATCCTAACCTCACATACGCCCACTCTCTGGTCGAGGTTGTCGACAAGAACAATATTCCCTTTGGTGCCGCTTCCGATGGTGATGGTGACCGAAACATGATCTATGGCGCCAATGCCTTCGTTTCTCCTGGTGATTCCCTGGCTATCATCGCCCACCACGCCAGCCTGATTCCCTATTTCAAGAAGAACGGCGTCAATGGTCTCGCTCGTTCCATGCCCACCAGTGGTGCCGTCGATCTCGTTGCCAAGGCTCAGGGTCTCGACTGCTACGAGGTGCCCACAGGTTGGAAGTTCTTCTGCGCTCTCTTCGACGCTAAGAAGCTATCCATCTGTGGTGAGGAGAGTTTCGGTACTGGTAGTGATCACATTCGTGAGAAGGATGGTCTGTGGGCTGTGATCGCTTGGCTCAACATCATCGCCGGTGTTGGTGTCCAAAACCCCAGCGTCACCCCATCAATCAAGGAGATCCAGAAGGAATTCTGGGGCAAGTACGGTCGTACTTTCTTCACCCGCTACGACTACGAGGATGTCGATTCAGAGGGTGCCAACAAGGTTGTTGGCGAGCTAGAGAAGCTTGTCAACGACTCCAACTTTGTGGGCAGCACCATTGAGGGCGAGTCACTTCGTAGCCTCGGCTGGCAATCTATGCTAACTTATTCCAGGTCGCAAGGTTACAAAGGCTGGCAACTTCTCTTACACCGATCTCGACGGCTCTGTCGCTTCCAAGCAGGGCCTATATGCCGGCTTCTCTTCCGGTAGCCGAATTGTTGTTCGACTCTCCGGCACTGGTTCATCTGGAGCCACCATTCGCTTGTACATTGAGCAGCACACCGACGACCCCTCCAAGTACGAACTGGACGCTCAAGATTTCCTCAAGGAGGAGGTTAAGTTTGCCACAGAGCTTCTCAAGTTTAAGGAGCACGTCGGCCGTGATGAGCCTGACGTCAAGACCTAAACGAGATGCGTCATGATGGGTATTGAAATTGGGTAACACAAGAGGTGGATGCAAACACAAGATAATTTCAAGTTTCTGAAATTGTTATCGCGTACAATGCTGACGGACTGAGCGTTCTTGAAACTACTAACTAAACAATTGAAAAACTGTGGATGTGTGCTGGGGAATAGGGGCACAGTAGCATGAGTTAATGCCACGACATGAAAACATTCTTGACATCCTTATATGAAAACGTGAGTAGGGCCTGCGAACTCTCAAATGGCTGTGATGTATCGTACAATCTGTGGCCCTCAACTTGAACTGTATTATTAAAAGTAGGGAAATCGTTATTCGTAAATCGTCAAACCGTTATTCCTCTCGTGGGACGCCGTCGCTAGAAAAAACATGAATCAAGGTAAAAGACTACATGCAATGGAACAGGGGGGAAGAACAACTATTCACACGAGAAATTATAGGTGTCGAGTTTGTGTCCTACAGCGGAAACATTTTTGGTGGCTTAAGTCTGTGTCGACTCTGTAGCGGTGCTGTCGTCGATGAGCGCAGGAGAAAAGAGCTCTTTGAAACGCTTGGCCGCTGATTATGTTTTGTTAGATGCTGTTGTATCACGAGGAAGGACAACGAACCTTCTTCACTCACGAATCGGATCTCGAAAGCTCCTGCACGGTTGACTCGTTGGTTTTGCTGCCGGTATTCCTGGCAAAAGACGTAGAGTTGAATGTCAGCAAGTCGGACTTTGGTCTTGCTGACTCTTCTTATCCATTTAGAGGAGGCTGACTGATGTGTGACTGGAGTACAATAGTTAGTCCACTGCCAATGAGACAACTACTGACTTGAAGCTGGCTTACTGAAAGCTGTCCAGACAGGACATTGGCGTAGGTCGCCGTCCCAGACTGCAGCATGGAGGCGAATGCCCTTTGTCACATAGTCCTCATATACAATAAGAGAATGCATGAAACCGTCGTCCACGATTCGACTATTACTATGAGTATGATTGTATGGAAGATAATCAGGGTCAATACTTACGCCTGGAACAGTTTTCGTTCACCCCAAAGAGCGAGGTCTTCATTTGCAACATGTACTGTAAGACTATTGCGCGTCTTGAAAGACAAAAAGCAGCAGTACACGAGCACCAATTCTACAACGTTAGTAACTAAATTTGCCATTCGTATTTGCTAGTAGCAACATACCTTCCCACGTCATGAAGCAAAGATTGGCCCACATCTTGGGGCAGTGTTCACTGGAACTCCATCGCCAGAACTGAAGACTGCTCCCATTGCGTTCGACACATAGTTCGTGTGCGCCATGAAGCGAAAACCATGGAGTTCCCATGTGGAACGTTCGCAAGAGGAAATATGGGCATCTGTCCCTACCACTCTCATATACTATCAGGGTTATCTGGCGCTCATTGAAAGAACTTGCATCGTAAGTAGAACGTTCGTGTATTATTGATACCGGACCTACCGAATGAAAAGGATTCTTGCATCACTTGGCATGCGAAATTGACTCCAAGGAGCATGTGGACCACATGCCTTGGACCTAATTATCTTGTTAGGAGTGAAGTGATTGATCGTTTTTGTCCTAGACTTACGACTGCTGATGCTTAAGGTGAGTCCGGGAGGGGAGAGGTAAAGAGAAGATTTTCTCAGCCCAATGAATATTCTATGGTCATAGTTAGAAGTGATTATGCTTTATCTTTTAGTAATGTGTACTGACATTCGTGATGCCCGAATCATCATCTAGCACAGAATCGGGACGAATTGTTGAACTAAGGCGAATAGGGGGAGGAGCTGTTTATGTTAGTATTGCTTTTGCAAGGCCACGCTCCTACTTACGAATGCCTCGGGCTTCCCTCAGTTGCATCAACTGTAATCGAGTGCATTCCATAGTATTGAAGTCAAAATTTGGTGATCTTGGTAATGGTGAGTTATGGGCTCATACAGGTGTTCATTGAGTATTGGCAACTAACCTCAATAGCAATTCCCGTAACAGGGACAGAAAACGATTGTAAAGAACAAAGCGCTGTGGTAGTGAAAGGCCCCCGGCTTCTTGGGTCATCGAGTGGTACATCTTCCGCCAACGGTTCTCCTTAGTGAGAGTCCTGTCTTCGTAATAGGTCGTGATATCTCGTAGGGATCTTGATAGGCAAGGGAGAAGGATTTCGAGATAGTCGAGCACGACCGGAACCCGAGAAAAATGAACTTTGGAGTACTCGGCCAGTTCACGGAGCAGTTGGCCCGAGATGCTGACCTCCTCCATCGTCATCAACAAATGGGTATGGGTGTTAGACCAATGGGTGCCCTCGCCCAAGGCATTGCGAAGGCCCAAGAGTTGAACTGCAACACGGTCTGCCCTTTCTGCCTCCAAACAACAACCTTGGAGCAGGTGTAGCTCAAGTTGGCCACCTAGAACCATCTCCATTACGAGAGGCAAAAGGCGTATCAGAAGAGGGTGTCTATTTCATCACATAACGAGGTGGGCCACTGTTGATTTGATATCCTTTCCAAGTCGCCTCTATCCGCGTGACACCCTTGACAGTCGCTGCAATGATAGAATTAGACGATCGAGGCTACTGCATGCGGTGAGAGACTAGGAGGAGGTGAATAATGGCGGGGTATCAATCGAGATTCTTTAGAATGGGTTGATGGCTTGATAGATGATGTAGATAACCGACGTCGGGATCAATTATGGTAGAGGGGATTAGACGAGAAATCAAGAATATATTCAAGAATTGAGAGAAGGTATCTGGTTAATAATAGAAGGGGAGGGGACGGCCGATCTGCAGGCCGTCAATAACGTGTGATCCGATCCGCGCAACTCGTTCAACACCATGAAGAGGTGCACCCGCACCAGTCTAACCATACATAATGCCTTCCCTGACGTGGTTGGTGCACGGTTCTCACACTGAGCCTTGAGTGAGCCCATCAGGTCGATGCACGTAATGACGGGGAGGCTCTTGAGGTTGTAGTTCTGCTCTCGACTCAGCTAAGGCCACAACGTCCGGGGCCTTTGACCACCTGATGGTCAGATGCCGCCCGCATTCTCCAAACTTTGCAGCGGCATATCAATCGACTTGGGTTTCATCGAGACAGATACACCAACGAGAGGAAACCAATGCGTTGACCAGCGAGGCATTGGGTGTGTGTATGGCAGCTCGACACTCGCACTCCGGCCTGAGCCAACTTCTCAGGCGCTGCCACGATAGCAAGCGTGCTTCAGCATGACGCCAGACCAATGCATGAGGAGATTCGGGGCAGCAATTGAGCTAGATTAGGATTGGGTGGGCACTCGCACCATTGACCAGCCGAGTCAAGATGACCATTCCCAGAGGAGGAGAGCCAGAGCAACTGAGGTCAACTGAACTGAACCATCCACTGACAGTTCAGGTGCGACGTGTTGCTACGACGGCGACTCTTGACGTGCGTCCGCGGGATGCGGACTCTTGTGTGGAGAAATCTGATGATGCTGGGGATATAGAAAATGAGGAAGTGCCTTCGAAGCGCTTGAAACGGTGGTTGTGCTGGGGTTGCAGGTCGCTTTTCGACCTGGTCTGGCCTAGCATTGCCTCGTGCTCATCCAATATTGCAGGTACTCCACTTCAACGGCCGTGGGGGATCCCGGCGATGAGGCTCGGTGGGTTCAGGAAAAGAAAACATTCTCGCGATGGTTTGCACGATGTTGCACTTTTTTATTCCGCGACTCGCGAACTTATTGTACATACGGGCGTAGATGAACAAAAGCCCCCATGGGGTACATCTGTTCCTCTCGCCTTTGAGGTTGAGTACCTCCTAAGCATTGCAACTTACACGCCATGGCCTGACTGAGCTCCACGATGCGAGTGGTCATTTTCTGTAATGACGACAACGTGGTCCCTCTGATGAATGATGCTGAGTACAAACAGAGTTGGTGGGTGGAAGGAAGGTGAGGCTTTCTGGATGGTTGGGCGAGCCCTCTCTCGGTCCAATTCCAGAGTTCCATGGCAGGCAGGTAGGTTGGGTATCAGCCTGTCACCTCCAGTAAGTGAGCTTCTTGAATGTGGCCTCGCCGCCTCACTACCACCTACCTAAGGTAGGCAGCCACACAATACAAGCCACTTCCGACACTGGTCCACGATAAGACTGCTCACACACTATAGATCAGAATTGGACCATTAACATCGAATGGTTAATTTCTTAAACTCCAAGTATTACCCGTCTTGCGGCTGCAAAGTGTAATGATTTATACTAAACTTTCACCCGAACATCTCCTGATGTATACATTCCGCCAATATGGACTAGGTTAAACACCAACCATATAGTCAAAGTTCAACCTCGAACAGCTCCGAATAGCTTCAATTCTTGACGCGGTCCTCACCTTCATCCCCTCGACGCGTGGTGTCGCAATCGTCTCAGGCACATTATAGGCTTTTCCCCGAATCATTCAAACATAGAACACGATTGTGGCAGATATTGTGATGTTTTATAATTTCGATTATTTATGCCGAAGCTCCCTTACTTGTACAGGCATCTCGTTTCCTCATCCCATGGACCCTCCAGAGTTCGTGATCAGGTTCTCATTGGGAGGTCGCAACCCGATGGGCCGCAATCTAGATCATAATAGCATGTGGAACGACCTTAACCCTTGGAATCCTTAGTAAAAAAACAAGGCACTCTTCCTGTGCCATCATACAACACCGCCGAGACCGAAATACAAAGAAGAAGGTCCACTCGAGCAGAATGACCTGCAATGCGGCGCGAAGTGCTTGGACTAGTCCGATTCAGATTTCTTTGCCGAGCGACGCTTGGGTTTGACTTCATAATCTCCCTTCTAGGAAGACTCTTCCTCCTCCTGGTCGGCCTTCAGACATTGTTAGTGTGCTGCTGCTATAGTGTTGTTCTATAATTCACTCACGTTGTAGGCCTGCTTCTCATCCTCGTATCGTTTCTTGTCAGCGGCAGCCTTGGCCTCATAAGGAGCACGTTGCTTCTCGTTAAGAGCCTTCCATCGCTCACCGAGGAGCTTGCCGACTTGGCCGAAAGAGATACCAGGGTTCTCCTCGCGGACGTTCTCACGCTGCTCGTTGGCGAAGAACATATAGGCGGAGAGGCCACGCTTGGGGGCGTTGGGGTCTAAAGTCGGTCAGCTATGTTCAGCGCGGAACACGATAGGGCACGCAGTGCATGGCAAAGCATGTGGGCATTGAAAAGCCCATGGATGGAGTGAAGACTTACCCTTCTTGCCGCGCTTGGTCTTCTCGGCCTTACCGCGCTTACCAGCAGCAGCCTTGGGCATTTTGATTGATTTCTGTAAACGGGTGTAAGTTGGTGACTCTATGAATCTTGCGTGCGACAGAAACAATAAAAGGGTGATGGACACTTCGCCGTATTGAGCGCGAGGTCAGTGATAATGAGGGGTAGCTCCATGAAGCTTGGAGCTGAGCTTGGTATGAGAGATGGTGATGGAGAAGGTGGCGAGGCGCAAACGCAATTGCGCCTCCCAACGCGTCAAAATTCGCGTCGTTCAAGGTAAAAAAGGCTTCTAGAGGTTTTGCGCGTACCTGGGAGGTGAACTTGGGGGAAAGTAATTTGTGGTGTTGACGTAGTCTGTGATGCGCTTCCGTTAGCTATCTTGTAAAGCTGTCGCGCGACAAAGTTTCAAGGTGAAGATGATGCGCAAGAATAGACGCGATGCAGCCCAGTCTGAAGCAACGTTTCAGCAAGAATCGATAACGAAGTCTAATCAAAACTTTGCCGCAAGGCAGGCGCAACGCCAGAAAGTAAAAGACATAAAAAAAATCAATTTTATGGCGATATTGTGGTGAATGATAGACAGGATAGGACAGTACTCACCACGAAGACGTACAGAAGCGTATTGAGTGCAGAGGCGATTTTGGGTGGGAGAATTGTATGGGAGAAAAGAGAGGGAGAGAGAATGTATGGGGAGGGCCAAGGCAGCCTTTTTACTATGGGGGAGTGATTGTGCGTGGGGAGTGAACGCGACCTGCCCAGCTACCACACTTGGACTGTTATGCAGTGGGCTGGCCTGGGTGAGCTCTTGGTGCCCCCCTTCCCTGGGAAGAAAGGGAAAAAAAATTGGGTGCGGTGCCCATTGCTCTCTGCGGTGCTTGGGAGCTTGCCCGCCCGCGCGCTGCACTAGTACTGTCGCAGCAGACTGTAGTCTGTACCTGTACCGCACCTGCCTTGGGCCATTTTCTGCCTCTGGGCCTGCTACTGGGGTGAAATGACCAGGACTCCGTCCTCGCCCCCTCACCTAAGCTCCCCAGAAACACCTGCCTCTGACCACTCACCAACGTGGAAGCAGGCGGTCATTGTCTGGTACTGTACGGGTACAAGCCATACGCAGCTCGCCGCGCCGAGGTACAGTACAAAGGTCTTGTACCGCAAGACGACTATACTAATCCGCACAGTATACTTGTTGCTTTAGGAGACATTCGCAAGCCCCTCTGCCTTTGATTACGTTACCTCTTACCTTACCTCTTACTCTGATCACTCCTAAAATAACCACACCCAATGGACACTTTGACTCTGCTCTGTGCCTGCCCAGTCAATGGGCTCAATCCAGCGGGTTCACGTTCTCCTGGGTGATACCTACTGTAACTTTGCCTAGGTGCCTTCCCCTGTGTCTGTGTCGTGATCCTGCCTCCACCCCGCCGAGTCGTTCTTTCTTTCGGCTTTCTCTCAGTAGTCTCCGTCCATGCCGTCCACCTCCACCTCCTTGTGAGGCCGCTATGCTTCATCACACTCATCAATCGGGCTTGGAGTCTTGCTCGGCACAACGCTACTTACACCCTCCTCCTGTTGGGGCCTTCTTCTGTGCTTCGGTGGTTGTTGCCAAGTGCAATTGCACTTAGTAAGGTTGCATATCTTTGCTCGGCGTAGTGAATATCAAGCACTCTGTACGAGCATGAGAAACAAAAACTACAAACATGTTCATCTCGCCATGGCGTGTTGTTACTTCCTCACTAATACGCCACGGTTCTTCCTCCCCTTTTGCTTTCGTCCTAGTGTTAGTAGAGAATGAGTATAAGTTGGCTTGACTGTTGATAGATTAGTTGAGCTTGAGCCTCCTTGAGAACTTGAGGGAGACTAAGAGGGGAGTGTTCAACCTACAGCCAAAACCGTACTACTTGCAGCATGTCATTGTCTGATTGTCGCCAGAAAAGTGGCGCTCTCGAATCATTGTACAATAAAGCGATATCTAAAGGCGGGAGGTTGGTTCATACATTGTAAAACGAATTGCTAACTCAAAGTTCGGCGCTGCTCTGGCGGAGCCAAACTCACACATACGTCTACAAAAAGGAGTATTGGTGTTGCACTCTATTGGAGACAGAGCCGTAATGGTGGGAAATGGTTCCAGTTGGCGCCTCATGAGAATTGACTGAGTACACTGTTACAGCACCAGGCCGGCCAACCGACTGTAATGGCCCGTTTCCGGGTTTGTCTCTATTATTCCCAGTTCGTGCATCATCCGACCTTGGGAGGGATCACTATTGTCATCTATCCGAAAGATAAATCTCGGGCTATGTTCGACTTCACTGTCCTTTACCCCTGTCCCAAGACTACTGCCTCATACATACCATACAACAATGCATCATCCATGTGTACATCGCACTTGGTTTGGCACTACCTTGAGACAATTGTATCACTTGCGCGACTCTGCCGATAGCCAGAAGGGATAAACCATGTTGATACAGCACGCGAAACAGCTTGGTTCCCCATGGTTACCTTTTTTGCACATAGCATTGATACTGCAGACTGCCTCAACTTCGATATTTCACTTCTCGTATGTACGTTACCATGCAACTCTTTGTTCAATGGCGGGGACGTCCTTCGTCAGTTCTAGACCACTCCCATTGAAAGTTGGAACAACTTGTAACCCACCGCAGGGTGCGGTACTTTAAGTTAGCCCCATATAATGATCATGTATTGTCCTACGAAATTTTCTTGGATAGGTACTTGTAGATGGGCACCCTGTCAGGGCTGTGATTCTATGCATCCTTACATCCATCCATCCCTTCCATTGTTCCTCTGCTTATTACCCTCTAAGCAAGGAGATTATATTCCGACTGTTCTCGCTCCCAACCACCGCGAGTATATCACGCTCAGCGCAGCTGAACTTGACTGCCAGCACAGGTCCCTACTTACTAGGTACTGGGTAGTGCCCCTTGATCTTCAGGTCACATAGCCCGGACTATAAGTTGCCATGTTAGAGGCTGCAGAGGTTCATACTACTCAATAGATTGTGCAGGGACACCATACGATCCTAGCTCCGCAAAGAAGGATTGGTGCTGTGCCAGTGTATCACCTGGAATTTTCGCTCAAGCAAATCTACGGATAAGAGAGACTAAGATCATATGTGCATCATTGGTGATCAGTTTTAATACCACACGCTAAGAATGGATATTGATACTCCGTCCCTTTGCTCAGTCAGATTGCAACAAGCAAAGAGGACAGGCCAAGACAAGCGAGAAATAGGCATGACGCTGATACCTCATGACGCATACATCATCTGCGGGCATGGCGGGTACCACGAGTCGCGCGAGGAGCCTTGGTGTAATTGGGGTAGCAACAGACAGACACAGGCAGAAGGAGAGAGACAAGCAAAAGCGCCCGGCGCAGACGGCTTTGCCGAACTTGTTTGGTCGCGCCGGGCCAAAACAAGGTGCATAGGCAAGCCGTAAGTGGCCCATGAGAGAGGTACCAGTAGAGACTTACAGCGGGTACGCGACACACCTGTCTTTGGGTGGTCATGTAGTCCTTCTGGCAGCTGATACTGTGCTGTACCTAGACGCCGAGCCAACTCTGGGCTCAAGCCAAAGTTGAGAACAGGGAGCTGAGCGTCCCCCGCCCAAATTCGTTCTCTGTGTCCCTCTCCACTCGCTCTTCTTGACTGTTTTTTGCTGCTCGCCCCTTTCATTTTCCTGCCACCTGCTTTTCAAGCTGTGCTCTGCTGACTTGTTGCTCCTAGCCTATCTCTGACTTTGAAACGGTAAAATCGGACCCGCGTTCGAGGTGTTCTCCTCCAAGGTGAGCAAAATCGAGACCAAAAGGAAGCTTTCCGTCAACGGATGGAGAAAGGTATAAGAAACAGTAATTACTAGGTACTTAAGAACAAAAAAACTACTCCATTTTTAATCAAGGTAGCTACAAATCTTTCTTTTCCATGTACTCTTTTAATGTATCTAAGGTACCTATTTTCTCCAATCTCTATATCAGACCAGACGGTGTACTGGACACTCGAAAACATCCTACCGTTAGATTCAGAGCTTCTTGGTCGCTGCCCAACACGCGACGACGCTAGTGATTAAACGCCCCTTTGCGGCACGCTGATCTGGTCCAAATTAAGGCAAATTCAGGGAGGGCATCAGAGTGATTTCGACGGCACGTTTTTTTGGGATACGCTGCCCTCCCCCATTCCCTTCGTTTCCCTTGTTTCTCACCTCCATCCATTTCCCATCTCGAAATCGCCAAGATATAACACGTGCATTTACCTCCAGGTGGTCATAGCTTCCATATCTGCTAAGCCTTATCGGGAGCTCATGGTGGAGTCTTGAGAATCACTCGATCCGACAGACTGGCGAATTGATGAAGTTGGAGACGAGGATGAGGTCGAGATAAGAGGGCTTGAAACCTGGCACCTGCATGTTGTTACAGGGACAGCCGTGATCGCGCATCGCTAGTAGCGAACTATGGCTCTGTCTTGTCGTTTATTAGATTTCCCAGCTCTTCTCTTGGTGCTAGATCACGCATTGTCTCCACGACAGTTATCTCACGAGTCCCGATGTCACAACGTAGATACGTATCTTTTCTTTCCCGACGGGACGGGACGAGGGTCGATATCCTCGATGCGTGGCCGATTCATGGAGTACCTTAAGGAAACTTGTCACCTTGAAGCGAAGAGCGTTCGAAAAAGCAGTGAGATTTTTTAAAGCATGAATAGAGTTGACAATCTCTAGAATCATCATTCCTCCTCCTCGGGATCAAGTACAACATCTTGTAGTTCATCATCATGCACCCAATCAATGCCACTGCCAACTATTATACCGCTGGCTACGCCTTTCATAACTCTCCATCTCTGTTTGCTTGCCTTGACGTTCGCCTCGAGTTCCTCCTGCTCTTGCATCATCTTTGAGTTCGGGGGTACTCTCTTCTTCAGCTTGACTTGTTCTGCCAACGCAAGCATCTCAGCCGCTGAAGTGACGTTCTCTCGAGACTTGCGCAGCGTATTACTTTGTACATTTGTCAACACACTTAGCATCTTGTTCGTTTCAGCGGCCTGTGTGGCAACCGATATGGAGGTATCGTCTCTACGCTCAATGTAGGGCAAGAGTTCACTAGCGAATGTTAGTTGATAGCGCATACGCATGCGAATAAATACACGGACCGCTCAATGAGAGCTGCTTCTGGGCCGCCATGAACGGCTCTGAGAATTGGGTTCGCCGTCATGACAGCCTCTGTTACTTCATTTCTCAGGATATACTGCGCTCTCGACTCCATCAGTTCTGATTGGGCTTTCTCTGTTTCTTCGGCGGTAAACGATGAAGTTTCATCTAAGAACCGTAAGCATATACTGCGAGCTTATCTCTGTGAGAAACAGACCTGGCTGATGTGACTTCTGCGCGTTTATGATAGCGATTTCAAGTCGAAGCTCTTGTATTCGATCATATAGTTCGAGGATCTTGGCTTCATCTTCTGAGATGGGAAGATGGGACATTTCTTCATCCCCGTCCAACATCGGGACGTCATTTGAGTCTGCCATAGTGATTCTGAGATTCGATATAGCTTTTCTACTGGAGTTCCTGCTGCCTTTTACTGCACAACGCGTTGACCTTGGTGACAAGCTTGTTACTGGTTGTGGCTGAAATTGAGGCTAGGTAGGTGTGGCGTTCCCGCCAATTAGATGCTGCTCGTCACAAGGCACCGGTCACGGCGTCACGCTAAGACCAGGCTCTCATGGCCCATGGATAATCGGTGGATCTTTCGTCACGCGAAGATATTACTGTAACTCGTTCAACACCAGGTGCCCGTTATAGCTCTGGTGATCAGAAACCATATCTCTACTGAAGTGCCCCCTTCTTTTCCGTCGGTCGCGCATTGCGGCAGTTTTTCCAACAGGAGATGTCTCGGGATGGCTCTCCAGGTGTTGATAGCCCATACGGGCCTGCGGCTGGAGGTCGATACCGCACAGTTCTCCATGTAAGCCTTGTCAAGATGACGATGAGATGTTGGCAACTAACTCGGCTGTAGCCTCGATGATATAAAGGCCTGGGTCTCCAGGAAAACCTCGATTCCACCACAGCATATTGTCGCCTTGACCCCTCAAGGCCGTACCGTCAAATCCACAAGCCTACATACAGAGGTTGGTTACTCAGCAAGAGATAAGCCGTATCTGACCATAGCCCAGAAAGAGATGTTTATATACGATATCCGAATAAGTTCTCCAGGAAATGCGAACCTCATCATCCCAGTCCCGGCTCCGAAGCGGTACGTCATCCCGAATGCGCCGAACACGATCGATGATGTACAGTCAATATCATCATGGCAAGAGCTATACAAGGAGCGTCGAAATTGGGCTATGCACCTGGTTGAGGACTGCGGGCAGATGAATACAACAACTGTTGCGCTGTACGACGAGACAGATGTTATCATCAGGTGCTTGGACGCGGCTGTTGCGAATCTCGAAATCAGCATCAAGACCATAGAGCCCAAATACAACGACCTTAAGAAATGGGTAACGCCTGCACTGGAAGAGCACGGGAATCTGGTTGAAAATTGGGAGCAATATCTTGATCTTGCCAGAAATACCCCGATCTCCCCTTTAATGGTCAAGTTTATGACTCGACAAGAGACCAAGAAGTCGCACTCAACTTTGGAAGACCTCATCGAACTCGATACCGCAAAGAAGGCGGGAAAACTTGCCCCGACAGCTCATCGAAGGTTCAGCGACAAGGCCAATCAACTCAACAACACGGCAACTCAGATGTATAGAAGCTTGGAATCACTGATTGCCGACTTCGAGAAGCTCATGAGCCGATCTGCTCTTGGCCATAGCACCGCTTCCGCACAACTCCTTGAAGATATCGAGGCTGTAGTGAAACAGATGGACTCCGACTACCGGGCAGCACTAGGATATGGCAATACGCAACGAGATATAGCGCAAGCTTCCAAGACGGCTTCAGTGCACACCGAACACTTGGTACCAACGCTGAAAAAGCGAGTCAAAGAGATGGATGAGCTACTTCACTATGCAACAGACGCACGGAATTCTATTGCTTCGGATTCAGCGAAATTCATGCGTTACGTTACGGAAATAACATCTCTTCATAACAACGTCAAAAGTCAAATCAACGTATTGAATCAGTCGGTAGATGACATGACGACATTTGATTATCTTCGTCTCATTCACCAGCTGCCTTATATGTACGCAGCTTTCGTCTCGGAAGCAGTTCGACGGCGCGAATGGGTTGATAAAGTCAAGACGGACTCGTCTACTCTAGCGAACGAGATGGCATTGTTCCAGGATGAAGAGTCCAAGCGACGGCGTAAATGGCAAAAAATGATTGGCAGCATGTATGGTCCAGATCTGGACACCAATGTCATGGGCCTAGAGGTCAATTTGCTTGGGGAAGACAAACCATGGCCAGCTTTGACCAAAGACGACTTGACAGATTTCGTGCAGTTGCTGCAAGAGCAACCTATTGATCAGAGTGTATTGGATGATGTTTTGAAGCTTGTACAAGAGCTTGACAATCCAACAAAGCAGCAATCCAAACGACTTAAGGCATTCAAGAACGGAAGTATTCATGAAGTGGCCCTTGGCAGAAGTGGCCTCATGATTCGAGGCGATGATGATTTACTACAGTCGCTCCAAGAGGATAAAGGTAAATTAGAAAACAAGTTGAAGACGGCCGAGAGCCGAGTCCGCCGTCTAGAGGATTTGCTTCATCGACAGAGCCAAGCCAGCCGCCCTGGAAATCTCTTCCAGCCTCAGGGTCCCCAGCAGCGCGAGAGAGGCAACTCTGGGTCATCTATCAGATCGAGCCGCTTTGATGACCGCAGACGCTCTTCGGACGGCATCGACCCCTTGATGCGACGTATCACTCAGCTAGAAAACGAACTGCGAGAAGAGAAACAGCGGTCTAGTCGACTCCAGCAAGAACTCACAGCGCAATCGGATCATCATGAGAACATTAAAGGTCAGCACGAAGACTTGAAGGGCCAGCATGAAGACTTGAAAGGTCAGATTGCGGAAGTTAACACTACCAAACAAGATCTACTCGAGAATATGGAGGCCCTCGAACGTGAATTCGTCGAAGAGCGCAAGAACCTAGAAAACGAAATCAAGACTCTCAGAGCACGGTTGGAGGATACTGAAGACGAAATCGAACAGTTCGACGAATCAAGGCAGCACGAGAAAGCCGGATATGTTGTACGAGTGGAGGAGCTAGAGGGCGAGTTGGATCAAATCAACAAGCAGCGACAAGATGACGCCCTCAAAGCGCAAGGGCAAGTCGAGTTCCTTCGCAAGGAAACCCGCATCCAAAGAGAACAACAAGAAGCCCTTGAACGACAGGTTCAATCTGCACAAGAGGAAACTCAGGAGGTCTCGAGAAAATTGAGTGTTGCTGAGGAGACGCTAGGTGATCATTGGCAGGCCCTGAAAAGACTATTTACTGAGCTGCTGCCCGAGGCTGCTACCCCAGACAACTTTGTAGATCTTTCGGATTTGCTACTTACCCAAGCCGGAACACTCGTTGAAAAGTCCCGCAACTCGGAAGCAGACATTGACATACTAAAAACCAAGGTTGAACACTTTGCGGCAACCATTGCGGAACTCCGAGAACAGCTTGCTGAGAAAGATACTAAGTTATCCGAAGGCGAAATGAAAGCGGTCCATTTGCGTGAGAAATTGGCTGAGGAAAAAGCGAAGGTGACTGCACTTGAACAAGAGCTCGCAGATGGTAGAGAGCAACTTACTGGGTTGCGTGCCAAGCTCAGTGATGGCGAAACTGGGCCAGAAGCTCTGCAGACAAGACTGGAAGAAGAAGAGAAAAAGGTCATGGCCTTAACCGAAGAAGTGGCCTCCAAACAGTCCCACGTCGGTAGTCTGGAGGAAGAGCTTCGCATGTTCCAAGAGAAAGCGGAGTCCCTGCAAGGCAAGATGTCTAACTTGAATAGCCAGTATGAGCACCGAGACGAGAAGACTAAGGATCTTACACAGCGCCTCTACTCTCAAAACGATCGTATGTGCCGCCTATTGGAGCGCGTAGGATTTGTCATTACCAGGAAAGATGGAGATATGACCGTTACTAAGATTCCACGATCCGAAAGAAATGCTCAGAACCCCAACGACTCCTCTGACCCTGGTTCGTCCCTGCGCAAGTCAGGAACTCTAAGCCGTGTCTTGGGTGATAGCGCTGATCTCGAACTCCTATACTGGCTTAACAACTCAGACTTGCAGGCCGAAAATGAAAAATACGAAGCCTTCATGAACAAGATTGGCAACTTTGACATGGAGCTTTTCTCCGAGACCGTTTATCGCAGGATCAAGGAAGTAGAGCACATGGCTCGTAAGTGGCAGAGGGAAGCCCGATCCTACAGGGAGAAGGCACACCTTTTGCAAAAGGATTCGCACGAGAAGATTGCGTTCAAGCACTTTAAGGAGGGCGATCTGGCCTTGTTTCTCCCTACACGCAATCAGCAAGCTGGTGCGTGGGCCGCTTTCAATGTGGGCTTCCCACATTACTTCCTACGCGAGCAAGATGCCCATCGCCTGCGTCACCGAGAATGGCTTGTAGCCCGTATCTCACGGATCCAAGAGCGTGTCGTCGACCTTTCCAAGAGTCTCCAGCCGAGCAGCGAGACAGATTCGATCAACGATGAGGAGAACGATAACCCCTTCCAGTTGTCGGATGGTTTACGCTGGTATCTGATCGATGCTTTCGAAGACAAACCCGGCGCCCCTTCGACGCCTGGAATGGGCAAGTCAACTGTTGCGGCCAATACCGTGGAAGCGACAGCCAACATTCACACTCACGTTACGGGTGGAAAGGGTAAGAGTCGGGATAGCGTCACTAGTATTGAAGGTATTAACAAGACTTTATCCAAGAGTCTTGAGAGTAGGCGTAGCAGTACGGGTTCCAAGAAAGCCCTGCCGTTTCAGCTTGGGGGTACGGCTTTGTTGAAGAATAGTGCTTTGGCTAGCGAGACCAACTCACTCCGAGCGCATCCCACCGACACACCATCCGGCACAAGCCCTACGCACGGGGGGCTTCTCACGGCAGCCAATGCGAGCCTAGCACAGAAAGCTCTGGCAGAAGGGCAAAAGAGCGAGCAAACGGAGAGTCCGAGCAAGTCTCCTTCTGGCGAGTCATCAAACCAAGGCGGCAGCGCCAAAGCGGACGAGGTACGAAACGTCGACACCCTTCTTGGACCATGATGATGGGTTGCTGATGGCCAGTTAGCAGCCTCGGAAAGCTGTGCAACGGGAGGATTCGGCTGAGAGTCCGACGAAAAAGTCGGTTGTTTGGGATTCTCTGTGGAGTGTTGACTATAATTATGAGAGTGTAGGGAGAAAATAGTTGAAGTCCGGTGGCCGTGTATGTGCTCGTCTAGGGCCAACTCTTCTTGCGTTTAAGAAGTCTTTGCTCTGGGAAAGGATGGGTGTTATTACTTGATTGGTGCATGAGCAGTATGTGTAAAGAAAGGGAATATAGTTCAGGAGCCTTTCGGATAGACAGCCAGGATGGGAAACGGAGACGTGTTTACGGTTTACAGGATGAGACGAGAAGGAAAAGTCCATGACTCCCTTCTGTGATATCTTTCAATTTACTACATTAGAGACTCTCGCCTCTGTCACATAATATTCACGTTTTATTTAGGATCGGCAGAAGGTGTCTGGGAGGCAAGAAAATTTCTAATCCCTATAATAAGCGACAAGGAGGAATAGGCAAAGACTGCTTGTTTGGCACTGATCCCTGGTCAGAAGTTTTCTTGTATTCAGAAGGCTATATGTCTTGCTCTATCCAATTATCTGCACAAAAGCAACTACCTAGCCAACTAAAGTCTGTTCAACTAATCAAAATCAAATAGATAAGGGGGTTTTCGCAAGAACCCTGTGTTCTTGGCAGGGGAATCTGGGGACTATGGGTAGACGACAAAGCCTGATAGGGAAAACGATGAGATCGGGGCAATGGATACGAAATGTATACGAGAGATCATCATCGGCGGTCTCAGCTGGCGTGTCATCGCCTTGGATGGCAAAGATGGAATCTTCAGGACCATTACGGCTCCGTCTCTATTCATACTGCGTCACAAAATGTATCTGGCCGCCGGGCTGGAGACACTCCTTCAACCAATAGATATATGTTGGGAATCCGACAAGTTCTTCATCAGGATCATCGTCACTTTCGTCACTTTCGTCACTTTCGTCGCTGTCTTCGGAATGGCTTTTGACGACTGTGCTTGGAACATACTCTTGGTTCTCGAGGGTTTTAGCCCAGAAGTCCTTGCCCAACTTACAGTATTCCTGTCGCACCGGAAGGCCAAGAACAACGAGTGTCTTGAGCTTCAGATGCATTCCCATCTGAACACAAAAGGACTTGAGTGCCTCGTTGGGACCATCGGTCCAGGGTCCTGAAAGATCAAGACAAAGGCTCTGGAGGCCAGTCATCAAAGACCAGTCCAGCTGAAGAAGAGCTAGGCGATCCGCTTCTCGTCTGCGAAACAAAACGTGATGGAATGCGATGTGCATATCAGCATTCATGTTGTGAGAGACTTGAGAGATATAACACTCATGTTCTCTCATTTCCTCAACTTCTTCGTCCTCTGATGTCCAGGGAGAAGTTAAGATCATAACGTGGCCTCTTCGTTGGCACGCAAGATGATCGTCGTTCGGGTGTAGTTTCTTAATGTATGCGGTACGGTTAGAACCGTTGGTTCCGCCATACGTCTCGGTAGAGAATGGAATATCGTCCATGAGATTACCGGTGAGGACAAGAAGATTTCCAGCCTCACGGCGAAATGCTCCGAGATCCAGATTTCCGTTGTTGTGTCGACTCCAGAGGGCTCGCATTGACGCAACAAGATCGGGGTTGAGATATCTATCATAAACATGAAGTTGATGTAGCAGTCGATGTTTTTCGAGAGCTTGTTTCCAGCTCAGGTTTCCGGATGTCATAAAGTTGATCTCGCCGTCGACGACAGGTGTTTTGTAGATACATTTGTGTCGGAGGGGGATACTTTCGATCTGCCCCTGTCCAAACACCCCATCACGATCCAGCTGACCTCGAGTGTAGATGACGGTATAGTAGTCACCGGATTCATCACCGCAGACAGATAGACCCTCAGTGAGTAAGTGAATCTAGCACTCACTCTTTTGGGTGGTCTCGATGAGGATTTTCAGGGTGATTTCATTGGGGAGTATAGGTAAATGTGGTGCGCTGGGGACATCTTGAGTGTTAGTCAGAGCACTCATGATTGCGTTTGTAGGATGTTTCGTCGATAGATTAGTTTGATAAATGCCAGTTCGGTCTGGGGAAGAGACTGGTGATGGTGGTGGAAAAGGTTTGAGTTTGATATTGGGTCAAGAACCGAGCAAGGTCACTATATGATTGATACATGGCTGTTCACATGTTCATGGACTTGTGCCAGTGTCGCATACTATACTTATATCGTTGCCACTGCGATCGAAGAATGTAAGCTGTTCAACTGCTCAGTTCAGGCCAACTACCTTGTGATTCAGTCTGTCGCGTCAAGCACTTGATGGGTGTAAGTGAGGTTGTCGTAGATGCCAGCATCTGATTGGTGTTCGTAAAGTCGAGCTTATCTGGGGTCATGATGAGAGATAAGGTACATGTAAACCATTAAGTTCAGCTCCGAATTGTACCTAAGTCTGTCCAGCAAGTAACTTGTTCCCTTGTTCGACACATCAGTTCAACCGCATTCATCAATCGGCAGTCATGTCTTTAAAGATGCACCAAGATTTGCAGCGCTCATTACCTCCTGAACTACTCTATAATGTCATAGAGGCTGTCTTGCCTTCGAATCCACTGGCATTAATCCCAGCGTCACATATTTCGACAAAGACATTACTTTCCCTGGCACTGGTTTCGCGCGATACATACAAGTTAGCTATTCGGCTGCTTCGAGAGCGATGCCTCTACATTGACACTAGTCGACGCCTTGCGCAGCTGTTGCTCTGTCTTCCTCACTCTGTACCAAGCCTACCACCGCCTGTACTGCCACTGCGGAATATCACATCGCTCTATCTGGCCCCATTTCAAGACAAGTTGGACGACCAACCCACGGCAGCTTGGGTGCGGGAGCTATTCTGCGAAGTATGCGGTACACTTCGACGGCTGATTGTCCACATGCCATTCCAGAGTTTGGATCCACTGGATGACCACTTGAATGTCAGGAGGACTCTTCGCGAGGGGTTTGAACGGCTTGATAAACTAGAGGAATTTGTCTGTCTTGGCGATTACCCGGCACTGAGCCTCCAAGATGCTCCTACTGACGTCTGGGGTCTATGGCCGGATCTCAAACGCCTCACAATATTTGGGGCACCACTTGATAGTCATTGGCTGTGGTGGTACATCGCGACACAGCAGAAGCTTGAGCATGTCATCCTCGCTCGGCCAGTGAATGTTGAGGCAGCCAACATCAAGGAGGAGTATTTTCACAAATTACCACGAGATGACATACGCTTAGACCGGGATATCAAAATCACCCTTTTAGACGCTGCCTTTGTATGGAAGGACGTCAAGACATCGCGTTGGAAGGAATTCGATCCCAAGGAACGGATGACAGTTGAGCTGTATGATGTGCCAACATCGTTCTATGGCGATGAGATGCCCAAGGAGCTTGTGACGACATGGGTGAGGCGGGGTGCCTTGAACGGGAGTCTATGGGACTGGCAGGGTGAAATTGTTAAGGAGACTGCAGCCGATGCTACATGATGTATTTGTTCCTCGATACCCGGTTTCCCTCCATTATCAATGGTATTGATGTTATAGTAAGTCTTGGTTTCCGTTCGCTCTCATGTATCAGCCTCATCTTGAATTGACTGTCAAAATTGTACCACTTGAGCCGATGATCACATCTCATATTGAAGAACTTTCAGAAAATCTACATTCCAGCTCGGCAGATAATTAATCTAACTCCAGGTCAAGTTTATCCAGCTGAACACAAACCCCCGCAAAGTCCACATCAATCGTCTACGGATGCATCGGAAACACAGCTCAAACATCCATCAATTCCATGTGACGGAAGGCTCCCGGGTAGCTTATACAGCCTGAACGGTATCAAAACTGGTGGTCAGCAGCTCACAAGATTGGGGGTTCAGAGCCAAATCCCACCGAAAGCTGCCCCAATGCCCTGTCAAGCCTCTCCCCAGGCGGGGTTATGGGCATGTTTAGTGGGGTGTCTACCCTGTTCACCTGCCCGAATGGGGTAGAAATTTTTGAGGTGGAGCATGCTCCGGCTTCGCTTTCTTCCAGAAAACCCGCCATCGCAACGCCAAAAATCCCCCGTGTTTCCCCCGGCCGTTGAGTCTGCGGTTAGCGGATGTGGATTGTTTCTCCATAAGCTTTCCTACAAACGCCCAAGAGAACAGACCATTTCGGTTTCTGTTACATACTCGTTCTCCGTGCGCTCTTTCGAAATCTCGCGATCCGAAAAACCTCCAGATTTTGTTCCTCCACTGTCATGTCGCCCTGCGGCAAAAACTTACACGCTACCACCGAGAGCTAATAATTCCCGACCAAGAAAGAGAAAAGCTTCTATCGCGAAATCGCCGTCCACACAAAGACATGCTCGCAAGCCACACCCTGTTGTGACCGTTTGACCGTTTAACCTGTCCGACACGAGCATATCCCAAATCGTTCCTCTCCCCCCGGATTCTCAATCCCGACCCTTCCGAACTCCTTGTCGGCCACTGTTGAAAATGCCCGAGAAGTCGGCCTCGGTAGTGTCCTACGCTGCTGGTGCCTCTCTCGCTGCCGCAGCGCTCATATATGTTTTCGCACCAAACTTCTCCATCGATCACGACGCTACGAGCTCCAAGAAAAAGTCTATAGTTGGTTTGAGAAACCAAGCCAATGACTGCTTTATCAACTCGGTCCTCCAAGCTCTTGCCGGCTTAGGAGAGTTGCGCATATATCTGATTCGCGAAACGCACCGCCGCCGTATCGAAGATCCGGCAGTATATGCTAGCCTTGTCCAGCCAGAGGGCAAGCAGATTGCCCAATGGAAGCTACAGGGCCTGCAAGAAGGACTAGTCACACAGGGACTGAAGGAGATGCTGGATGCGCTTAACGAGCGCCCCATCTACAAGAAGTCCATATCGCCGTTCCAGTTTGTCAAGGTTTTGGAGGCGGCGTTCAAGCAAAGGATCAGCCGCCAACAACAAGATGCGCAAGAGTTTCTCCAAATCGTGGCTGAGCGCCTAAAGGACGAGTATCACTGCGGACAACGAGCAAGACTACACATGCGGAGACGCGGCCTGTTTCCTACCCAAAGTACACCGAGTGTCGAGAACACGCTGGATAGTCAAGACAATGGTAAGGATGGCGACGAATCCTCACCAGAGCAGCAACCCACTACCAATGGCGACAACGACTCTGCCATCGAGCCATCCGAGGAAACCGAGATCCCCCAGGACAATGGTCAATTGCCCCTAGAAATTGAAGAGGGTTTCCCAATGGAAGGAAAGTATGAGTCGCATCTCGAGTGTCAGACCTGTCGCTACAAGACTAAGCCCAGGGAAGAGACCTTCTGCACTATAACTTTGGCTGTGCCTCAGGTCTCAGGCACGACGTTGAATGCATGTTTTGATGGCATCTTCAAAACCGAGTACATTGATGACTTCAAATGTGAAATGTGTCGATTGATGCAGACAAAGGCAGATTTAGAGGCCGAGATGGCCAAGTCCACGTCGGAGAGTTTCAAGGCGCAAGCCCAGGAAAGCATTGATAAGCTCCAGCATGCCATTGACACAGATCCCGAGAACCCCCCCGAGGATGTTGAGCTTGGCGATATTCGTTTTGCGCCCAAGAGGAGGATAGCAAAGACCACCCGAATGTCCATATTTCCAAAGATATTGGCTATTCACCTCTCCCGCTCCATCTATGATGTGGGCCAAATGACACAGAAGAACTCGGCCAAGGTGGTCTTCCCCGAACAGCTGCCTCTCGGTGGTTTGATGGATCAAAAGAGATATAAGCTGCTCGGGCTGGTTACTCACCGTGGCGGACACAACAGTGGCCATTACGAAGCATTCCGACGACAAAACGTAGTCGCACCCTTCTCAAACCCGAACACCTTCCAACCATCGGAAGCTTTTAGCAAAACACCGACACCCATAGGCACCCCTATCATGGGAGGAAGACCGACGCACAGTCCGGCAATCTCTACACCTGACCTCCTCTCAGGCTCGTCTGGTGACTCGACGCCTTCTCTAGAATCTCTACCGGTTCCACCTAGGAGTGTCCCTTCAGACCTACGAGGCTCGGTGAGCTTACCAGCAATTGGCAAACAGAAGGATCCGGAAACCAGCAGTCTTCGTTCTGTGGCCGCCTCTACAAAGTCAGCTCTCTCCAAGCTTACATCTCCCAAGCAAACAAATAGCAGTTCATCGCCACCCAAGTCTGTGCCATCAAATGTCGCAAAACGATCAAGGAAACGAAAGTCAGCAACAGACAAATGGTGGCGTGTCAACGACGAAAAGGTCAAGGAGGCAAAGACCAGTGAAGTCTTGGGCATGCAGAGAGAGGTGTATCTGCTATTTTACGAGCTCGATAAGGATGCTTAGGATGCTGATGATGTTTATCAAGTGCGTGAAGATGCAGAATGGTGTGTGATACTCTGATGGGCTAGTTCTGTTACGCTTTACAGAGTTGATAGAGAGGGGGCCGGTATTTTTCTTTCTCTCCCAACTATTTGCATAGGGTTGGCGTTTCAAGCAAGACAGTTTCGGGATTCTCTATACAGCCAGATTCCATGGTACCTTTTAGCAGTATTAAAAATATATCTAGCATTGGATACATGGGAGTTGATGAGGAAAGAAGGTCATGTATAAGGTAGATAGGGGGCTATCATTCTCATCTATGGCAGTAGTGAATACACAATTTAACGGATGACAAATATATTTGAGTAGGAGATTGCTTGATCCTCGTGCTGCATGCTGCCCAAGTACAATTTGCAGCCAATAACTGAATAATTCTCTTACGTCTAAGTTTCTAACCTCCCAATTATATCTACAATCGTATCCAAAAAGATATTGCTTTAGTGTCTAGTGGCCAATCACAGGTCTACAATGAATGAGTCAGCATAGTATGCAACAGCTAGCAGATTGGGGATGACGACTTCACCAACCTCGTTGATCATGTTCCCTGTCTACACTTCCTTTTATGCATTTTTCTCGTTTGTCAAGAGAGCATTATTATTTGTAAGACAGTCTCTGTTTCGCATAATCAGAGACTCAGGATATTGTCCCCTGGGGCTGATATTGACCACCAAACTGCGGTCTTTGCGACAAGGGAGCAGCATCGCCAATCCTTCGCTTGGGTCCAAAAGCAGCAACGGGCGAATACCTCAACCCGTACGAGAAGCTTAATATCCTGAATCAAGATCTTTTTTCTTTCTTTCTTTCCACCTTAGAATGTTGAGCCCGAGAAGGAATTGTTTAATCGTTTCATTGGTTCCTGTTGAGATCAGGCGCTGCCAGACAAATCTCATAACTCAGACGCTTTTTCTACCTCTCATATAACATAATCATCTCAGCCGCGATGGTGGTCATTTCTCGACGCACGAGACGTCGCATACGGTCCATCTTCATTCTTATCCTCATCTCTATCTTCATCATTTATTCTATCCTTCCCCACGATTCAGCTATCCGCCTGGCTTTTGTCTTCAACATCTCGCGCTTCTTTAATTTTCTGCGTGGCGCAGCAACAAACCGAGACGCTTGGTTATGGAAATCACCACGGTACGCCGTAGATCTCAAGAACGAAGTGGGCTACCTCATCAAAACTGGGTATGGAACGCGTCACCGAGTGCATGAGCAGCTCGCTGCCTTTGAGGCAACAGGGAATTTCTTAGGAAAAGAAGGCGAGAGTTTCCTAGTTGTAGGAGATTGGACAACAGTGAATCAGACAGATGCAAAGCTAATAGGCGTGACGGTGCACGATGCTATCAAGAGAGTTATGGAGACCAAGATCAGAGGCAAGGTGGATGATTACCCCAGGCTGGTAAAGTACACAAGTCTCCAGGCAAAGCTCCAAGCAGGAGACGAAGAAGAAGCTCTGAAGATTGGGCAAAGTTATGGCTGGGAGCTTGATGCGCTAAAAGTTTGTCTCTCCAACAACTTCTCTCCACACCACTAACAGAGGCAGTTTATCATGGGCATGGAGATGATATATCATCAGTTGCCGGGCAAAAAGTGGTACATCATCTTAGATGACGACACTTTCTTAATACGACCATCTCTGGAGCTACTCATGGGCCGTGTTGACTACCGCAAGCCCCAGTATATTGGTAACGCAGTTGGTGATTACAAGGCGCGTTTTGGGCACGGAGGATCTGGAATCCTGATATCCGGAGAGGCGATGCGCCGTTTATTCGAACACCCGGGCATCGTGCAAGAAGCATACACCGAGTCCATGACCGAGACATGGGGAGATCGACTGGTGGCGACGACACTCCAGAAGCTAGGCATATACATTGAAGAGTCGTATAATCATCACTTCAATGGTGAACCTCCTTCCATCACGCGCATCTGGGGTGATCGTTTCTGCTCGCCCCTACTTTCATTCCACGGCTTGCGGAAGCCCGGCGAGATGCGCCGTGTCGGGGAGACACTCGCAAAAATAGACAAGCCAGTGCTCTGGCACGACGTATGGCAGTTGTTTGGAGGCTCAGCTATGTCGGCGCTTGAGAGCCGTCCAACAGAGCTAACAGCGGATCATGTGGGCAAGCCGGACGAGCACACCCGCTCATGGGGCGATATGAGGAGTGCCAATGCTTGTCAGAAGCGATGTGAACAGAGTGGACGACGCTGCTTGGCATGGACATATGAGATGGAGATTGAAAGATGTCACACGAGTCCTTGGCTACTGCTGGGGGCGGACGGCGCTACAGGCAAGGCATCGGGCGTAAACTGGCCCGAGGTGAAGCCATTACTCAAAGGCTGCAGATAAATGAGGAGACATCATCCTCTGCCCGCAAGTAGGAGAAAACGAGCTCGTGTTGGCTAAGCCTAAGATCCTGCTTGCTGTTCAAATTCGAACTGTTTCTGAGGATTCGTCATTGGCGTGAGTTGTCTGTTAGTACCATGCTATTGCTCGGGGCTTTTCCCCGGCCGAATATGTATCATATCATGTACTATATCATGTATCATATGCACATTGGATGCCCCCTTTAGCTTCAAATATCTGTTCCACTCAGTGGACGGAGTAAGGAAGAAAGCAAGAGAAGCCTCATTGGAACGCCTCCGAGGACTAGCGACCCAAGAGCCGACCGCTATTGTGTACTGACAACCGGTGTGGAGAGAAAGAACTGGACCGTGGATACCGCTACAGCTCCTCTGCACATGGAGGTAGGGAGGGGAGGGGCTAAGGACTGAGCCAGCAAGCGGTGGTCAAGTTTAGGGTCAGCGTTCCAGGAATCCGGGAACTAATGGTAGGCGAGAGAGGGAGCAGGCAGGCGACCAGTAAGGCGAGATATTGAGATGCGCAGGAAAGAAAAGCCGGTTGGCCAGACACCCTCCCTCAACCCCCCCTTGCTTGACGGCCTTCGCTCGCTTGCTTCCCGTCGCCGTCTGTCAGCCGGGATGTTTGCCTCTACAGAGAGGAGGGAGGGGTGGGTTGGTGGGTGATTGTCATTGCCGTTGGGACTTTGTACCTATAGGTAGAGCACAGTGCAGGAATAGACCAGGCCTGAGGAGGATCCGCTGCACTTGGGTGGGATCCATGTGGGTGGATGGTTCATTAGCGAACCATGGCTTGAAGCTGTGGAGAGGCTCGTCTCGCTTACGTCGGGACCTTGCCGTTGGACGTAGGCATCTATATCGTGTACGGGTACGGCCAGAAAGCTAAAACATGACCGAACAAACTGACGGTTGAAGATACCTACTCGTCTTGTTGTGTTATGGTGCATGCATGAGCGGCGCCTGTTTTGAAGCTTCTGGCTCCCAGTTTGGTAACTATCTCCTGGAGATGGAACAAGACGAAGTGACACAGAGAGCAGGGGTTTCGGATTTGCTGAAATTGGAAGAGGGGGGAGATGATATTGGATATGTTAAGATTGGGGAGTGCGGACAACAGCAAGATTTGCAATTCACCGTGACCTAGCCCGGCGGGTACCTATTTGTGAGAAACGACCGGCGAAAGGAAATAAAGGATACTTTTTCTAGGTAATAATGACGATTGTGACGAAAGGCAATCTTGCAGAGTACGGAGTCGGTCGGAGTAGCTAGGTTTGAGGTTTGATATAATAAGAATTCAAGTGCAAATCTAAATTCGAACCATGGAGTGGATAGATTATGTTGTATGACTCAGCCCAAAGAACAACGAACGAATGGAAACAGAGAAGGGAAAGGTAGAGAGGTAAGGGAGGGACGGCAGTTAGCTTTGGTTCCTTCCACTTGCTGGTTGGGTTCGAGCCAGCGAGCACCGTCTGGTTGGTACCTGACATTAGTGGCTCCTATAGAATGACTTGGAAGGAAAGTCAAGTCTCTTAGGGATGTGTTGTGGGGTCAGTGGCTTGCGGGGGTTTGACTCTGACATTTTTGGAGAAGCTTTCTGCGTTCGATAGAGGGATGGATGAGATACGGATACGCAGATCAGTGCAGTGGTTGGCTGCCTAGTAGGTATCTATACAAGGAGAGAAGAGACAACAAATGGATAACAACAGCTAGGCCCCAGATGACCTACACTGAAGATTGACTATCCAGGTCTAGCCCAAGCGTTAATCTCAGTCGGAACTTTTCAACTCGAGCTCATGCTCATCACAGAGAATAGGGGTGTATTGAGCGTTGGAGTCTACGACGGGACGAGAACCTTGCACCCGATAGGCCATGAGTGGCACACAATCAAGCCAGTTGCCGCCTTGTATCGAACTCAAGCCAGGATTGCCCAGGCCACACCACATGCAGAGTACCGTACACGGACATAACTCTTGCATGCGCCTGTGCAGACGAAGCCTTGAACTTTAATCGATGTTTGCATTTTACTTGATCCTCTTAAGATATATGGCGGACCGAAGAGAATACAATTTCATGGCTGCTCGTAACAGACAGGTCTTAGCCCTCTCCTCAGGTGGTCAGCTATATGCTGGCTAGCCTCACTGAAATGTATTGCATAACAATACATATGAGTATAAAGACAGCCAACTAATAATCCTCGCGGAATCTCTGCCAAGCTAACCTAATCATCCATGCTATACGGATACCTTGTCCGGTATTGCGCCTCATTAACAGGGTCAGGTATTCCACAGAGCTTGGGCATGGTAACAGCTTCTATAGTGCTTCCAGAATTGCTGGATACTAGGGGTCTAGTCAAGCGAGTAAAGGAGAAACGCGAAAAAGAAATTCTCGTTAGTAGGTAGTAGCCGACTTGAGATGATGGGCATATGTATGTGATATTTCTATATCCATGAGATTTGAGATTATAGAGTAACCATGTCTGTGTGAAGTTTGTACAAGGTAAAGCTTTGAAGAAGCTTGAGATTGGCCAAGATCTGTCGTTCGACGGGCGATGCGCCGCTAATGCACCTGCTTCCAGCTCCAAAGAGGCTCTAGCTGGAGCTACTATTCTTCCGTTCAGCTGATTGCTCGATTGATGCGTTATGCTAGGACCTGAAATGGGAATGATACTACCATCAACTCCAATTTTCCAAACTTTGAAGGCCGACTGTTTGTTTGTTCGCATCCGACCTTGAGTACCTCATCAAACAGCCTTTTCAGTAAGCGAGGCTCCTTTGTATCTGCCTCTGCCTCCGCCAACTGCTCTGCTGGGCAAATGCCTCGCCTCCATTTCGTTTACATACCCGTCCGTCTGTTGCATAAGTTCTACAAGTAGAGTAAAGCAGGTCGCTCACTGGACCAAGTTCGCGCGGCGCTTGTTTGTCGAGTATCGATCATCCCGTATGGGCATCGGCCTACAAAGCCCGGCCCGTCTCCACTAGAACTTTTCAATTTACTGGGACCCGGCGGCCAACACCAAGACCAACACCACCACCACGGTCACCACTGCCACCACTACCACTACCACGCGGCAACCGGGCAGGGGGCGATCCAGTTATTCTGTTGTATAGTATTGTACAGCACAGTATTTGGTATCTTCGATGCTTGACGACGACGACGAAGGGACAGGACGTGCCAACTCTATTTCCCGTTTGCCCCCGATCTTGGAGCCCAGCCTCTGAGCCTCGCTTCCGATCCCGCCTCTTGGACCCCTGGGTCTTGCGATCTTCCTCTTCGCTGTGCTATTGTCGCTGCTGCTGCTGCTCCTCGTCCTCCTCCAGCGCGTCACCTGTCGATGGTCTTGGCCCCGTCCATCATCGCGACTCTTGCTTTGCTCTCAGTGGCAGTTGCATCGCCGTCGCATCGTGTCGCGACCCCTGGTCCTGGGTTCTGCCCCTCTTGCACGCCTTTGCTCCCCCTGCCACGCCCTGGCTTTGGCTCCTCTTGATCTTCCTTGCCCAGCGCCAGCACTTCGACTTCCTCCGTGACCCAGGGTCGCGTCCCCCTGGTCGCTTGTCCTTCTTCCTGACTTTGCTTTGAGGCTCCATAAAAATTTCTAATTAAAAAACAACATGGCTCAAGAAGACCATGGGCAGAGTCACGGTGACTCTCCCAATAATCCTACAATTTCTGCCCCAACATCGAAGTCTCCTTCTCTAGCTCCCATAGTTACATCTGTCACCGCTCCTCCAGCTTCCAACACTGCTGCTGCCGAGACGACACTCCCACCCATCACCGAGCTTGCTTCAGTGCCGTTCACGGCTGCGGACCGCCCGACCGCCTCGACGACCGTTCCAGTTCCCACCTCTACACTCGCCGCATCCTCCGAATCCGACTCATTCGCCGTCTCTTCTTCCGTGCCAACACTCACGCCAGCCTCGGCTCCTGCTGCTTCTGCCGCTCCGCCCGCAGTTCCTCAACAGAACGGCGACAGCAGGGCCCCCGAGGCTGCTTCGACACCCACGCCCAACTCGGAAATGTCCAACCAGCATCCAGGACTACCTCATGGTCAGCATGTGAGCTATCCGGGCTCCTCGATGCCTTATGCGTCCTCGGCAGGCCAATCAGCCGCCCAATATGCCCCTTATCCTGTAGTCACGAGTCAAGCAACGGAGCCATACAGACCGAGTCCTATGCCTGTCAGTATGCCGCTGCCTAGCATGAGGACAATCGAAAACCCACATGGGCTTCCAGTATCGAATCCGCAGGGCATGCCAATGAACATGCATATGGCGCCCACGCCAGGCGGTGTGCCATTCTATAGCCACCAAGGCATGCCAATGGCAAGCTACGGTCTTCCCGATTCGATGGCTCGTTATGCTATTCCTCACGATCCGCGGCTTCTGGGTCATAGGGGACCGAAGAAGGTGTGTTGAAGCTTGGTTAGGGGTCTCGTTCCAGCAGGCCATAGCTAGCGAAGGGGTTGGAGATTGAAGCTGACTGTGACCTGTAGGAGATTAAACGTCGGACAAAAACAGGCTGTCTGACTTGCAGAAAGCGTCGTATCAAGGTGAGCTATGATTTCATACTTATCTCCCCTTGTGCAGCTCGTGACCTTGAAACACGAGATGGGACGCGGCGAATCAAGAAGATGACTTGGGAAGAAGGCGGGCTTCAGATACGTGTCGCAGGTGATGAGCTTACAGCAGGTTATCCAAACCCCTGTGCTGCATCAAGCTTGCAGCTTCTTGCACACTTGCTCGTTTGCCAGGAGGTCACAGAAACAAGCAAGACTCACGTTCACGTAGCACTCATCACCCCAGATTTCCCCAAGTAATCGCTTGTATCGCAATCGCCCAATCCCAATCTCAGAGCGCTCCAGTAAATGGATTGCCTTGGAGTCTAAGCTCCTCGAGGTTTTGGGAGCTCTGCTCAGCTTGTCATTGGTCGCAGCTACCGTGCATCTCCTAGGCAGCTGCACAAACCCCCTCTCTACTTTTTGGTGGAGATAGCACCCCGCCCAAACACAGCTCTAACATCTTCCAGTGCGACGAAACACACCCAACTTGCAACAACTGTAAAAAGTCGAAGCGCGAGTGTCTCGGTTACGACCCCATTTTCAGACAACAAGCGGGTGGACAATCATCTTCCAATATCCAACCTGCGCCTAGCCAAAGGACTCCTCCCACAGTTCCAAGCTCTGTACCTTCAACTGTCCCTTCGTCGATAGCGCCCAATACTGCCCTTACCGCTCGACCTACAAACTCATACGGCAGCCAGCCATCTATGCTCCCAAGCTCGTATGCAACAGCTCACGCGACAACAGCAAGCCCTAACCCGTCTATCACCTCGCTTAGCTACGACTCGAGTTTTTCCAACGTCGCATCTCCTCCTGTCAAATCCGAGTCGACATACGAGTATCCGCCCGCAATCGACCCAGCCCTTCAAGGATTCTCATCAAACTCAAACGCGGAAAGCTCTAGAGCGGTTGAACAAAGGCCTCTTGCTGACAACAACCAACATCTTAGAGGTGGCGCCCCCTACTATTGATTTCACCCTTGTTCGTCGTTTGCTGCGCTGCTGTTGAGAACATCTGCTTACGCGCGTTTCTGACAGCCAACAAAATGAAGATTGATGAAATTATCAATCTCCTGGGCACAGTTCCTCCGTCCCAGAACGTTGCCCACACTGAGGGTATTCGCAATGAAATCACCAAGGTGTATCATGAAATGTACGCAGCTGGGCTTGCCTCTTTCTTCGAATCTGGGTGGTATCACTTTACAGAAAATGGATCACCTTCGTTCCCTCAAAGCCAGCGCCTCGTCGATTTGATGGCATCTTTTCTCAAGGCTTTGGAGGCTGTAAAGGTCAACGATCAAACCCAGATGGCCTACTCTGGTATCCTTGAGACGCGCCTTGTGTGGGAGCTTGCGCGAGCAGCGTACGACCCTCTCACTGCAGCTTCTGCTGTCGGTACCACAACGCTGCCGCACGATGGTGATGCCAAGGAGATCCAAAACCGTGTCCGAGTTGTTGAGGCACTTTTGTGTGGAGACTATCTATCAGTCAACCCACTCTGCCCACCAATGCAAGACCCTGATAGTTACCGAACCCGACAATTTGATTTCTGGTACAGCCTGGCTGAGTTCGTGCGTACGCGGGAGGATCCCACTGGTCCGTCTGCCGCCAAGTCTAGGGAGGAAATGCTTTCGAGAATGCGCTATCTACTTGATGGTCGTGAGAACCGCGATGTTCTCTACTCGATTGCAGTTGTTCGAGAACTTGCTCCCCACTTCGATTCTCCTTACGGCAACGCTGCTCCTCAACATGCCGACGAGAGTGACCCCAAGAACAGACTCTCAGTAGCATCCAAGTTCATTTACGACGAATCTCAGGTCACAGGTGGAACAACCAACGTCGTCCGACGTCTATGCGACATTGCATACAGAGCCTTCGTCAATCCTGGTGTCAATATTGCTCGGAGACCATGATATGATTTTGTTGGTGTTTTTGTTGGTTCCGCATTCCATCATTTACAATTCGGCCATAGCCATAATTTCCTTTGTCAGTAACACAATATGACCTTTTGGTCATTCTTCACATTTCCTAACAAAAGCACTGTTCATCACTACAAAGCGGGATGTCGTTCGTTGCATCTTCTGGGGCATGGCGAGGGGTTCATTAAAAGTTTATTATTGTTCGTTTTGGTCTGTTTTGGGCGTTTTCTCCCCCACGGGGATAGTGAGGCATTGTCTTTTTCTTTATTCCCCCTTTGTTCATAACGGCCTACATCATTCGATTTTGGTCGCGGCGTTTGCAGAAACAATGGCCCCTATGGTCTAAATGTATACCTTAATGCTCCTGCGGCTCGGCAGTGAGGGAGAAGAAGAGATATAGATTTCGGCATCAAGGGAACGGTAGAGACCTGACACGGAGTGGATCATATTGGGAACAAAGGATACCAAAACGCTAGCGTCGATCTTCCATAGTGGCATGCTCTGTTCTGCCCGGTTTGACATTCGATACAAGGCATTCAACTTGGTGTGGCGAGGGCATAAGGCTCAGCTTGGTTGAAAAGCGCCATGCGAGAGCCCTTTTTGGTGTATATACTGGGTTCTTGTCAAAATGGGTCATTGTCTTGTTCACTAGGAGAAGTTATGGCGCTTGGCATATAATAATGGTTACAATAATTCAATATTACTCATTATATCAACCAGCAGGTTCTGACAATACTAGTTAATATGTAATTGTCATTGGGGAAACACGAAAGAGTCTTGAGATGGTCACCGTCCGTTCAACTTTACTCATTTGTAACCCACTACTGGGTTGCTTTGCACAGCGGGCCGCATTATAGAATAAGCTACGGTAGCGATAGATGCGATTTACTATTGTCGTTACATATCTAGGTAAGTAGTATGAAAAAGGTCAACAACTTGTCCAGTATAGATGCCTGGGTAGGTAAGTAGGTATGGCACAAAAGTAATCCGGGGGTCTTGCTATCGTTCGATTATACTTCTATTTGTGTTTGTCTTGTCGTATGTAGCCTCCACTTGCTGGCGGCATCTAATGCAGCTGCCTGTAAGACACTAGCCGCCTGTAGGGACCTTTGTAAATCGGCGAGTACGGCAACATTAGCCCCCTTTTTGAGGCATCGCCGTCGTGAGTCACTGTAGTGGTCTTACCGGTAGGTACATTTGATTTAAATACCAACTCATAAGCTGGAAACCTCTCACTTTCTGGACTGATGAATAATCCCAAGTTACACTATTTCTGACTTACTGTACTTGTTTGAAACATCGCAAACACTTGCACCCTCGAGAACACCACCTGGTCAAACAAACTTGCTATCGACTTCGAGGAGCATCCACCATGGCCAGCACAAGAAAGTTAACTGCAGCTTCCTCAACATGCGAGGAGCCGGGAGCAAAGATACTCGAAACACAGCGACTCATCCTCCGTCGATTCTATCCGTCCGACGCAGAAGTCATGTCTCAAGCCGCTGACAATAAGTCTATCTCCAGAAACCTGCGTGATGGTTTCCCATCCCCTTACACACTGGCCGATGCATTGTATTTTATCAACAACGTAGCCAACAACTTTGACGGTGCTGGTCAACACTGTGGTATCTTTGTCAAGGCCAACACGTCAGAGAACCCTTCGTCGGAACCGGTCTTTATAGGCACTATAGGCATGATGGCCAAGAATGATGTCTATTTCCGCACGTGGGAGATGGGCTACTGGTTGGCTGAGACAGCCTGGGGAAAAGGCTATGCAACTGAAGCTGCTAAGGCGCTCATACGATGGTGTTTCGAAACATGGCCTGAGTTAAACAGGATCGAGGCGTGTGCAAATGGGGGCAATAAAGCAAGCCAAAATGTACTAAGGAAGTCTGGGCTCGTTGAAGAAGGCACCAGGAGAGGTGCGGTTTGCAAGAATGGGGAAATACGAGACGAGGTTCTGTTCGGTCTGTTGAGGAGCGAACTATAGCTGAACAGGAGCAAAGGAAGATGCAGACCTGACACTAAAGAGATTATACTTATAATGCAAAGTCGTTTATCATATCAATCAGGGCGCTAGTTCAACTTGACATTGCGAAGTTTCATCTCGGAGATATAAAAGAAACGCAGAGGAACAAAATCAACTTCACTCATAGCTCCAAGATTGTACAATGAACACCTTGGGGTTATTAAGCACTTCTTGCTGGATGTGTCACCAAGTTTACCAAGTCTTCGCCTTGCAGTCAAGATTAACTCATGGATAGAAAGTGCCTTGTATTAGTAAATTATTAGCTGGGGCGAATCAAGAATTCCTCATCTTGGACCTAAAGAGTAGATGACGGCTTTGATTCTTAGTGGGAAGTTGCAGCGATAAGCTCGGGTTATTCAAAAAGTGAAAGTTGTTTTCATCAGAAGAATACGAAATCTCGGTACTTATTTTCGAAACGTCTTGAACCATACAAGATAAAGGCCCGTACAAGATTGCAGAATGACTCTTCTCAACTACAGTAACTCGGCCGAGTGATGTGATGCAATTGGCGTAGATGTTGCTCGCGGTGCGGAAAAATCAACGAGTAATGATTGATTTGTGATTGGCCAGTTCCCCGCAAGAATAATAGTCCGACCCACCACCAAGACCAAAGCTCCCAGGTTTCGACACAGATCCCCGGACCGCGGGAGATGACGGCCACAATCACGAAGGCGAATTCCCCTCCATCGACCTGCCATTGACCTCGAGCCAGAGGCCCTCTCGGGAGACTCTACACATCTCGTCTCACTAACGGCCGTTCCCTCCCTGCTCTTCACACAATGGCTTCCCTCCGACTCGCCAGCCGAGGCGCCAAGAGCCTGTGCATGCGGCCAGCAACATTCGCTGCCCGCCCTTTTTCGACGACCTGCTTGCGAAAGTACGCCGCCGCTGTCGAGCCCGTCGGCACCAGACTCGTCCCCGTTGACGAAGACTTCTCATCCGCCCAAGATGCCTACGGTCTCTCTAAGCCCCGAAAAGCCGGTACCCGAAAGTCGCGCGAGAACTCCGTCCAGGACCGAAAGGTTCGACATTATACCGTCAACTTTGGTCCTCAGCATCCCGCTGCCCACGGCGTGTTGCGTTTGATTCTCGAGCTCAATGGTGAAGAGATCGTCCGAGCTGACCCCCACGTCGGTCTACTGCACCGAGGTACTGAGAAGTTGATCGAGTACAAGACATATCTCCAGGCTCTGCCGTACTTTGATCGACTTGATTACGTCTCTATGATGACCAACGAGCAATGTTTCTCTCTTGCTGTTGAGAAGCTTCTCAACGTCGAAATCCCTGAGCGAGCCAAGTTCATCCGAACTCTGTTTGGCGAGATCACCCGTGTTCTGAACCATCTGATGTCTGTTCTCTCACACGCGATGGATGTTGGTGCTTTGACGCCTTTCCTGTGGGGTTTCGAAGAGCGTGAGAAGCTCATGGTAGGTGAAACATGAGTGGTTGAAGCAAATCAGCAATTGACATGTTCCAGGAATTCTACGAGCGTGTTTCCGGTGCCCGCCTCCACGCTGCCTACGTTCGACCTGGTGGTGTTCATCAGGATATCCCCGTTGGCCTTCTCGACGATATTTACCAGTGGGCTACCCAGTTCGGTGACCGAATCGACGAGACCGAGGAGATGTTGACTGATAACCGTATCTGGATTGAGCGATTGAGGGGTGTTGGTGTTGTTCCCGCCACCGAGGCCCTGAACCTTTCCTTCACTGGCGTGATGCTTCGAGGTTCTGGTGTTCCTTTCGATGTCCGAAAGAACCAGCCCTATGATGCCTACGACCAGGTTGAGTTCGACGTTCCCGTTGGAACTAACGGTGACTGCTACGACCGATACCTCTGCCGAATGGAGGAGTTCCGACAGTCTCTCCGCATTATTCACCAGTGCCTCAACAAAATGCCCGCAGGTCCCGTCCGTGTTGAGGACTACAAGGTCTCTCCTCCTCCTCGATCCGCCATGAAGGAGAACATGGAGGCTCTTATTCACCACTTCTTGCTCTACACCAAGGGCTACGCTGTTCCTCCTGGTGAGACCTACTCTGCCATCGAGGCTCCCAAGGGTGAGATGGGCGTGTACGTCGTTTCTGATGGTAGCGAGCGACCATACCGATGCCACATTCGCGCTCCTGGTTTTGCTCACTTGGGTGGCTTCGATCACGTCTCCAAGGGTCACTTGCTGGCTGATGCTGTGGCGGTTATTGGTACTATGGATCTGGTGTTCGGTAAGTTTGCTTACTTTCGTTTATTAAGAAACTATGCTAATAAAATCGTAGGCGAGGTCGATAGGTAAAGCATTTTTGAAAAGAAAGAAGGTTAGAATGGGTTCCTTTTGTTTGTAATCATAGCTGATAGGGAGACCACGGTAAATACTCCCACAAACGTCGTGTGCTCGAGCGAGAAGCTATGTAGAGGTGGTGCATGTTCTGAAATAGCAATGAATCATCTTATTTCCATTATTCTTGGGTGTGATATGTACAGTTCTAGCGTTACAGACATAAATACATGCTTGAGAGTTAGAGGGTTTGCTGGGCCTGTCTGGCCAGACAGAAGTCTACAAAAGCTTAGTTCCAGTCCCAGAAGCCTGCTCCATGAAGAAATTCTTCAGGGGGCCGAGAGCATTGACAGCCCGAAGACCAATCGAACGAAGCGGCACAAGAGGACCACTCTCGACAGAGTAGAGTTTATGAAGCTTATCGCAAACGTTGAGAATGACATGATTGGCGGCATAGCGCTCGCTGTCGTAGGGCTCGAGAGACAGCTGAGTGCCAAGGTCCTGACCATGAGAGACAGCATACTCAATGGTTTTGGCTAGGCTCTGGGCATCCCCTTGACCCTGGTTCAAGCCTTGACCAGCCAAGGGGTGAATAGTGTGCGCCGCATCGCCTACAAGTGCGACACGTTCGCCAGTGTATGTATCGGCATGGCGCAGCTTCAGAGGGAAAGATGCGATGCTCCCCTCCTGAACTCCCACAACAGTCTGTGGAAGAGACTCCGGATCAACATGAGTGTGCTGCAAGCGCCAAGATAGCTCCTCATCCTGGTTCTTCTCCTGTGTGTGCATGAAACCAATGTCGACAGGGCTCAAGCGGAAGGCGGCGTTGACCATAGCGATAAAGTCCTTGGGGCTCAGACTCTTGAGCAAGGCGGCCTTCTCAGGTGTAGTAGACCAGACCAACGTAGCGTATTTGCCAGGCATAGGGAGCATTGCAACTGGGCCCGTAGGCAAGAATCGCTGGTACGCAGTCTTGTTGAATTGGCCGCCCCAGCCCTCGCCTTCGAGCTCGAGCGTTGCGACAACGCCGTGTCTACCATAGTCCCATCCGCGGCTGTTGATACCGGCGAATGTGCGTACTGGACTGTTTGCCCCATCTGCGCCAACAAGAAGTCGGGCTGCCAATGACTGGCCACTCGAGAGCTGCACGACCGGCCATTCGCTCAGATCCAATTCTTCGGTCTCCTTGCCCAGATCAATACTCTCCACTTTCGTATTGTCAAAGACGTCCACTCCGCCGAGTTCTTGCAACCTCTTGAGCAGACCGGATGCCAAGTTCAAATTTTCAGCCATGTAGGCAATTGTCTTGTCCCCGGTCGTACTGGGTGGCCAGTCGAACTCTATACGGGCGCCTGTCACTCCATCCCAAACCTGCATCTCCTGGTAGTCCTGCACACGTTCACGCTGTAAATGTTGCCATGCCCCGATTTTGTCGAGGTATTGAGCCGATGCAGGAGTAAGAGAACTGCATCGGTTGGAGAATTGGGTCAAAGGGAGTGAGAACGACTTGGTCTTGGAAAGGTTCTGGGCTTCGATGAGGGCAACTCGGAGACCAGCCGTTAGAGGATTCGCCCCTACTGTTTGTTAGTTATTTGCTGATTGAGCGGGCAAGAAAAACTCACGAAGAGCTGTCAGTAAGCTCAGACCTGCTGGCCCACCGCCAACACATACAACATCATAGATATTGTCCTGTGTCGAAGTGGAAGTGGAAGCTCGGCGTAGCTGATACTGATATTGTCGTACGCAGCTCCGACAGACGAAGCCGGGCTTTCCCAGCACAGATTTTCGAGCCAGCATTGGTATCTGATATCAATTGATCCCCTAGATTCGAAGAGCCAAGCACAAACCCTTTTTCAAAGTGTTCTGGAGCTCCAACAAATCTTCGACAAATCGTCCCTCAATCATTCGATACCTTAGGTAGCTCGCGGGACAAAAGTGGCGCATGATGTGGCTGACAGAAGTCGTGGCTGTGCTATAACAGGCACACTCATATGGGGTGGCCTAGGGTGGAAGATCCAGCGGGTCAAGTGACAGGGGATTGCCTCTGTACCACAAGCTTGATTTGAGTTGCCACAGACAACCGCGCTACTCAATTTATCATTGCGTCAAGGGTCTCACCCGCGCCCGTCATCAACAATTCGCCTGTCAACCCAGAGACAAGCCCTTTTCACACGATCCATTCCCCCACTGCGCCTAAAATTTGCTTCTTTTTGCAGTTTTTTCTTGTGAAGAGGAAATCTGATCAATTTCCTCCTGTCTTCATCGTCACAGAGAGCCATCGTGGGAGGTCAGGAGTGTTGCGTGGCCCATCTTTGTTGTTCTCTTCCCGCCTACACAAAGCTCTAGCTCAAGGCATAACTCGGCGGTCTCATTCCTGCGGCCTGAACATCGTCCCGCATCGTCATCCTCGTTAATGCTCTGAATCCCTTTTCGCTTATCGCGCTCTTCCTTGGTCTCGACTTTCGACATGGCCGACATGGAGGACTACCTCGAAGAAGGGTTTGACCCACGTTCAGTCACTATTCCGCGTCTGCGATCGATTCTTGTCACGCATAACGTTGAGTACCCCGCGACTGCAAAAAAGGCCCAGCTTGTCGAGCTGGTTGAAGATCATGTACTGGCTCAGGCACCAAAGCTGCGGGCTCAGCGCGCCCGAGCTAAGAGATCAAGCATGGGAATCGTGAATGCTGGCAGTCCGGAAGATAACGGCACCTGGGATGACTACGATCTCCCACCTCCATCGACTACTAAGAGGCGTTCGAAGTCTCCTCGAAAGTCGTCGGCACGTGCTAAGGCTGAGGATGATGTTTTGGCGACTCCTGTGCCCAGGAGTCCTACCAAACGCAGCACACGGTCAGTAAGCCGTGCGCTTTCTCATGCTGACGACCACGACAACTTCGATGCCCCTCGTTCCGTCCGCCAACCGAGGAGAACAGTTACGCCACAAATTAAAGATGAACCACAAGAAGAGGAAACAATCCTGCCCGACCACGAAGAAAGCGTGTTCACTCACGACAACCCTTTTCAGAGTGGCAGTTCGCCTGCTCAACATAAAACACCCACCAATCGCCGCCGTACAACTGCCGGCGACTCCATTAGAAGTGTAAAATCATCGTCCCGGCGCAGGACAGGTGGCTACAATGACTATGATGAAGATGATGTTGAGCCTACTCCCAGATACCGCGAGCCGACTCCGGACTTACTGGAACCTGGCGAGGAGTTCACCCCGAACGAGCAATTAGAATTGGAGCAGGCTGCAAGTCGGGGTGAAATGGAGATCGAGCCTCGCAAGCCTTCTCAACAGGTATCTCGAAGAGGTGGTTTTAAGGCACCTCTCTTTGTCCTCTTGATGTCTCTTTTTGGAGCTTACCTTGCGTGGTATCGTCAAGAGAAGATCGCGGTTGGCTATTGCGAAGTCGGTGGTCAAGCAAAACCACTTTTTCCACAAGACATTCCCGTCCCCGACGTTCTTCTTCCTTTCATTGAGCCTCAGTGCGAGCCTTGCCCTTCGCACGCGTACTGTTACCATGACTTTTCGGTTCGTTGCGAGAATGGGTTTATTCTCAAGCCGCACCCATTGTCTCTCGGTGGGCTAGTGCCACTTCCACCTACTTGTGAGCCGGATGGCGAGAAAGCGCGCCGCGTTAAAGCTGTAGCTGATAGAGCTATTGAGGAACTCAGAGATCGCCGAGCTCAGTATGAGTGCGGAGAGCTTGTTGGTGAGGATGGCAAGAAAGAGGAATCTCCTGCGATGGCTGAACACGAGCTTAAGGCGACCGTGAGCCGCAAGAGGTCCAAGAGACTCAACGAGGAGGAGTTTGACGAACTGTGGGCTGCCGCCATTGGCGAGGTCGCAGCTAGAGATGAAGTCGAGATCATCGAGACAGCACCGTAAGTTCTTTCTCTCTTCACAGCTCAGGATTTTCATGACTGATCTGGCGACAATTTCATTGCTCCAACTGTTTCTGACTATTGACTAACCAGATCCACCATTGACCCTACAGATCGTCCAATTCCTCCGATCTTTCAGACAGATGGCTATCGTCCTCGTCTCTCGCTCGCCTTCCGTACACCTGCGCGATCAAACGATCAATCCGACTCGGCCTGGCAAGATATCGATTCCCAGCTGGATTTCTGATTGTTTTAATTCTCGTTGTTTTCTACTTGCGAGCCCGATATCGGAAGCACGTAGCTACAACTGCTCAGATTCCTGCTCTCGTCGACCTAGTACTAGGTAGACTTGCCAATCAGAAGGAACTAGGTGAAGAAGGCATCGATGATCCTTGGTTATTTTTACCGAACTTGAGAGATGACGTCCTCCGGGCTTATCACTCGTTGTCTGAGCGAGAACGCATCTGGCAGCGGGTTCGAGCTGTTGTAGAACAAAACAGCAATGTTCGAACCAGTCAGCGCGAAGGAAGAAGCGGCGAGGTAGGTCGCGCTTGGGAGTGGATTGGCCCTGTTGCTGGCGACGGTGCAAGGAGGCGACGGAGCGGCCGAATATCACTCGGTCCTAACTCTCAGTTAGAGTTTCCAGAGCCAACAAAGACAACCCCAGATGTTAAAAAGTGGGAGGAATCGAGACCGATCTACTAATATTCATGTTCAATATTTCTCGTCAAGTGTCCTGCTTTACGCATTTCTTAATTACCATTTCCTACATGTTTGACGAAAGGGGGTGGTTCTCTTGGACAAAGATATCCGGAGCATAGAGCATCTGTCTTTGGAATCGGAATTGGCGTTGGAGGTGGCTAGTCTTTTCCATGTATGATTAATCATGTGTAGATGCACGATAGTTTCAGAACAACCTATATTCGCATTGATCAAAGGGCCTCGACAAACGATGAAGCATTGTGACCAAATGAGACAACTTGCGAAAGACTGCTACCAGTGTACGACGGGCATTTGTCGAAATGATTCACTACGAATGACCAAGTCGTTGTGCTGAAGTGTTTTGTTTTGGACATTTGCTATACGCCGAGAATAGGCGATATCGGAGATCCCGACCTTTCCCGACGAGGAATTTACAAGCTCCGACAAACCCAATTGAACACAATCGACCCAAAACTTCCAAAGATCTCACGGGTGACAGCTTTCCGACAGTGAAGTAACTAGGGTCTTGATTGATTCGGCTAATGCACAGGTGTTGTTATGACACAGAAGGGGTACAAAGAAAAACCGTGGAATCTAGGAGCTGAGACTCTAGCGGCGGCGTGTAATTATCTATTGGGCCTTGGAGGCAACGATCTCTGGGGGGAAAGGTTAGTAATGATATTGATTGGCAACAATTGGCTACACGTACTCTCAATATCAGCAACACTCTGCTGGAGGATCTGTTGAAGGACCTTAGGGTTCTCAAGCTCCTTCTGGACCTTTGCGATAACGGACTGAGCGAGCTCCTTCTGCTGTCGCTGCTTGACCTGGCCTTCGTATCGGACCCAAGAGTCAAGGACGGTTTTGGCCTCAGCAGCAAGAGCAGTCTTCTGCTCCAACTCGAAAGCCTCAGCCTCAAGCTTGGCGGTCTCCTACAAACACAACCATAATCAGCCACATTTCCAGCTACCATTCAATGGACACTTCGGAATTACCTTGGAAACCTCGAAAAGGTTCTTGGTGATCTCGACAACACTGCCCATCTGCTTGACGTCCTCAATGCGGCCCTTGACGGCCTCGGTGTGGTCGGCACGGGCGCTGTTGAGGATGTTCTTGATCTTGTTGTTCTGCGTCTCAGCCCACTCCCTGTAGGCCGGGCCACCGTACTTGATCAAGGCACCCCAGACTGAGAGAAGAGAGATGGCGATGATGGTCTCCTCGTTCATGACGTAGTACTCGCTAGAAATGGCGTAGATGGAAAGACCAGCGGCGGAGCTCAGGATGGCGCTCTTGCTGAGCAGGCTGTTACCGGGAAGAGCGTCAATGATGCTCTGAGCCTTCTTCTTGGGGTCCTCGGCGGGAACATTGCTGTTGTATCGTACGGCGGCAACAGAGATGGCAGGGGCAGCTCGGCGGGCGAGGACGGGTCGGAGGAGGGGAGCGCCTACACACAGGGAGTCAGCATGAGTCGGTGGTGCGCCAATTGGGTTCGAATTGGGTTCGATTCGAGGGTTTCGAGATTTCTTCACATACCGACGGCGCTTCGTGCCAAGCGTGACGCCATTGTGAGATGGTTCGTGATGGGGGTATCTGGGGCTTGTCGTTGATCGGAGAGCTGGAAGTGAGGTTGAGGTTTTATCGCGCTAGTTCGGCAACAATCAAGAGCACGTGACCTGAGTGTAGTAGATTGAGGTCTGGAGCCGGCATTTTCCCGTTGGCTCATGAGTGGATATGATTGGCCAAAATTTCAACGATGAAGAAAGATTTCGAGATTTCGCTTTCATGAACTTGAATGAAGGAAGTTTTTCTCAAAGTAAGGCCTTTAACTTTTTTTTAAAAAAGGAAAAATTAGCAGTTTCATTTTATTGCGCAAATTATATCAAACGGATTTATCACACTCCTCTAGCAAACCCACGATGCCAAAAGCGGCCTCCGCAGAGGGCCTCAAGCGCAAAAGGTCTTCTTCAACTCATGAGAAGTCCACTACTGGGCGACGAAAGAGAGCATCGTCAACTTCCAGCAATGACTCCGAAGACGCCAGCGCTAAGATTCTCTCAATGGAAGAAGGGATTTTAGAGTCACGGAAGAACTATAACGACCTCACGATTCTGCTCAGTACTGCAAATGACTTTAAGAATGGGGGCCAAGAGAGCATGCTCTCTACAGTTGTCTTGTGCCGAATCTTTATCCGATTACTCACTCAAGGCTCTTTGATCGCCAAGAAAACTCTATCTGAGAAAGACCTTTTTATTGTGGGATGGCTGAAGGAGCGGTTTGCCGAGTTCAAGAAAATTCTGGTTACTATTCTACAGGATGAAGAGTTGGCGACCCCAGCATTGACCTTATGCATGAAAACACTCAAGGCAGAGGGCGAGTTCCTTTATGACAAGGACGAGTACACCTTCCCTCGAGCTTTCCTTCGAGAGATCGTTTCCTCATTATTCGAGAGCGAAAATGAGGATGTGATCAAGGCATATGTGGAAGAGTATGTGGAGCAATATGATGATATCCGCTACTTTACCTTCAACGCAGTCAAGTAAGTCGTCTCTGATTCTTTTTAAACGCTAACTTAGGGAGCTCTCGACTGACCATCACCTAGACACATTGTAGAGAAAGAAGAAGGCAATGCTTCGCCAGAGCTCTTTGATCGATGCTTTGCGCTCTTGTCAGCTTTGGACGGTGTCCCTGAATCTGCCGATCAGCTTGAAGATTTCTTCGTTCCCAAACCAAAGAAGAAGACTCATAACCTACGAAACGTCAGTCAGCACAAGAAACAAGCTCAGGAGGCATGGCTCTCTCTCATGACCCTTGTTGAGGAAAAGGACCAGCGAAAGCAAATTCTCAACGTCATCTCGACCGTGATTGCTCCTTGGTTCACAAAACCTGAGTTACTTTCGGACTTTTTGACAAATTGCTACGATTCGGGCGGTTCAATGTCTCTTTTGGCTCTGTCCGGTGTCTTTTACCTGATTTCGGAACGCAACCTTGACTATCCCTCATTCTATACCAAGCTCTACTCTCTCCTCGACCGCGACATTCTTCACTCCAAGCATCGATCCCGATTCTTCCGTCTTCTAGACACATTTCTTGCTTCGACACATCTACCAGCGGCCATGGTGGCCAGCTTCATCAAGCGCCTTGCTCGTCTTACGCTCAACGCACCCCCTGGGGCTATCGTTTTCGTGACTCCTTGGATCTACAACCTGCTCAAGCGTCACCCAACATGTACATTCATGATTCATCGAGAGGTTCAAGATCCAGAGGTGAAGAAGCAAATTGAGGAGCACGGTGTCGATGATCCTTTCCTATCCGAAGAGGCGGACCCTATGCAAACAGATGCGATAGAAAGCTGCCTTTGGGAGCTTGTTCAGCTTCAATCGCATTATCACCCTAACGTTGCAACTATCACCAAGATCATCTCTGAGCAGTTCACGAAGCAGTCTTACAACATCGAAGATTTCCTCGACCATTCATATGCCACTGTAAGTCCCCATTCTTTCGGCAATACATGTCGGGTACTTTGTTAACAGTCACATAGCTCCTCGAAGCCGAGATGACAAAGGATGTAAAGAAGGCGCCTGTTATCGAGTTCCACATCCCTAAAAAGGTCTTCACGCCAAATGACGGGGAGGCTGAGGCCGAACCAGATAGCTTGCTAGTTAAATTATGGGACTTTGGCAACTGAGGTTGATTTAGGCTTATTTTTAATACCATGTATATGTTGTTATGGCGGAGACTGGTTCCATAGGGAAAGCACGGAACTCAGTACTACCCCGGTATATGTTAGCAGAATATATGCTAATAATAATAGAGATTTAGACCTAACATATCAGAGATGACTTACCTCGAAAGATCTGGATATTTAAAGAGAGATGCCAAAGTCACACATAAAGTAACGGAGATCTGGAGCCAAGAAAGCTGAAGACTATCTTGCCTTGGGTAAGTAAGGTACTAGGTAGGCGACAATCTCCCAACTTGTGCCGTGAAATATGTATACAAAAAGACAACATCCGACCCTGCAAGTGATCGGTCCCATCGACGCGGGCCTGATTGGCCTGATTCGAACAGACGCCTCCGAAAAGAGAATAGATTTCTAGTCTATCGCATTAGACCACTCTGCCACCGCGCCTTCGCGGAGGATTGATTCCGGTGAAAATTATTCAGCACCAGGAGCACGTCCCTTCACATGCATGCCTTGCCTTGCAGTACATCCAATGGTGCTGTCCTGCAGATGCAAATAGGCATCGTGGTTTAGTCGCATCACACCCGACAGACGCTGCCTTCCGAATCCGTTTTCGGCACCAAGGCTAAGCTGTCACCGCTTCACCCTGCGCAAGGGTGATCAAGTAGGTGATTAAGCCTGAGCTGAGCACCGAGCCCATGTTTCAGACTGCTTTACAGTTACTAGCACGGATTATCACTCTGTGTACCAGAGCCCTGGTATAGGCCGGCTCCAGGCTCCATACGTCTTATACATACCTAGAGCCTACCTGCACCTCCGATCACTTGTCTTCGCGTTAGGCCGTATTGAGTCTGCGTTCCCGTTGCATCCTGAACGTGGCTTTCTTGTCTATAGAGCCTGTGAGGGTGGATGTTGCGCATGGTGAGGCTCGCCCTTGAGATGAGTTGCGGGCGGCTGTATCAACCATAAGATCACCTCAGTAGTCGCATCTGGCAGATCCCGCTGTCCACCGTAACCGTGATCAAAATCATAGGGATAGGTCTGTGCTGATGCCATAGGTTGTGGCTTTGTGCGGCGTTAGGTAGCTGAGCCAGGCTCCCAGCTTAAGGTACCTGAGTACAGCCATGTGCTGTTACAGGCTCGGCTTTCACGACAGTATTTAAACGGATCGCCTTCCACCAGATACAAGCCTGGGTTAATTCTCTTCGCCATTTTATAGCTATACATAGGAAATTTTCATGAGTGACGTGCTGCTCCCAACCGACTGAGGAAGGGGCTGTTTGGCACAGTCGCTTGTGAAGATTTTGGCCCGTTTTTTCCTACACCTATCACGACGCCCATAAGTCCGGCACAACCTGGTCTTCAATTTTTCGTCTTCCCAATCCTCGTCAGCTTCCATTCAGCTCAAGCAGTCTCGGGAGCCTCCAGAGCAGTCGACCCCTCTCTTCCCTGTCTAATGTCGAGATGGTGCGCGTGAATTAGTGAATCGACATCGTCGATTGCAATTGGGCGGACGTCGCCCATCTGCTTCACCTTCGCCGTGCTTTGCAATGTGTCAGCTATCGGCCTATTTCTACTTTTAGTGGGGGGACGAGAAACATACACTGCCTTGACTTCATCGTCTGTGAATTGGTCTTCCAGGCCAAGTTGCACAACCCTACTCTTAACTGCGTGCCACCCTGTCACTCTCGAAGCAACCGAAATGTAGCGAGTCACTAAAACGTCAGCTACTCAAGACTCTTAGAAGGAGAAGAGGGCAACTCATACGGCCAAAGATAGTAGGATCAATGATCTATCATGTGTCAGCAATTGGTCAAGGGGTGCCTGGTGAGAGGATACTCACCTCGTAGGTCGAGGGATTCGCCAGAATAGCTATGCATTATCAGTAACAATAGAAAGAGGGAAGCAAAAATTTCCGATGCTAGTCTTGTACCTTTGGCGTGGATGCCCGCCTTGTGCGTAAAGGCACAGAATCCGCTAATAGGCTCCGAGAATGGAATGTTGACCTCAACAACACTGGCTACGAACTCGTCGAGCTCCTTAACCATCTTGAGATTATATCTGATGCGTGTCAAAAATACGCAAAGTGGAAGAACGGCGAAAAGGATCTAAAGACGTACTTGGACTTAGTGTACTCGGGAGCTGTTACAACCATGCGCGCCATCAATGCGCCGCTTTATGATCTCGTCAGTTATCTTTACAATGGTCTTCCAGTTACCTTCAGTGATTGATAGAGGGTACTTACAGTGGTGTGATGCCGTTTCCTGTGTACTTAAGTCAGCAGAATTCTTTCCAAGGTCGGAGAAATAGGCGGCTCACGTTCGCCAATACCAAGAATACTGGTATCGATATGCGAAGCGCCTGCTTCGAGGGCCATCAATGCGTTCCTATAAAACTTGTAAGCCTGCTGTCGCCTCCATCTACTGAGAGACGAGCTTACGCTACGGCACAGCCTGTGTCATTATGAAAATGGCACTCTATTTAAAGAGAAATGTTAGAAAAGACTCAATAAAGGTGCTGAAAGGTGGTGACAAGCGGGGAGGCAAGTGTTGGAAGAGGCGTTGTGAAGGGGGGTGCATATCCGACAACCCCTTTCTGTCCGGACAACCCGGCATCCGCTTTGATGGTGGCTGTCAAAGATATTGCAACCTCGATCCGTAAGTAACAGTTGAAGAAGCCAGGGCCAGCCACAGGTCGGGTCAACTTAGTGCATCAAGAGTGGAGGCATGTCGCATACAAAAGGTGCCGTGCCCTGAAAACGTCGTTGAAGCCTGTTGTCTCCTCTCCTTGCAACCAAAGACGCCGGCCACTGGCACCAAATTGTAATGCACGACGGTCGAGGTGATGGAAGGGCCTTCTGCGTGGCCAGATCGAGGTTGATAGGGCAAGGTCGGCGGAATTGAGAAAAGGGGTTGTCCCCAACGACAAATCCGCAAAGAGAAGGGGAGACCTACCAATATCGCAGCCAACAACACCTAGTGTACCGTCAGCGTACCGACTACAAACATCTAGCCCAAATTGAACGATCACATACCTCGGAGAGTTCGGATTAGATCGTAGACCATTCGCGGAGTAGCTCCTCCAACCGTATCCGCAACCCCAACGCGGTCTACTCCGGCCTTGTCACTAGACCGTTGTCAGCAGTAACCAATGTTGATCTTGAATTCAAGATGACTTACACGGCCTTGTAGAGCGCAAGGATATCAACCAGATCGGAACGGAAGGAGTCTTCTGACGAAAAGCGCACTTCAACGCCCTTGCTATTACCAGTTGTAAGTACCCCCGGGTTACAAGGCGACTAACAGCGACTCACGACTTGACGTATTCGATGACCTCGAGCGCAGTCTTCGTTATGATTTCCATGCTCTTCCCATGACTGTGTTCCCTTAGTAGGCTACTCGTCCCGATGACGAGGTCTACGCCGTCCACGCCGCTGGGGGTTTGGGTTAGAGTCGGCACCTAAAGGTCACTTTTTGTCTGGACACGTACGCCTCTATCGCCTTTTTGGCGTCGTCCATATTGCAGCGGACATGTGTGAGAATCTTGGCCTGCAAGCATATTAGTCATCAGTTGAAGCACGCGAGCAGTAGATCATTACCTTCAGACCCAGATTGCAGATAGCCTTGCAGTCTTCAAAAGCAGCTGGACTCGAGACGACGGAAGTCAATTCGATGTAATCGACACCGAATTCGCTATTCAGTCAGTCTGATGAGCACTTATGGACGTTGTATGGGGCCATTACTCGAGCATCTTTGCGATCTTGATCTTCTCTGTGGAGAAAGATTGTTAATATTCCTCGACATTGGACCAGGAAGCACAGGACGGAGGTGTGTACGAACGAGCTTGCGACAGCCAAGCATTGGCAAATTGCTCGCCTTCCCTCAGCGTGCTCTCAATGATTCTGGAACGTGATCAGGGCCTTGTACTGTCATATCGTTTAAGAAGAAACCCACTTGTAGTTGTTGACGTTGCTCAAGTAGTCTTGCACTTGGCTGTAAGCCGAGCTGGCGGGGTTCTGGTTCTGCGCCGGATGCTTGACCGCGGCGCCGGCCGTGCCATCATCAGTGCCGCACATAACGAATCGATTTGGCACAAGGGTAGATGTTTGAGAGCTCGGATTGTGTCGCGGAAGGTCGAGGTTTTTGTCTTTCTCTTTTGGCTGGGTTGGAGGTTGCGAACGGATGTGGGAAGTGCTGGGCCGGCTGCGCGCAATCGGGGCGGGGGAAAATTCTTTCTACTGACGTAGTGCCGTGAGTCAACCGCCCCAGACCCTAAGGGTAGCCTCAAAAAGATGTTTTGAACCAATCACGGTTGGGGGCTGGTGTGCGGAGCATTTACGCCCGCCTCCGGCATCGCTTCCATATAATTGAATCATGCATGATCTTATAGGTTAGTAGTCTAGCAATCTGTACATAGTATCTCAACTTTGGCTAAGTTACTCTGAGAGCTACAGACTATGTGCCACAAGTTCCCGAGTCGCCCCACACGATACCCCATGTTAGAGTAAGCATCTGTCGCGTTACTTATTAGTTCTCGTCGGTCGTCAACCTCGTCGTCCTAAATCACCATAAGTACATTTCCCCCGTCATCGGTCCTGGGGACGGCGTGCTCAGTCACAGTTGTAGGCCACCCGATTCGCCTTCACCATCTGTCCCATCTTGCTTACCATTGCCGACAATAAAAAGCTTGATTAATATAGAGACGCTGAAATGGTCTTAGAGACGTACATTGTTTTGGCCCCGGTCCAAGAAATCCGTGATCCTTCTCTGCGAAATGGGTGCACTCTTTTCTGGCTGCCACTCAGACCCGCGACTCTCCACGGGATTGCATAGGCTATTGAATGCGTCGAGCACCAGCTTCGTCTGCTGGCATTCAATAATTGCACGAGGATTGCGCCCGCAAAGCTTATGACAAGGGTATAACATAGAGAAGATAATCTCTAGTTTTAGCGGGAACAATCTCAATCCGCATGGCGCTGGCAGTTTCTGTTTGCGAAAGAGTTGAAGTAGCGGAAAGCACTTATCACTGCTTGGTAGGATATTGCTGTAACCTTTAGTCGCAACGAAGTGTCTTAAAATTGATAGTACCTATTATCTTGCGTGAAGGAGAAAAGCAAAACCCCAAGGTAGCCGAGGGAGGGGCCTGGAAATATAGGCCCCAGAACCCTCGGATACCCCGCCGATAGAAGCTTTGAAGTAAGGAGTAGCTAAAGTTTTAAGGCTTCTATGGACTAGTAGGCTGTACTACAGGGGCTACCAGCCCCTGTTGGCCACTGTAGCTATAGCTCTTCCAATACCTATATACAATACCTACGTCACCGATCGTCAGTGAGAGGAGGACTTTGCACATCACTCGGCCACTGTATGTATATGCGTAGGATCAGGGGCGCCCAGCCTTATTACAGGGGTCGCAGGGGTAACAGGGGGTATTCGAGACTGCCGCCGTCGAAGTGAAGAAGGCCACCAAAGAAGGGGTTTAGGGTGCCGGAAACCGGGCTCACCATCCAATCTGCTCCCTCCTCGGCACTGGCGTAGAAGGTGATTTAGGGTGATGCTCGCTGAGCGAGGGTGATTAAACCCTGAGCAAGAGCGCCGGTGCCGACTAACCAAGCCGGGCCGCTGGCTTCCTGGGTTTCGTGGTAGACTACCTTAGTAGGTAGTCAGGTTCAGACCAATACTGACCACGGAACAAGTCGGCGCATCAAGTGGCTCAATGGGTACCTACTTAGGTAAGTACTTACCGGCCACTGGAGTGTCTACCGTACAGGTACTATGTAACCTCCATATCTATCACTGAAGACCAGAAGCGAATCATCCAGACGTGGGGATCCGTTGCTATTTACAGCAAGTACATCGCCATAGGTTACTGGTCAGACTGTGTCTGTTTGCAGCCCGCCCGGTTGGATCGCCGCTAAAGTTAGCATACGGTTTACTGTGAATGCATCACGTGGGCAGCAACTGTGGCCGTCAGCCGTTTACCACGACCAATATTATACAGAATAAAGTGTAAGCGATGAGAAGTCTTTGTAGAAAAACCCGGTCATATCTCAACTCTAAAAAATAAGGTGATTCTTGGTCTGCTCCTGACCTCCACTATCTCAAGGTTGTCTGTTAGTGGAAACTACACTAAAATATTACCCCTGTCAACAATTGATAGCTGACATCATTACCTCTTGATTTGCAGCTCCAAGCGAGAAATCCCACTGCACCTTGGGCGTTGGTGGTCTTCCTCTCCTCCTCGGCCTTCTTTCTTCTCCTACGTCTCAAAAACGCTCGTTCACCCATTGAAGGTATTCGCGATGTCTAGCAATCGTTTTGCCGACCTGGGAAGCACTAGCAAAGCGACTCCTCCAGCTTCGACCTCCAATCAACTTCAGGCTCCTGAGTCGTCAAATAACTCCAACGCATCCAAGGCTAGGAAGAGGAAGGGCCATCGCGGCGGCAGGAAGAAGCGAACGCGCAGAAAGAGTTTTGCGGCATTGGATGATGATGACGATCACGATGAGGATCGCGAAGCATCGGGAGAAGGGTTCTTCAATCTTCCGAGAGCGAACTTGAGCAATACCAGTATAGATAGTGAGGCATTGCTGGATCATCGGTAAGCTAGACTGGCCGGGACGAATATTGGGGGCAATTTCCTAACAAAAACTTCAAGGGACCATCAACCATTGCGTCCCCGTCGAGCATCAACGACGCCAGCTGCCAGCGGCATACCAGTATCACCTTACTCGGGTTCAGCTAACAACCGTCTACGATCGATACCAGCTGTCTCTGCTGAGGAAGAGCATCCTGATCACACACCGTGGGACGAAAATGCACCACTTCTCGGCGAATCAGTGACTTCGGGTTACGGCGCAAGTGACGCAAGATCAAACCAAACGAAAAGTCGTCGCGCGTCTATCAAGTCTTCGACGACACGCCTAGGAACTTCGTCTGGCGCAAGAGATAACTACGATGTCAACGCCCCTCCATCCATGCCAGGCTCGCCCACTTTTGGTACCGCGGACCGTATAGAACTAAGCTTGGGGGATGTTATGATTCGGGATGGGCTCGGGGCAAGTCGCGCCGACTCTCCGCATCGCATGATGGGCGACATCGACATCCTCTCCGACATGGAGGGCATTGGTGACAATCGCCCTGATATGGGCCGGCGAATGGCAACCGGAGCTGAGCAGGACGTTTGCTTTCCTGGTCCTGGGATGTCAGAGCTCGGAGATGACGATACACAATCGCAGGCTCATGAGCACCGACAGTATCGCACGCGCCGTCGCCGTGGTCAATGGCCTGACTTATCTGTGCTGGAGGAATGGAGCCACATGGAAAAGGAGGACCGAACAGAGGAGCGCCGTGTCAAGAGAATCACAGAACCGCAGCTCATCAACGGCCGCTTGCGCCCGGTGCGTAAGGGATGGTACCAGACGGACGAGGAGTCTCCATATCGTTTCACGTATTTCAACGAGGAGTTCCAGAGCACAATTCACAGTCAGACTATCTCTGAGCTGGTTCAGCCTGGTGGTGGCTTCCGGGAACTTTTTGTTCCAGATCCTCGGGTTCTATCCGACGACGAATCAGACGAAGACGATATGGAACCTACACCTCTTACAACAGGCTTGCGCCATTATAGCAACCCTGCAGAGGGTAACTCCAAAGTTCACACGCGCCAGCCATCACTGTCGACAGTCCATGATCACCACGACTTGCGCGAAGGGACTACGTCGCCGCTCAAGGATCCTCTCGCCCATGTTGCTTCAAGAAGCGAATCTGGACGTGCTACACCTACTGGACGAAAGTCTGCCGATGAAAGTGTTCATGTTTCTCAGAACACTGCAGGCGAATCAAAGGAAAGGGCTGTCAGGTACGGAGAAAGACCAGTCTGGTGGCTTGATGTCCTCTGCCCAACGGAGCCTGAGATGAAGGTCATATCTAAAGCTTTTGGTATTCACCCACTTACTGCAGAGGATATTATGCTCCAGGAGGCTCGCGAGAAGGTCGAGCTCTTCCGACATTATTACTTCGTTAACTATCGGTCGTTCGACCAAGACAACAACAGCGATAACTTTCTTGAGCCAGTTGATATGTATGTGGTGGTCTTTCGTGAAGGCGTTCTCAGCTTTCACTTCTCCAAGACACCTCATCCCGCCAATGTCCGACGCAGAATCCGGCAACTGAAAGATTATCTCATTCTTTCTTCAGATTGGATCTCATACGCTATTATCGACGACATTACCGACGTGTTTGCTCCCTTGATACAGAATATTGAGGACGAGGTTGACGAGATCGACGATGCCATCCTAAAGTTGCATTCGTCCGCTGACAAGCGACTTAACGAGACCTCCTCCAAGAATGATGATGCACTTACAAACTCAGATCCAAGCACAGATATGCTTCGGCGAGTGGGAGATTGCAGAAAGCGAGTTATGAGTCTATACAGGCTGCTAGGCAACAAGGCAGATGTAATAAAGGGATTTGCTAAGCGTTGCAATGAGCGGTGGGAGGTTGCGCCACGGTCTGAGATTGGTCTTTATCTCGGTGACATTCAAGACCATATCGTCACAATGACAGCCAACCTGGGCCACTATGAGAAGTAAGGCTTTTCTTTACGATTGGAGCTACATTTTGCTAATATGTACAGGATACTGGCTCGATCTCATGGTAACTACCTCGCACAGATCAACATACGGATGAATGAGCGTCAAGAACAGACGGCAGATGTTCTCGGCAAGCTCACTGTTCTCGGTACGATTGTGCTCCCCATGAACATCATCACAGGTCTTTGGGGTATGAACGTATGGGTGCCAGGCCAGGAATACGAAGGAGACCTTACGTGGTTCTTCTGGATTACCGCTGGTCTGTTGTTCTTTGGCCTGGCATGCTATATGATTGCCAAGAGAGTGTATAACATTGTTTAAAATAACACAAACCTCTTGGTGAATACGAACATTTATAAGGGGTAGACATTGGTTCTTTTTTTGCACATTCTGATCCGCGGCATATGGCAAGGCACACAGCCAACTTGACCCTGCTGCTTCGTTCTCTTTGTCATTTGGTGTTTGGAGAGTTGTTTTGGAAAATGGATGTCTATCTGGGACTCGCTTTTCTGCGAACACGTATACCTCTGGGCTGTTAGAACGGATGGGACTTAGGGAGGCTGATCTACAGGTGGTGTTTATGGCTAAAGAATCGTACACGCAAAATTGTCAAAACCCACTACTACTATCATACTCATTTCTTCCCTGGAAATGTTGCAGCACTAGATTCGGCCATTTTGGAGGCGCAGAACCAATTCGTAGTGTCCTTCGTTTTCATGAGAAGCATTTGTTCAGTACTATGTTGCTTCGTTATCATCGCAATCCAGATTCAGCATGTATCGTTTTCAGGAGCCCCCTCCCCCCAAAAAAAATAAGAATAAAAAACCTGTCTCACCAACCAGATACTTGTATTTAATACCCATAATACACATAGTACTCATAGTCTGTTCTATCCAAATATTGTTCTCAAGTTCTCGCTATGTTAGGCCTATTGCGTCAATATAACCAGCAAGTAAAAGTACCCACGCCTTAAGGAGCAGGAAAATATCAGACCTTAATAAAAGGTATTAAAATAAGTTCAGCAAAAGGTACCCTAAATTTATCCCAAATTTAAGATGATCCTAGATTTATCATGAGTTACACAAGTCTTTTTGTGATTTAAGATCGAAGTCCGGAATTTTCTTTCCTCCCCTACTAGCCACCCTATACTCGAACTCGGCTCGAGTAGCATTTGTTCTCATAGCATCAAGACCAAAAGCCACAAATGAGAAAGATACTTCCAGAACCCAATCACGTGCAGTTATAATTGATCTCTCGCGCTTCTAGATTTACACGCATAGTACATGCATATGTTACCCTGCTCCCCGGTCATTGCCCAGAAATGGCTTCCTCCCTAACACTAAATTCATATTTGAGCCTGCGCCCTAACGCCTTATGCACCAAATGCCGACCTTGGCCAGGATATGACGCGCCGTTGACATGTTCGATAATGAGTAATGATCTGTGAAGTTTCCGATGACGCACACCTGAAACGTGCTGGAGAGTATATGTGTCTACCTCCGCTGTCCAGCAAACGTAGCACGGAGAGCCAAAATTTGTTGCCTCTCTGCCTCAGGAAGCATGTCAATTTGGGACTGAGGTAGCTCCATCACTGCGCGCATCAAGGCATCGGGATCCTGCGCAGCTTGTGCGGGAGCGGCGACAGGAGCGGCAGCATAGGGCTGAGGTGGTGCCTGGTAAGGCATAGCAGCAACAGGAGGAGTGTTACTCGCAACCGGGTAGCTAGGCATGGGCGCAGGAGGGAACGCAGCGGGGGGTGCTCCAGGCTCAACGACAGACTGGATGGCTTCGGGAGAAACGAGCCCCATGAGCAGAAGAGCCTGGAACACAGCGTAGGCCAGTTGAGGCGCTTGTTGGAGGAGCTCGGTGGCGCGCTGCGGTTCGCTACTGGCAAGTGTCTTCATCTGGGAGAGAATATCGAGGAGCTGAGGAGGAGGAAGGGTTTCGAGCGTTCGTGAAATAGCGTCGGCGCAAGATACACCGTGAGGAAGCTCCTTTCCAGCAGGCAGAGGAGGAAGAGTGCTTGGCTGAGCATTGTAGCTGGGACCTGCGCCATTGGAGACGTGCGGGTTGTAGTTAGATATAGCTGGGTCCTTGTCATCATCGCTACTCTTTTGGTCGTTACTAAAATCGACGCGAAGCTTTCGTCCCATGATCTCGAAATCGTTCAGGTTGCGCACAGCGGACGATGCAGAATCTACATGACTGGGTCAGAGAGATTAAGTACTTGAGGGCTACTATCATCCATACCGGTATCTGGATAGTCTGCGAAGCCGAATCCTTTGGGTCGTCCAGTCTCGGGATCATACACAAGACGGAAACGCTCGACTTTGCCTGCGCTGCTGAAAATGTCGGTGATTTGCTCTTCGGTCAGGCCTGGAATAAGGGTTAGATGCGATGCGATGCGACTACCAACCACGACAAATGTGGTTGAACTCACCATAGGGAATATTGCCGACAAAGACGACGCGAGAGGGTGGTCTTGTCGACATATTGAAGTTTCTGTGATGCGAGCGTATTTGGAAGAAGAAAGAGAATTACACAAGTCAAAGAACCAAACAATTCTGGTCCAGGTCAAATTTTTATATATCACAAAGTGAAGATAAGAAGAGACGGCCCGAGATGTAATGCAATGTCAAAGTCGGGGAGAAGTTATTGAATTCTCAGCCTTGCCAATGAACAAAGGTTAGGCTGATGGGCAAACCTAGAGCTCCGGTGGAGACGATCTGCTGTCCATTCAAAACACAGAGTCAGCTGGGTCTCTGTTCCGAACTTACAGGCCCCAGGAGCCCTGAGTCAAACCCGCCCTGGCTTAGTGCACAAATAGAGGATACTAGACCCTGCAAAGCGCCCGCGGAGCTACTGTACGTTTTAGATGAGGACGTCAGCCGCAGTAGGAAAAAGGTGGCCTTTTTGGATTTGGGGAAAACGACTGGACAACTTGTACTGTAATTCTGTTCTCGCATTTGCTTGGTGTTTCTCTTTCTTTGAATTGTCCGGATCCTCAAGTGCCAGGTGCAGATCCGCAATCAATAGCGAGAAACTCCAGTCGAGGCTGCCTCTCCTTTTCGATAGCTGATTCTTTTGTTACATACTCGTTACTCTATCTCGCCATCAACCCTCTCCTTTTTGATTGGCGCCTCAGTTACTGATACCCTCGACTTACAACTACGACTGCACTGGTTTTCTTCGTGGCAAATAAGTCATCATGCCTCCGAAATCGAGATTCACAAGGCTCGATGCCTTTACCAAGACGGTCGATGAGGCAAGAATCCGAACGACAAGCGGTGGTATCGTCACTATCGTGTCCCTGCTAGTGGTCCTGTTCCTGTCATGGGGTGAATGGGCAGAATACCGACGCATTGACATACACCCGGAGCTCATTGTGGACAAGGGAAGAGGTAGGAAAGCCTTTGCTATTCCTAGAAATAAAGCGCAACTTCCGCTCGAATGCTGACATACTGTGACTTACAGGAGAGCGCATGGAGATTCACTTAAATATCACATTCCCCAAGATGCCCTGCGAGCTCTTGACTCTTGACGTTATGGATGTATCTGGCGAACAGCAACACGGAGTCATGCACGGAGTGAACAAGGTCCGCCTCCAGCCTGCTAATCAAGGTGGTGCTGTTATCGATATCAAGTCTCTTGCGCTGCACGACGAGTCCGCTGACCATCTCGATCCCTCATACTGTGGTGGCTGTTACGGCGCTCAGCCTCCTGCCAATGCTCGCAAGGCTGGGTGCTGCCAGACTTGCGACGAAGTCCGCGAAGCCTATGCGCAGTCCTCGTGGGCCTTTGGCCGTGGCGAGGGTGTTGAGCAATGCGAACGAGAACACTATAGCGAGAAGCTAGATGCCCAGCGCGAGGAGGGATGCCGTATCGAGGGTGGTCTGCGTGTGAACAAGGTCATTGGTAACTTTCACTTTGCTCCCGGCCGCAGCTTTAGCAGCGGCAACATGCACGTCCACGACTTGAAGAACTACTGGGATGTCCCCAAGGGCATGGCGCACGACTTCACTCACTACATCCACACTCTCCGTTTCGGACCTCAACTGCCCGACAATATTGTCAAGAAGGTTGGCACCAAGAGCTCACTTTGGACCAACCACCACCAGAACCCCCTCGACAACACGCGCCAGGAGATCCACGATCCCAACTTCAACTTTATGTACTTCGTCAAGATCGTGCCTACCTCCTACCTTCCTCTCGGCTGGGATAACAAGGGTATCAAGATTGCTGGTCTCTTGCAGGACGACAACGCTGGCCTTGGAGCCTACGGTTACTCTGAAGATGGCAGCGTTGAGACTCACCAGTACTCTGTGACTAGCCATAAGAGAAGTTTGGCGGGTGGTAACGATGCCGCTGAGGGCCACGCAGAGCGTCAGCACACCAGTGGTGGTATTCCTGGCGTCTTCTTTTCCTACGTACGTACATGTATCCTGACGCTCGAGGCATATCTCGAAGCTAACATATGTCTAGGACATCTCGCCCATGAAGGTCGTTAACCGTGAGGAGAAGGCCAAGACCTTCAGTGGCTTCCTGGCCGGACTTTGCGCCATCGTTGGTGGAACCCTGACTGTTGCTGCTGCTGTGGATCGAGGACTGTTTGAGGGTGCGGCTCGTATCAAGAAGATGCGAACCAAGGACCAGTGAAGGGGAAATTAGCCCGTTCAAGTCTATAATGCGAGATCAACTCGATTTGGCGGATGGGCTTTGACGGAGGTGTCCATTGGTGGGAGCAGTTGCATGTAGATATTGCAAAAGTCCAGTGCTATATGCGTTGGCGGGCTGGCGTTCTGGAATAGTTGGGATTTGAGCAGCGCTGTAAAGAACATGAGACTGTGAATTGAATATACTTGAGATTCATGCCCGAAATCTTGATCGGGTTCATTTGAAGAATGGTTTGACGTAGGATGAACCTATGTAAGGATGTCTCATGAGGCGGCTAAAAACGAAACTCGCTTCTATCCCTAGTTTCAACGGCCATACAAGGAAGAATTTATTGAGATCTGCAAACTCACAAACATGGGACGTGGGTGAGTGTGGGAATTTCTTGAGCTTGTCTTTTGAATTAACTCCGTACGTACTCCGTACTGCCGGGGGATCGTGGAAACCATACACACCCATGGAGTCGATCTTTGCTAACTTCGTACCTGACAGGAAGGACGAGCACGGAGATTAGTGACGAGACAGAGATGACTGTACGTAAGCATATAAAGCGAATGGCCTTCGCTAATAGTTTGCTGCTCTATCTGATACAAAGACTCAGCTAGGGTTCGGTGATGTCGTCGTAGCGAGAAGCGGCAGTCAGAAAGGCGAATGTTGATACCCGAGTGTGTCTGGTTGGTCCTTGATGATGCAGAGAAGCAACATTATAAAAAATGAGATACGGGCTGCTCTGACCACTTACATGTGGACGTTATACGATGATCTAACGTTCAGAACGCCAGCTGGACTAGTTCAAAAGGGCTGCAGAGAGTACCAATGCATTGATTGGCTCCCTACTAGTTTAGCACAGGTGATGATCTCAAAAACTCAATCTCAAATCAAGTCAACTTCGTTGCTTTGGCCTGTTCATGTCGACATATCTATCGTCTTACTGGTGAGCCTCTTGTTAAGGAGGTCAGTACAGTTATGAAACCCAACGTCATTATAAATACTGACATGAGCAGCCATGACAGTGGTGAAACGGCAGCCACATGCAGCAATGAGAATCGAGTTGTGATACGATTCCACTGCTAGCCCTCTGCGTCACTGCGAGTGCCCTTGCATGGATGATGTCTGTTGAAAGGTTCGTGATACGCAGATGACTCGGTTGTGACATCTCGATCCAGCCAGTGGGTGGAGCTGATATTATTTTATCTTTGCGTACGCCTCATCTCAATACGCGTCAGATGGCTAGTCTACTGTTATTGATTGAGATTGAGGCTTAATTAATACATATGAGAGAGTGAGATAGACTGGATGAACACGCGTGCAATTTGCCTTGGTACCAGTCCAGTCCTGGCTTGCCGAGTTGCTTCATTAGCGCGACACATGGGTTGCTAAAAAAAAACACCCGTGGCGGAGAAATACTCGTGCCCACCTCAGGTACGAAAAGGCGGAGGCTTATTAACGAGCCATCAGAAGAACCGTCGGCTCTGGTCTCTTGAATCTGGATCCATTTTGGATGGACGACAATCGTCGCCCAGACCATTTCAAATGGGCCATAGGGAGGAAATAGAGCATTCGGTAAAGCAGTCCTGGTTTATTTAGTTGATGGGAGCGCAATGCAAAGCAAAGCAAAGCAAAGCAAAGCAAAGCAAAGGGGGCTCTGAAGAGGCGCGGTCGACCCAGCCTGGGCTCGACTTGTAAACACAACGCTAAAAGGTCTTTGATGTGTTTCTGCCAGTCTGTGAGGCTGAGGATGACTTGGGATGACATTGACGATACGCTAACGCATTGGAGGATATGTCATTGTGGTTGCTGGCTTGTGACTATTATATTCTTTCACGGAGAGGGAGGGGATCATAATCCATAACATCTGTATGGACAAGACGTAAGATTACCATGAAATATGAATCTCGTTCAACTATAGCACACCTCATGCACAAATGAGCAAGTACCCCAGACCTAGCGTTGTGGCTGCAACAGAATTGGTCCCTGGTTGGCGCCAGAACCCGGAAGCGGCTTGAAGTTGGTGGGGTCTTGAAAACCGGCCCCTTGGCTGGTGTCTCATTGTTGCATTGCTTCCAGCAATGGCTTTTTGTCTTATTGTTTTGAAGTCTCAATAATTAAGGTATTCGATAACAGACTTTGTCAGACGCTAGGGACATTGAGTTTATCTGCCAGACACATAAGGTGCTCTGCCAATCACGCAGTCTAGCAGTACCTTGTGTCTACGATAGATTCCCTGTTCATGCAACCATAAACGTTCCTTATCATCATTGTTGTTTGTGTTACGACGGTTGCTGGTCGTTTCCTCGAAAGCAGCGAGATTAAAGATGCGTGTGGGCAACTTTAGTATGAGATTTAATGGGTGCCTTTCCGAGTAAAGTAAGGCAGCATCTGTCTAATTTACCGGACTCTTCAACACAAACATGGACCATCCCTTGTTGGTGTATCCTACCTAGCCTACCTACCTCGAAGAGGTTGTGTCTCCGTCTTGGGTGGGTTCGTTCCCGTCAAAACGAAAATGAAGTAATGCTCAATTCTAGATAGGCTTGCCGACTAGTTGTGGACTCAGAGTCAATAGTGAACGCCCCTTTTGGTCATGAGGTGGCCCGTCCTGGGCAAGTTTAGTCCCGGAAGAATTGAGTTGTGAACAGGACCTACAGTACGTTAATAAAGCGGGGGAGAATATCAGATCAGTGTCATGGTGCCATCAAGAGTGCTCGTATTTGAGGCTCTAGACAATTGATACGATGTTGCGGCTGAGGAGACAACTGTCCCAAGCATTAGTAGTTAGGCTAGATGGGCTAATACTATGTAAGGCTTCCTTATTCAAGTGGCAAGAGGGAGGGGCTTTACGAGCGAGATATACAATAGATTCATCTCACGAGATCAGATTGGATCGTGTTGAAGAGGCATGGGTGTGGTGTGGTATCTGCAGGCAGGCAAGGCAAGGTAAGGTAAGGTAGTTTTAAGGGGTCGTCCATCCATGTGGACGTGCCTTGCACAAGGCTTCACATTGTGCAACTCAATGCCCTCATATCTTCACGAACCAGACATCATTGTCGCACAGCGCCCAACATCTTCCTGCAGTGGTTTGTTCCCAATTCAGTAATCATGTCTTTTGGAGTGTCGCACAACCCAACGCCTCTTGCTTCCCTTGGACCTCTGCCTCTCTCCACCTTCTTATGGACGGGTTCCATGGATCCTTGATCCATCCATACTGCCTTCTCGCTTCTATCGCTCCGCCCTTTCTTTCTTCCATCAAATCCTGACTGCCTTTGCACTGGAACCAATAACTACCTTAAAAGGTACCCAATAAAGCTGCACAGGGAACGTAAATTAATTAGTGCCTTGTGCTGTTGCTTGGGGGCCGGGCTATGGGTGGTCATGTACCGGTTCCTTTACATCCATACATGGGGGGCTAGTTAATGGATGTCTTTCCGGCATCGTACTTTAATTAGGACATTAGGTCGGGTAGATTAGTAGCTCTCAGGCCCCCTCACCTTAAACCTCCACTGCCTCCCACCCAACTTTACGCACCACCACCACCCGGTACTGTACATACTACATACATACCTCTTGTCCAAGACAACTTAGCCCTGTGACGCCGCCATTGTTCGCTGCTACTTACATACGTATTGTTTGAATTGTCATTCACGTACACGCACTCGCCGCTCTTTTTCTCTTCTTTCCAATTCTTCTCTTGATCCATTCAGACTGTTTGTGGCTTTGCTCTTTCAATTTCCAAGCCTACCTACATAGATCAACGTCATTCAGTGTCGCCCATCACCCCACGAGGATCACCAACAACGCCCATTGAAGCCGAATAGCACAGGACCCTGAATATACGCCACGGCAGCGCGTCGCATTACCATCGACCTAACGGCGCCCTCTCTTTCCAACCGACGACTTCATCTGGTCTTCTGGCTCTTTGCTTGTTTCAACTTTGTTCCAGCGACCATCTCCGTATCACATTTCGCATAGCGCGGCCCGCGCAAGTTCCCTCTCCGACGCCGATCCCTCCTTGGCTACTACCTCTCGCCCTCGACTCGCCGTCAATCTTGACGTCTGTTAAACATCACATTATTTGCTTTCTTCCACCAAGATCGACAGCAGGCCTCCGTTTTGCATCGTTCTTTATGCTCCCACGCAACATACTGGCTTAGACAATCGCTTCTTCGATTCATAGAGATTTGCGACAACTTGTTCACTTTCACACAAACTCAGCGCAGCAATCCTTCGACCTCCCCTGGCTGTGCAGATTTCGAGCGCTCTGGAACTATACCGAAACGACTGTCGTCTTGTTTTCTCATCTGTGTTTGGCTTCACAAGTTCCTGGTCTGCATGGAAACACGCCTCCATAGCTAGAATTTTATTCTAAAGCGACCACCATGTCGTCACGTCCGTCTCTACTGGATTTGCGATCGGATTCTTCGAACTCCAACCTTTCTACAGTCTCTAAGCCCTTGCGCTCACCTCGCCTCCATGTTGCTGGCGAAGTTCCTCCTGAGCTGTCGCCCTTGGACGCTTTTGCCATGCAAAGTCGCCTACTCGCAAGGCAACTACAAGAAAGCGCCAAAGAGGGCAACCGAATGAGTCGCCTTCCTCCTCTAACTGTTGAGAGCCCATTAATCGTTCAGGGCCGCTCTGAGTACTTTCGCTCATTGTCACAAGATTCAGGCTCCGAAGCTGGTGATCATCCCACTCTGCGCCCTAGTTCTGGTCTCGCAGTAAGGACAGAGGTGGAGGATGCCTTTAGCGACGACGCTGAGCGCCCCGTGTCTATGCATCCACGAATGAGCCGAATACCGCCTACTCCCGATGAAGAGGTACCCGCAGTGCCTCCACGAGCGCCGTCTCGAGGACGGGTGTTGGATTATATTGATGAGACAGGCTCATTTTTCGGCGCTAGGAGGGAACGATCGCCCTCACCGTTACATAGTGATACGCAGTCACAGTTTGACAAGCGAGTTGAATCATCTCCGTCTCGGAAAGACGACGCTGCCTCGCTACTTTCTGCCCGACGACCAAGCGGCTCGATCAGCGAATCAGTTACCGGTTCACCAGAAAAGCCCAAGCATTCATATGATGAACTCGGACTGGCACCACCTCTGACCTCATTTCATCAGAGACGACGTACACCCAGCAATGTCTCATCCCCGGCATTGCCTACTGACGAGGATGGCTCTAGTGGCATGGCGGCTTCGTTTCACTCATTGCCTCCACGGAAGCTATCTTCTGCGAGTGCAATGACCTCCCCTGCGGTGGGCTCTTATCGACGATCTCCTTCCATTGGCTCCGATTCCTCTGCGCTTCCTCGACCGTCCTTCAACTTTTCAAGACCTATGAGCAGGTCTGGCACACCTGGTATGGAGCAACCCTTGAGACAAGCTTCCTCTGATAGCCAGCCTTCGTTCATTTTGGCTGATGAGTCGGTTCATACACCAGTGAGCATGCACAGTGAGGCATTCCTTGAGCAACAGGCCGAAGACCGTGATAAGGGTGCACCATCCTACATCTATTCCAAGTTCTCACTCCCGAGAGGCAAGGCCATTCAACGTACGGAACCAGATGAAAACAATCCACAGGCTTCCTTCCATTGGGAACAACCCATGGTGCCCCCAAGCGACGTCCACCGTTTTGAGAATGCCCCTCCGCCCTCACCTCCCACTCGGCCTACAAGCTCCTCCGCCAACACCGTTCCAGACGATTCCATGGCGTCGGGTAGGTCAATGCCGAAGGCATCAATCGAGCTGAGAAAGGTTCAATCGGAGACGACACCGCCACCGATGCCCCAGTTATCCCCAACTGCAAGCAGACCATCTGTCGAAGAGCCGCGTGCATCAGAGGACGCGCCCAGAGGCCGAGGTCGAACGCCCGTGTCGATAGCCACCAGTGATACAGCAAGCACGATCAAACCACCTCCAACTGCTCGCTCAACAGCACCTACAGCATCAGAAATGAGTGCAGAACAGCACTTGGCGAAGGGTATCGCATGTCATGAGAGTGGGGATCTGAAAGAATCCACATACCACCTTAGATATGCAGCACGTCTAGGCGACCCGACCGCTATGCTTCTCTATGCGCTTGCCTGCCGTCATGGATGGGGTATGCGTGCAAATCAGAAAGAGGGCGTGGAATGGCTTAGAAAGGCCGCGGAATGCGCTAGTGTCGAGATCGCGGATGACGAGAGTCATGTAAAGGAGGGCAAGCATGTTGACGTCGTGGAACGAAGAACTCGAAAAGCCCAATTTGCTCTGAGCATTTACGAACTGGGAGTGAGCCACATGAATGGCTGGGGTATTGAGCAGGACAAGTCACTGGCTCTCCGCTGCTTCGAGATCGCCGGTAGTAGGTTTCCCATATGAACCATTAACAGCCAATTGCTAACCGAGACCTTAGACTGGGGTGATGTCGATGCGCTGGCTGAAGCTGGCTTTTGCTATGCACAGGGTATCGGATGTAAGAAGAATCTGAAGAAGAGCGCCAAATTCTATCGCATGGCTGAAGCTAAGGGTATGAGCATGGTTGGAAATAGCTGGTAAGTCTCGATGTCCAAAGCATATAATCTGCAATATACCCTCATGCTCACTAACGTTAAACAGGATTCACAAGGCCAAATATGATGACGACGGCGAGTCAACCGCGTCCAAGAAAGACAAAAAGAAGGCCCGCAGCAAATCTCGAACCAGAACCATGTTTGGACTGAAGTGAGCTCACGAGCCACTTCAGTGATACGCCTACTATGATAATGATGACATCTTCGACATACCCATTTTAATCGGAGTTTTTACTGGTTTTCCATTGCATTGGGGGGTTTCATGGGGATTAGGAGGAATATTCTTGTGCTCCCTGTAATGTCTGCTCAGGGCTGTCCCTTATCCAGGTTAAGGAACTGGATTCAGTTCTGTGTTCAGCGTCAGATTCTAGATGAGGACTTTTAGTGAACATACCCCGATGAAAGGGTGGTATGAATTATTATGCCTATTCCAGGCACAGCAAAGACACCGCTACTTGAACTATAGTAAGGTGGTTGTCTATTCTATTCAACGGGTTCTTGGACACTGCATCTCATAACCAAGGACTAGCGAAAAGCCGAGGCACTCAAGTTCGACAAAAACTTGCCTTTTCTTCTTTGTAAATTAATTGCATTCGAAATATTGCATTGAGCTGCACTGGCATCATCAGTCACAACTCCGCCTGCCACAGATAAAAGCCTGTTCAGTGACCCAGTGTGTAGTGTACTGGGATTGCGTGTTGTTACATGCCGTGGTCTACTTCATCTAAAGTTCCGATAGGATCTCTATTTAGCTGTCGACGTCCATCTTCTCCTCCACGGGTACGTCTTCCACACTAATGTACCGCTTGATCTCGTCCCTCTTGATGATCTTTTCGTTCAGCACCGCCGTCGTACCCTTGGGGAAACGGTAACTCTGAAGTTTGGGCTCCTTCTCGTTGGGCTTGATGTAGTTTCTCTTGAGTGTTGTCTTGTCCTTGGTGATGATAGCCACGTCCACGTTGGAACCCGAGCCCAGATCGTTCCAGACACCAGCAAGGATGGCGTCGCTCGCCAGCTTCACGGCTTCCTCCTGGTTAAGGTCGGGCTTCCACTGCGTCTCAAAAACACTCATAGCTGCCAAGCTACCACTGCCCATGGTAACATAAGGAAGCTTATCTGTGCTGCCGTGAGCGTGGACAGTGAAGAGGTGGGTGCCAGTAGGGTCGACACCAGCAACGACCAGGTAGGCACCGATGTGGCCCTGGTAGCGGAAGAGGTGCTGCTTCAGGAGGGTCATGCAGGTGACGACGCGGGGCTTGCGACCTGTGGATAGGGAGTGCAGCTCGAGTTGAGAAGAGATGAGGGCGGTGGTGAACTCTGTGTCAGCGGCGGTACCGGCGCCAGCGCACCAGATCTGAGGAGAGATGTAGTGAAGCTTCTCGCAGTTCTTGTCGGCGACAATGGGACCGGATGTAGCTCGAGTATCGGCAGCAATCTAGTGGAGAGGTTGTTAATGCTGAGCTCTTGGTGGGATGGCGGTAGCTCCATTCAATGACCGAATACCGGCGCTTGAGACAGCAAGGTATCACTTACCACAACACCACCATCAAATATGCATCCAACAATAGTCGTTCCAGTGCTGGTGGCCTTGGGAAGAGGCACTCCTCGGGCGTGGAGAGCCGCATTGCGGTTGTAGTTTGAGAAGTCGAAGCCTGGCATTTTGAGCGAGCTATGATTCCCGAAATGAAAATAGCAAGATAGGTGATTTGCCCGAGTATCCGTAGGATGATCCGGTATCGTGAGAAATGGTAAGATCGCTCGGGGTATCTTTTGCGATGGGGATGTTGCCGGTCGTTGACAATTGCGAGACGAGTTGAGGTTAACAAGGCAGAGCTGATGACGAGGCTAAAAGCTGCCTCCAGCAGTCGAGCTTCACTGAGCACCTACAGCAGTATACAGCGGCGCGCTCTCATTGGTCGAACCTAAAAGGCACGGCAGGCAGACCACGCCTGTGCTGGAGCAGTACCTACCTAGTAACGAGTGGCTCAAACTCTAACACGTGAGGAAGAGTCTGGCAAGAGCATATCAAGGTCAATGAGTTATTTGGGCAGTTTCGACTTGATATGAAGCTTCGTATCTAACCTAAACTCAAAACATCAGCTCCTAGAGGCATCATCTAAAATCATCAGCAACTGAATTTCCAACTCTTCTGCGCCTCTAGGTGCATCAATTTGACCAATCACTATCTGGCAAAGCACGTCCCCCAGCCTATCACTGACTGGGCCAAAGCTTCCCCCCGGTCGCCCCCAGCCCGCTCGCATGCTGAAGGCAAATTTATGAACTTCAGGTCCTCTCTCCAAGGCCGGCTACTCTGCTACAGTCATGGCTTTCAGCTTTGGCAATTCAGGAAACGCCATGCTCGGGAGTACGGCAGGAGCAGGAGGACTGACTACAGGCCCTGATCTGGAGACAATCCAGACAGAGGTGGGTGCACTATTCTTCTAACTTGATTGTGTCATTTTATGGTCTTGTTTGTTTTGTTGACTTCATGGACGTGATGCTAACCACTCCCAATCTGTACAGGACCTCGGTTTTCTCTCTATCGCTGGCGACGCCAAGGTTCGCCTTACAACTCCGTGGCCATCTCTTCCATCTTCTACCGCGTCGCTTCTCAGCCTGGCTTCGCGCAAAGGTCTTGTCGCTGCGGCTGGTCCCGACCAAGTTGTCATCGCTACAACCGAATCGGTGCGCAAAGCTTTCGAAAAGCCCAAAGATGGCGACTCAGATATTCGCGAGTTCGAGCCTCAGCTCAAGATCCCTATGCCGATGCGAGTTTCGCAATTGTCATTTACTGCGGATGAAAACTATTTAATCCTTTCCGCCGAATCTGGCGGCGGCTTGGCTGTCTATGAGGTTCAGAGTCTATTATCGGGATCAACGAACTCGGCTTTCGAGCTATCAACGAACGGTGAAACCCTGAGAGCCATGATCCCGAACCCTACCCCCGAGAAGGCTGAGCTTTGCGCTATCGTTACGAACAACGGGAATTTGCACATGGCAAACCTGAAAGAACGGCAAATCAGCAGCGTTCTTAAAAACCAAGTTAGCTGTGTCAGCTGGAGCTCCAAAGGTAAGCAACTATGCGCCGGTCTGGGCGATGGCACGATTTTCCAGATGACTCCAGAAGGAGAAGGGAGAGGAGAGATCCCTAAGCCGCCGAGCGTGGGTGACTTTCATGGTACGTAACTGAAGGTTTCAGTCAACGTCAAGATTGGCTAACATCACCTCAGTATCATCTCTTACCTGGCTTGAGAACCACCTGTTCTTGTCCATCCATACTTCGAATAACGAATCACCGCCGACCTCTATCTACCATATTATTACGCGCCAACCACCATCATCTTTCAACTTTCAGAAGCTTACCGACCCTGTCGAGCCATTTGGATCAGACAAGACACCACATCACTCGATTCTGCGACTCCGTGACTTTCCACCAACTCTCCAAGACATGCTCATTGTCGCTTCTACCGCAGCCTCGGAAATGGGCGTTTTGAGCCGTTCCAAGACACCTTTGGCTACAGACAAGCCAGCAGATGCTATCACCGGAGTGTTCACGACGACAGAGTTCTTGGATGATACCAAGAGACCAACATTGCCAATGACTGACTCCATGGATGATTCCACACCGATTGGTGTAGCTCTCGATCTTTCCGGCAAGGACAAGGTCTACAAACCCATTCCATCGGACGTCGAATTGGAAGAATCGCCAGGTCCACTACCTGGGTTCTGGGTACTCACACAAGAGGGTGTTCTTTGCGCTTGGTGGGTAGTCTATAACGACTCCATTAGACAGGGTACCTCGTATCCTCACTTGGCTGCGGTTGAGGGCACATCAGCGCCGACACCAGCCCCAGCAAGCCAAGCCGGTCCTGCAGCTTCGGCCTCGCCCTTTTCCAATCCTACTCCCTCTGCGTTTGGCTCGGCTTCGCAGCTTGGACAAAAGTCATCTCCATGGGGTGGTGCTAACGCCGGTTCTGCTGCCCCTAGCACAGGGGGCGCCGTATTTGGTTCAAGCGGCTTCAGCAATACCACAGCCACGTCTGCTCCGGCATTCGGCAAACCTAGTTCCATCGGCTTTGGGCAATCGTCCCAGCTAGGTGCGAAGAGCTCTCCTTGGGCATCAGCATCAGGTGGAGCATCAGCTGCAACTCCTGCTTTTGGGCAGTCCGGATTTTCGAGCTTCGCAAACAACAGCAATACCAGTCCTTTTGGCAAGGCGGCATCCAATTCTCCATCGAGTGCTCCTGCATCGGGGGGCTTTGCTGGTTTCGCCAGTAAAAGTGGTTTTGCTTCTGTGAATAACAATAATAGTGGTAGCGTATTTGGCAGCGGCAGTCAACCCGCTGCCAGTCCTTTCGGGTCCACCTCAAAAGCCGAAACAGCTTTCCCTGCCAAATCTGAACAATCTTCTGGCAGCCCTTTCGGGTCTACCCCTTTCAAGCTCCAGAGTTCCTTCAAGCCTGATGGGTCTGCCAAGGACGATGCAGCTAAACCCAGCGGTTCTCTATTTGGTAGCAACTTTGGATCAGCCCTCACCGATGCGACTAACAAACCCGAAGTTACGACGCCAACACCCAGAGATGAGGAAATGGACACCGCTGGAGCAGCGGAGGAGACCCCCCAAGCAAAATCCAAGGACTCGCTATTCCCTGCGCAACAAAGTCCCGAATCCACAACGCCAACTACAACACCTGCGCCATCCAAGTTCGGGTTTGCAACATCGCCAGCCCCCCAGGCATCTACTTTTGGACAACCATCGAAGTTTGGCTCCACTGGCGGTGGGCTTTTTGGAAACAAGTCGGAGACACCGAAACCCAGTGGCGGTCTTTTTGGATCTCCATCGAGTACCCCTAAGCCCAGCGGAGGGCTGTTCAGTTCAACCTCTGCGACACCCAAGGCTGGTGGAACCCTTTTCGGATCACAGCAGAACACGCCAAAGGCCAGTATTTTCGGAGGACAACAGAAGCCAAGCGGTTACACAGGAATCTTTGGGCAGAAGTCTGAGTCGTCCAAGCCAAAGAGCCCTGAGGCCGAGAACCCTAAAATCAAGGTAGAAGAAGATGACGCCCCGCTGCCTCCGGATACAACCAGCAAGGCCAGCTTTGCTGTTGGTGAATCATCTTCCTCATCTGCGGCATCCAAGACTGAAGCCGCTCCTCTACCCCCAGACTTCATTCCCAAACCTAAATCTTCATCGTCTGGTGCCAAAGCGGCTGAGGCCTCGGATGCCCCATTGCCGCCAGACTTTGTTCATGTATCCAGACCGTCAGACAAGGAATCGGCTGCCTCTGCTGCCCCCCTGCCGTCTGAACCCATCATTTCTGCAAAACCAAGATCCGTTTTTGACAAACCAGATGGTACTCCAAAGGCGCCCTCAAGCCTTTTCCCCGCCGTCGCCGGGCCGCCTTCGGACGATAGTGACGATCTGGATGACGAAGAAGACGACGACGAAGAGGAAGAGGATGATGGGGAGGAAGGAGAAGAAGAAGATGAAGAAGAAGATGATGGCGGGTCCGAGGGCAGTGGTATCGATGTTGCCAAGGATCTGAGCCCGACAGTCAGCAACCTCACTCCCGGATACACACCTCAAAGCTCATTTGGTGGACCTGGCGGGCATGCTCTTGGAAGCCCCCGAACAAATCAAGAAGGCTCACGACCTTTGTTTGGCGAACTCAGCCGCAACGCCCCCGTGTTCCCACGACCTAACGCGACCAGTCCCCGCTCCCCGAGCCCGGTTCGAGGGGCAGTGCCGAATAGGGTCCTCAGGTCAGAGAACATGAGATCTGTGAGTGCCCCAGGAATTGCCTCGCATCTCCTCGGGCATAGGCAGTCACAGATGGGCGCTTCCATAACCAGCAGAGACGCTGGCTCGTCAGAAGATCCATTTGTGGCCCAGCATCGTAAGTTTAAGGCCAAGCAAGAGGCTGCAGAAACCCAGCCATTAGTTGACGAGGATGATGATGAAGTTCAAAAGCTTCTGAAGTCAGAAGTGGCAGGAAGTTTGACCCTGGATGAGTTCATTGCCCATTCAAACGTCGCTCCGCCTGCTAAGGAAAGCATTCCAAGCCAAGTCGAAGCAGTCTATCGCGATATTAATTCGATGATTGATACACTCGGTCTCAATGCGCGAACTGTCAAGTCATTCATCAAGGGCCACACGGAGAACTGCAAGCAGGGTGGACGGAATAAAGAGGATCTTGATGACCCCGAAGACTGGGTTCTTTGCGAGATTGATGAGTTGGGGAACATCTTGGACGATGAACTGTACAATGATCTTGAGGACGGGCGGGTCCGTGACTTGGACGCTAAACTCGATGCTTGTCACGAACTTACCAGAGATATGCATCGCCTTCGAGCTAAACAGGAGGACTTGAAACAAATCCTTATGATCAGAACCGACCCTGATCAGGCTGAAGTAACACGATCTATGCCTCTGAGTGCGGAGCAGGCAACACAGCAGAACGAACTGCGACGCGAGTTCGCCAAGTTCTCGAAGCTCTTGGCTGATGCAGAAGAAGCCTTAACGCTGCTCAAGACAAGAATTGCGTCCGCCTCTGGCGCTTCAGGCAAAGGCAAGGCAAACGTTCCTACGGTTGAGGCGGTGATACGTACTATCGGGAAGATGACGGCGATGGTTGAGAAGCGCAGTGGAGATATCGATGTTCTGGAAAACCAGCTGCGCAAAGTCAATCTCAACTCTACAAGCCGAGAGGGGTCTCCTATGGTGACACCACAGGGGAGGAGGAGCGTTATGTTCTCCCCCGAAGGAACGCCCGTCAGAAATTTGCGCCATAGCTTTGCGGGCAGCATGTCTCTGGGTGCATCTGTTCGAGCCACCCCCCCGCGCAAGAAACTTAGTGGCTTCAGTCGAGAGGAGAAGGGTGATTTAATGGAAAAGAGAACACGTCGGCAAGCGGTATTGAGCAAGCTGAAGAGCAGCGTCGAGAAGAGAGGTGCCAATGTTTGGAACGTGGAGGATATCGAATAATCAAGGACGATGACACAGGATGGACATTATCACGGCGAAACAAGACAGAACATGGCGATGAATAGGGTATGGAGAAACAAAGCAACTGTATCTTTAGATTTTAAATAGTGTATCAATTGGCCAAACCAGCTACCCGGATCCCCCCCCGGCGATATATTTTCCCTTTTCGATCATGACAGTGCTCGGTAGCTAGTTCCATTGCGAGAATCGTAATGTCAGCTCCATAAAGCTATTTTGTCCACCCTATTACAACCAATTGATTTCCCTAAAAACTCAAACACCATTTTACTCCTCGGGTATCCCCAGACGTTGAATTTCATGAAGACATATGTTGTGCAAGCATTGAACTAGTGGTCAACTCACTCAGGCTGCTGGAGCAGGCGGAGCGGCAGATCGTGGGATGGCAGACTTGGGGTCGGTGGCTGGAGTATTGTTGGAGATATCGAGAGGAACGTTTGATGGGTTAGAGTGAACCCGGCAATGTTCCTTGTTCTTGTGCTCGGGGTGAGGTCGAGGAGTGTAGCTAAGAGGCCACGGTTAGGTGATAGGAGTCTTGAATGAGAATCGAATCGACATACTTGACGAAGGAGAGCATCCTGAAAGGTTGTTGGTCTGTTGCCGTGTATAAGTGGCAGATGTTGTTGACGGTGCTTAGTGTATTTCTCAAAAAGCAATTGTTTGCTTTACGGTGATGATGCTAACAACGATGAATTGGAGAAAAGGTGGGAAGGCAACGAGTATTATATAGTTGATCGCTTCTCTGATCGAATCAACTTACATACATTGTATTACAAACGATTGCTTGGCCGGACCGGTTGTGCTCTGGTGACTGACTGACAGGACGTTTGAATTGCACGTGTGACCGGCATCAACTTTGAGGACAGCGCCGGGGTTCGCCAAGGACTTTGAGTTTGACTGGAGGATATGGGCGCAATACTGACGTCGTACGGGTTGCCCGGACAGGGAAGTGATGGGATCTCTTAGCGGGGGTAGAGCGTGCGCGTGACCCCTGGAACGAGGAGGATGAAGTGCGCTGCAGCTGGTCAAGGGGATCCTAGTGTGTATGTATTGTTTATGATGGCTTGGGGATGGGAATCTGGCGATGGACGACGACTGATTGGGTGCGCTGATATGGCCAGAGGCCGGCCCGGTGAATGAGTCTGTTCTATGAGCATTTCCCGACTGCGGAGGAGCAGGGACGCAATCTCGGCATCCTAGACAACAGGCAAAAAATGCTTGTCGAGAGATTCGTCTTATAAGCGAGCTTTCAAGAGCCTATGTCTGGTTGATGCGGCGTAAATGATCCGAAGTCGCTCATCATTGGATCAAGGTTCTGGTTTCACGAGATAAGACTCATAAGTATGTACATGCTCTCGACATTGCTCCCTTATGAAAGAATTCAACACAGGCTGTCCTCGTGCAAAGCCACCTCGACTGACATTGTCACTGTTATCAGACCATGTTCTCAAAATATTAGGTACGTACCTGCAGCTTCGCGGCCCAAACTCCGGCTCATCGCAAGTGGGGCCCGTGGTCTCCAGCCGACACCACCGAATATGGGTCTGATACGGTCGGTGGTCTCGGAGACGAGTGGGGAAATCTGCGCCGTCTCTTCCTGCAGGCAAGATGGCCTTGGACCCACTAATTCCTCACCTTGGATTATCCACATTCTTCACCTGCCACTCACCGAATCTTCGCCTAGGAGGGGCTTCAAAAAATTATTGTTTGCTTCGCTCATCACCGACGTACAAACGTTCATTACACTCACCACGCCAACTACCAGTCTGCAAATACATAATACCCACCAGCGCAATGGCACCCACACAGCAGGCTGCGTGGAGAAAAGCTCCTACTGCAGAGGAAATTGCCAATCGTCAGGTAAACTTCAATTGAGCAATGCTGAATGCACTGTAACCTAACTTTTGCGCCCAGACTGTTGGCATCAACAAGGAAACCGTCACAAACATCACCTCGACTGATTACCCTGGCCATCACCCTGGCGAAGACCTCGCATTCACGCTCGATCGTTTCCGCGATGCGTTTTCCGTAAAATTTCACCAGAACGACCAGTTCCTCGCCTCTTTCTCTCTTGTCGGAATCGATGCTTCGCTCGCAAACGCTTTTCGACGTATTCTACTCTCCGAGATCCCCACACTCGCTATCGAGAACGTTTATATCGAGAACAACACCTCCGTCATTCAAGACGAGGTTCTCGCGCATCGCCTTGGACTCATCCCATTCAAGGGTGGTCGTGAGGGTCTGCACAACTTCCTCAAGTGGCACAAGAAGCCGGAGGCTGGCGAGGACCCTTATGCCGGCTGCTTCGACTGGAATACGGTCCGCCTCGAGCTTAACGTGACATGCACCGTCAATGAGGACGCTTCGCCCGCTGAGAACGACCCTCTCAAGGCTTACCATAACGCCCACGTTTATGCGCGCGACATCGTCTTCGTTCCTACTGGCAAGCAGGTCGAGTACTTCAGCGGCGAGGACGCCATTGCGCCCACGAACCCAGACATCTTGATCGCCAAGCTGCGACCCCGACAGACCATTAACCTCGCCATGCATATGCACAAGGGAATTGGATCCGATCACGCCAAGTTCTCTCCTGTCGCGACAGCCTCCTACCGTCTCCTACCTACCATTACCATTACCAAGCCTATCCTGGGCGCGGATGCCGAAAAGTTTGCCAAGTGTTTCCCCAAGGGTGTCATCGGCCTCGAAAAGGTCACGGCTGAGGAAGCTGCTCGGGCTGGTAGCGGTTATGAGGACCAGGAGGGCGAGACTAAGGCCGTGGTTGTAGATGCGATGAAGGACACTGTCAGTCGAGAGGCTCTACGACACAAGGAGTTTGAGGGCAAGGTGAAGCTTGGCCGAAGACGAGATCATTTTATCTTCTCCATCGAGAGCACAGGGCAATGGGACAGCGATGAGCTTTTCCTCGAGTCAGTTAAGCATCTCAAACTCAAGTGCAAGAAGCTTGAGCAGCAAGTTATCAACATGGCGAGGTAGCCTACTACATCATAAAGAGATTTCAGGTCTTGTATGGCGCAGTATCATAATTTTTGGGTTGATTTGTTTTCTGCGGTCTCTACGGTTAGATAAAAAGGAATGATACCATGACCACATCATAATATTCGTCACCCGTTTCCTCTCTGCCCCCTAAAAAGGATACTCATATAGTATTTTTGAGTCGTCATCACGGACCTCCCATTCATTAATCCAACGCCCAAAGATGCCGAAAAGCCCGAACGCCTTACTGACCACTTGGCCGAGAATCAAGAACTTGTCTTAAACTTGAAGTAAAAGTTGAATTCAAGGGGGAACGCAGGATCAGTGACAACAACCTGCTGTCCGTCTTCGAGCCCAAGCTCTGTGAGGGTCTTACTCAGGTTCGGGCGTGTCTGCTCCTCCAAGCCTGGAGGAAATTGCATGTATAGAGTCTTCCCTTCGGCACGGATCGATGGCTTCTTTAATTGCGCTTCGGGGCGAATCGCGAATGAGTCGATTAACTCCTGCAGAGTGGACTTGGGGTTGACTTCAAGAGGGCGAGCCTGGCGTCCACAGACAGGGCAGTCATCCTTCTTCTCATGCTTGAAGGTGTATGTATAGATGCTATCATTGCCAGAGTACATCATATAGTTTGTGTCGAATCCAAGACAAGGGGCGGAGGTTGTCGCGATTTTAAATGCTTCGTTGCAGCATGCAGCGGCGATGATAGCATTGGTAGATGCAATCGCCGGAATGATGTTCTTGATGGTTCCTTGCGTTAACGAATAAGTGACACCAGGAATGCCAAACTCTTCCGCACGAGTAAGGGCTTTCTGGAACAGCCAGGTTACATGCTCTGGGTCATCCTTGTCAAGCTTCGGGAATGGCTTTTCTTGCTCCCAAGCAATAACGTGAGCCCATTCGATGCAGTGCTCAGGTTGTCGTGGGATTGAGGCGATAGTACATAGAGGAACAGCGGCGCGCGGGGCGTGCATATCCAGCTGGCACTCAATACAGGATGTCATGGATGGGAGGATGACTCGCGCCTGTCCCTTGAAACCTTCAGTGCCACCGTCAATGAGGGGCTTTATCGCATCGGGGTCTTCAGCGTCTTCGGCAATAGAAACGAGCATGGCGTTGATCCAACGGCGGGCCTCGATGCTGTCTAGCCCGCAAATTACAAGCTGGAACTGCTTGTAAAATTCCTCGTCGAAGTCCTGGATACGGTTGTTGTGGGCTGTGATGGAGACGCCCTTGACTCTCTTTTGGACGAACGCAGCGGCAACCTCTGCTTTGTATTTGCCAACATCATCCTTTCGGAATAAGAACTGGCGGTTGAGGTTGGAAATATCGATGGTATCTAGAGCAAGATGAGCCCGCGATCTTTAATAGAGAAGACGATTCACAAACCCATGTCTATTACGTGAATGTTCCTGAATCTGGACATGGCAAGGTTCTTCAAGATTTCACATCCTAGGCCTCCTGCGCCGCTGTATTAAGGCAGTTAGTGAGCTGGACATTTGAGTCTTTCAAGAGAGATGACTGACATGACGCTACACAAATTAGTATGGTTTTCATATGATGTTACATTTGTACATCAACACTCACAGAACTTTGAACGTTTCAAACTGCGCCAGAAACTCCGGCGCAGTAGCATCGGGATCGGTATAAGGTCCTGCGTTACGGCGGATTTGGTCGAGATATTTCCTTGCCTTGCGGTCAGTTGTTTGTTTGTGGTTCTAAGAGCTCCAGCAACTCCCAGCTAAAAGGTCTTACCATCGCGCGTCTTCGTAGCCGCCGGCAGCTTCCTGAGCCACACTAGCCATATTAAAGATCTCCAAGGACTTTGTAGAAGAGGGACAACAAGCCAAAGGAAAATATGAGTAGGTTCGCAGGGAGATATGTAAGATCAGAGAGTGGTCGGCAGCTTGGTTACTAAGGTAAGGAGCTCTGAAAGGATCCGTGCGTGGGGGAGGATCGTCATTGCCTGAAGCTGGCTCGGTGAAGCTCGGTGAGGGTGGGGTCAAGGTGAGTTAATGCTTTCGAGCACCTAAACCTAAACACCAGGCAATAAAGTATACTTCTATCAAGCTTTCATAGCCCAAACAGCATAACATTTGGTGGACAACTCGCCAGATTAAAGTAAACAGACTATAATGGACGACCTTCTCACCCCTGTGAGCACAACCTACCTCAAACCTCGAAATGAGCCTGAGCCACTTTTCACAGAGGTTAAACCAGCTTCTACCCAAAAGAAACCAGCCAGCATCAGTGACAAGTCGACGGCTGATGAAATTATCGATGCATTAAAAAGTCAACCAGACTACGATACACTGATTTCGATACTGGATTTTCTAAGTAACCCAAAATCTGCGTCGGATAACTTCTCACTCTTAACACCCAGTCCCAAAAGTGCGTCTATTGTCCATCTGCTGGTCTCGGAGATCGCATCAAATTACTGGACACTTTTACTTGAGGGAAACACCGAAGATGATACAAAGCGCAAAACAGAACTTCCACGAGATGCGGATCTTTTTCTTGGCTGTCTACGCAGTCTGACAGGTCTCAACGCTGTCATCACACAACTGCGAGTTCTCATTCAAGAGTCACGGCTAGGAGGCAAAGAAGAGAAGAGAGTAGACTTATCAATCAACAGCGGCATTCTGTTGAGTATTCTTTCTTCCATTGTTGGCAGTGCTCAGTCAATCTCCACGATATGGAGCTCATCGACCAGAGGAATTTCTAGTGCCGCGCTGCAAAGAGTTCAGTGTCAGAAACTTGCATCAATTCTCTCGAACGGTCAGATTGTGTCAGTCGCAGCGGAAGCTTTAGATGTCATGGGACGGGATCAAGTCGACGACAGGGTTCATTGGATTGCTGACGGACTAAAATATAGCAGATGGGTGGGAAATGCTATTGTGTCTTGGGTTCATTCATCTCCTGAACCTGATGGCATGGCCTTCGCTTGTGAGTTGTTCCAGAAGTCTCTGTCGCTGCAACATTCAGGTAAGACACATACGAATTTCATTTACTGATACTCGCTGATAATTATGCCGCAGAAACTCTTATCAAAATCGTAATCGATGGACTTCTTCTTTCTAAAAGAAACTCAATTTCAACCTTCATACAACTTGCTCTCAGCCAACATCGAACTTCTAAGAAGGTATTCCATATTTTACTTCAGCACCTTTCACAGAAATACTTGAATCGTCTGAGCCTGGAAGACACACATCCCGACAACAAGGTTTCTGCCGTTGCTGGGCTTCTCGTGGAAGTCGCATTGAATGACGAAACGAGAAGAGATGTTCTTATCAATTGGTGTGCATCTTCATCAGGTGCTGGTGTTGGCGATGGAGTAGGTATTCGCAGAGCTGCCATAGCTGCACTCGCACGAGACCGAGAAGCGATTACTACAGTACTGGAGAAAAGCATTGCACAATTTGGAGATGAGCTGTACATCAGACATTCGGCAATGCTTCAGCAAGATGGTAACAACTATCTGCACGGGGCTCACCTACATGCTTGCTAACGTTTTGTAGCGCATACCCAAATCCTGCTCCTTGCCGCTGGCTACGTACACAGAGTTTCTCCAATGAAATTGACGTTGCTCATGCGAGTGGGCACATACATGAACACCATCTCCAATCGCATTGGTTCCACACAACCCAGAGCTCAGTTTCTTGGTTTGGTAGTTGGGGAATCGTTGTCTGCTTTGATCGACGATAAGAAGCAGAGGCTCGATTTCAAGATGGAGCAGACAGAAACAGAGGAAGCGAGGCAATTAAAGAGCCTAACCGAGGTCTCTGACCCTGTTGGCCCTATCGACCCTATCCTATTCCACCACGCAATTGAGACTGTCCCTCAGAAGCGAAAGCCTTTAACGTCAAGCGAGACTCTTCAAAAGAAATACAAGCAAAAGAAGAAGCCTGTTATTACCGAAGCTAAGCCAAAAGCCATCATCGAGGAGATTGATTCTTCAGAAGAGGACGACGATCTCGCTCCTTACTCGAAAGACTCTGACCCTGAAGACTCGGATGATGATGCAACACTTGTGCAACGCAACAAGCCCAAACCGCCTGTTTACATCAGAGATCTCATATCGTACTTCAGAGACTCCGAATCATACGACAAACAGTTGCTCGCTTTGCAGACAGCTCCAATTCTCATCAGACGCAAGGCCAATTATGGAACCGAGGTAAGTTCTCACGCTGATGAGTTGGCTGGGCTTTTGGTGGGTATACAAGACAAGTTTGAGATCGAAAATTTCGATGATTTACGATTACACGGTATGGTAGCGCTTGTTGTCTCTCAACCTAAGACTATGGCCCAATGGTTTGCTCGAACTTTCTTCGAGGGCGACTACTCCCTCCACCAACGGACATCAATACTCGTCACGTTGGGCCTGTCAGCCCGAGAACTGGCGGGTTTCGAAGTATCTCAATACCAGTCGGCTGCTGCATTTCCCTCAAAGCGGCTACCTGAAAAGATGGAGCAACTTTATATTGGCTCTGGAAATGACAGCAGCACCTTACCGTCGTCCCAGCTAAAAGCACTCCCATCAACTGCTCTCGAGAATATTTCACAGTCGCTGACGTCTTCGTTTCTTGCTCCGCTTGCTGCAGAAGCAGCCGATGCCAACACAGGCCCTGATATTTTGAAGCTTCAAAGCTTCACGGCCCACTACAAGTCCAAATCAGGTTCCAAACCTCGTATGCGTGATATTCCCAATACGACTGCCGCTTTGCTTGCGACGTCCTTCTTTTCCCCACTCACGGCGCATTTCCAGGTCGCGCTTCGTTCTGCCAAACCAATCGTACTCAACCATGCACTTCTGGCGCTCTATCTACAGACGTTAGGCATTGTTGTTCACGCCGCTGGGCCCTCCACACTTTCGCTGCCACAGTTAACTGCGGAGCTATGGGATTTACTTCTAGGCGTTCGTGTACATGTTTTTGGTGATCTCGGCGCCATGAAAGGATGGCTCGTGGCTATGGCGTCCCTGCTGGAAGTAAATGGTGGCGACATGCGTCGGCTCTGTGAAACCCAAGGCAGAGAGGTGATGGAGACAAGAGAATGGGTCGCAATGGTGTTCGAGAAGACCAGAGGGGAGGATGGTGGTGAGGAGAGCGAGGTCAAAATGCTAGCGGCAGGAGTTTTGATCAGGTTGGGAGAGGCCATCGAAAGGTACCAAGCTTTGCTAATGGGAGATCTGGTCGGATTCCAGTAAGCTAAATGCAGGAGCTTGGTCAATGAGGGGAATTTTTGAACATTCAATTCGTGTTTTATTATGACGATATGTTGTATTGCACAATATCCAGCCTTTAACCGACTTTCGATGTAACGGGAAGCCATTTCCAAACTCCAAGATCACGTGGTGTTATATTATCAGTTCCCATGTACATTCATGAATGTCTTCAAGGGGTCTCAATAGACTCCATCCTCGTTGTGCTCGCTCTTCGAAGTGGAAGACCTGATAAATATGTATTCGCATGGCTGAGATGATCACTTAGGCTCATGGCCATGCGTCGAAGCTCCTCCTTGACATGTTCTGATGAGGCCTGGCCTTCCATAACTTGGGGTGAGGGTGCAGTGGGTGCAGGTGGGAGGGATGGCTGTTGTTGATAAGATCGAGGGTAGTCGTCCCGAACCGGTGACTGATCTAATTGAGGCTGAAGTGGAGGAGGTTGAAGTTCAGGGGTGGCAAGCGTTTGAGTAAAAGATTCAGGGTCAGTATCGGCGAACTCGCTGAGGGAGTAGGGCCTTTCACTCGAGATGCTCCCGTTGGTCTGGGAAGATTGGGGTTGTCCCTGGGGTTGATACAGTGGAACCTGTGTTTGCTGGTAGGACATCTGAGGATCATGTCGCTGGGTGTTATTCAGCGAAAGGTCTGCAACGGCATTTGCAAACTCAGAATCGTCAGATACATAGATGGATGGTTCTCGTATACTGTTGGGCATAAGGTAAAGAGAGGCGTGCTTTTCTAGCTGGAAAGGATCGGCTCCTCCTAATTCCGAGCCAGCCAATGATCCTACATCCGAGTGTGATGTGGACGGCCTTGTATAGTCGCTCATAGGAACGGGATCAGCTAGACCCATGTCCAAATCAATGAGACTGCCTGACGACGCTCGGTTGTTGACTGGGGAGGGAACCGCAAGGTCATTGAACTGCGCCGAAGGCTGGATTGGCTCTGTCGGAGGGTGGACCAGGCGGCTGGTACTTGGCCCTTGGTCATCGTTGAACGGAAATCTGAACATTTCCGGGTTTGCTGACGCGGGAGGGGCCATGGAAGGGAACTTCCAATCTCGTGTCCTGCGGTTGTTGTTCATCATATCTGCTGGATCACTAAGTGGCGGTTTATTATAGGAGACATCTCCAAAGTCATAGTCGGTCGATGCCCTAGGATCTCCAGCTCTGATTGTGTTCAGGTCAACAAATTCGGAGAGGTTGCTACCATCTAGGGACATGTCAAGATCAATCAAGGATTCTCTCACTCCAGGAGACTGAGATGAGTCGTCTCTAAGCGGTAAATCCGACGCAGGAGGTGGGGGTGGAGGGGTGAAATCGGCAGTAGGCGGAGGAAACGGACGACCATAATATGCTCGTGAGTTGTCCTCGTAGTTCGATATCGTATTTGGGTCAAATAGCTTTTCCAATGGTGCCTTGACGGAAGGAAGGTGAGGTGGCGGACGTCGACGTGATTTTGGCTTTTGGGTTCTAGAAGCATCATCGAACTCATCATGCTTGAAGTCGACGTTAGAGCCATAAACATCAAACACAGCTTGAGCGTCGCCAGTTTGGAGCACCTGTTGATCGAACGCAGCGGTTGTGCTGAAGTTCCACTCATCATTGTCCAGGGCCAAGTTAGCGAGGTCAGATGGCCCCTGGGCTCCTCCTGCGGAGAAGAGGGACTTGCGAACACCGCCTTGAGCTTCCCACAACTTGTAGCCTCTAACCAAGTGTGCCAAACTCGAAGCAGGATAAGCATCCTGTGTGTTGGATATGTAACGGTGTCTCTGAATTTGCTCAATTGGTGGGCGTTTCTTAGGGTCATCAACCAAGCAGTACGCCACGAGGTCTTTCAACCCTTGGGAATATCGGTCGCCATCAAGTCGAGGGATGTGTTGTTTGAGGTATGAGCCTAGTCTGTTGAAGTCCATCATGCCTGCAGCTACGCTTGGTGGTAGACCCGATGCAATTTCATAGACCATGGCGCCAAAAGCCCATATATCCACCTCAGTACCATAAGAAGCCGCAGGGTCGAACAGTTCCGGGGCCATCCAATGGGGTGTACCAATGACTGTTGAGCGCTTGTCAAATTTGGTTTCGATAACACCAGCAACTCCAAAATCACAAAGCTGGACATTTCCCTCCTCCGTGACTAAGATATTGGCACACTTGATGTCTCTGTGAATGATACCCTGGCCATGGACCCAGTAGACAGCCTCGGCCACTTCGCGCAAAATGGGTATAATCCATTTTTCCTGAAGGCCACCCGGTGAGGTTGGTTTCATAAGGGTAGCCACGCTGCCTCCAGCGCAGTATTCTGTAATCATCCACATGGACTGCCCGACAGGCAGAGCATCGATAACATGATTGATGTTCTTGGCGCCACTGTTGCTGAGCAGTTGCAGGGCACTAATTTCCTTAAGCAAGTCGCTATATGTATCGGCGAGCTTAGGGTTAACTGTGTCACTCTCTTCAATGTCGATGATTTTGACGGCAACCAGCTGATTCGTTGTTAGAGAGGTGGCCTTGTAGACCCGACCGAAACTGCCTTTGCCAATGAGCTCTGAAAGCCGATACTGTGGAGGGTCCTTTCCGACTTTTGAGCACTGCTCGGCAACCACTTTTTGCATTTTCTTTGCATCTTCAATGGCTTTCTGCTTTGTGACCGAACAGTCCGGCCCTCTGACTTGAAGCGACGACATGATGATGAATGTTGTGAGGCCTGTCTCGGGTTACTTAGCAGGGGATGTGTAACTAAGCTAAGATCGCTTGAGCTTGATATGCCTAGTTGGTTCACTTCATGATAGCCTGGACAAGTGATGCATGTGAGTGAAGATGGAGGCTGAGCTGAGTGCGAGCTATAAGAAACGAAGGCGAGGAGTGATGACTGGAGGTGAGTTTTGTTTCTTTGATGATGGCGAAAGTGTTGACGGAATTAGGTTTGTTGTAACATTCAATGTTGCACATTTGGAAAGGGGCCCTTGACGCTTTCCCCAAGTTACAGGTTACGGTGGTAGCCAATGAGCGGACCTGACAACGTTGTGGCGGGGCAGACTAGGGTGGCTAATGCGAAAAGACAGCCTCATCTCCAGTTCCCTTCACTTGGGTGCAGTGTTGGCGTTAGCGGCCAATTGCAATCATGATACGACGATGAAACTAGAACTGTCACAATCCGAGTTGGGATACAATAATTTTTCGTTAAAAAGCTCAATTCTAATAGGTTATTTATCCTTTGAAATACCCTTCAGTCGTTTGCCTGACGTTTATCCTTTTTCTACATCACTTTAGCACACAATATCTCTTTGCAGTTACATCTATCAAGGAATTCGGACAAGATAACTCACTTCACCAGCCATGATGTTTCAAACAACCGCCCAGATACAGCACACATCGCCTATCTCCTCGACTACTGCAGCCCCAAAAGCCATAGAGATGCTCCACGACCATGTTTTCTTCTTAAATTGTAATCCTTATATGTCCAAATTCGAAGCTATGCCCACTCCCGACTCTACTCCATTGGTTCCTGACACACTTGAGGTCAAACCTATCGCAGCACCAGCATGTTATTCGGTCACAGACCGAATTCATACCTTACCAGCAGGGCTATGGGACTCCGATGTGATTAGTTCGTACGAGTTTTTTGACCTGGAAAGCGGTGTGTTTGTGAGAACGCGTGGCCCAATGGGTCTGGTTCTTGAGACTCTTTGGAAGATAAAAGAATCTGAGGGTGGAAACTTGGAGATCGTGGAGCAGGTCTCTATTACATGCTCTAGGCTGATAATGGGTATGATCAAAAGCTCATGTGAGGCTGGATGGAAAGGGGTTCATGGAAAGATGCTTGAGAGGATAGGAGAGTCCTCGTAGGCGAATGTTTTCAGCAATACCCTAAGAACAAGAATTGGACGGTAAATCCAGGTTAAGGCCCCTCTTTGTGGCGATATCTTACTGGGGATTGTTTCCTCCCAAAGTCGCGTCTCTAATGATCACCAACAATGCGCCAAGTAGCTCTAAGACCAGAGTACACGATAGATGTAGTGCCTATGCTTTTGCAGAAATAATAGCATATGTGCTGGCATTACAATGTCATCTTATGTTGATCCAATGAGAGAAAGTATGCATTCCAGTCTCATTCTTGCTTCTCAAATAAGCATCATCCCAGGCAACAGTCATAAACTTCAGCCCCGAGCAGGCAACAACAGGAGCCTAACAGCCAAGGGGATGCAATAAAACTTAGGACCTCTATCCTAGG
>JAAOAW010000443.1:0-94734 GCA_013186925.1 Fusarium succisae | reverse complement strand
ATCACCGGATCCGGCGGATCACCGGGAAATCCCTTAAATCACGTGCACAAGTACCCCCACTATACCCTTCAGTAGCGACAGAGGGACGAGAAGAGATAAGGGGCATTGAGGGGGATTGGGCTAAAGATATGTCGGCTGTACGAAGACCTACAAGAAGCAAGCAATGAATGAGGTGCTGACACTTATTCAGACTATGGGCTATTAAAAGGGTGATAAAACAGATATCGGGGGGACCAGATCTGGCTACAAATACTAGAATAAGGTAGTTATAGCTACTTGAATCTTTGTACTTTCCCTAGAAGCCACCTAGCCATCTTTGTCCTGTGTAATGAAAAAGCAATGGACGAACTTCAGAGAAACGACCTGTGGCATCAAGAGCAACATCCCCTGGCCACACATAGGTATCCAGATCCTTCTCGGGCCCGTTGAACCAAAGAGCTGTGTTGGTATTTCCACTCCTACTGAGAAATATCCACAGATCTAAAAGGTAGCTTGTCGGTATCCTCATCCAACCCCAGCCCATATATCCCTCTGACCAGTCCAAAGACACCGCCTTGACTATGGATGTCCCGCTTGCCACATCCTTCAAGACGGATTCATCAGCGACCAAAAAGAAGTCCCAGAGGCGATCGGCCATGGCACGTTTGCCTTCAACGCCTTCGCTCTGAAACAGTTCCCTCACACCCCTGACATCGAGGCCATTCAGTAGCGACGCATCCTCGCGTATATCAAGGTGGAAAAGATCCTTGAGGAGCAGCACGTCCCTTTGGTCGATATCATCTTGATCCTCGAAATAGCCAAATGATAGCCTGGTTTGCTGCATCAGGGAACTAAGAAGTATATCCCAGTACCTATCGGACTCCGGGCTATAGTACGTGCGTAAGATTATGTAGCCCCAATTACAATAGTAGTGGTGGTTATGTGGATGGTGTCTGCATTTGTGTTGCCGTTTAATACCTCGTGGAGGCGACCAAACATGGTCAATCAGCTCTTCGATCGGGGGACTCATGCTGTTGGTGGAATGGCGGAATTAAGCAGCTGTGCTAAGCATCAACCCAAAAAGAAATTGAAAAAGACTTCGTTTTGTTGTTGGCCCTTCTTAGAGAAGGAGAGTTGCCAACACGTTCCTCGGATCAGTGTTGATCCGCCTTGGGCCCAGTCTCCAAAAAGCTCCTTCCGTGGTTATTGGCATAAAGTGTCCAAGAGTACTCCGTACGCAATTGGCCAAAGAAGACTACGAAGCATGCCCTTAGCGAACCATTATCAGAAAAGGCCCAACCCCTGACAGACAACCAAAGGTCCTAGCCGCCAATACCTCGTGTCTTGAGTACGGCGAGCTAAGGGTAAAGCTCGACATCCGACGTACCGCCAGGAATGATCTTGAAAGAACCGGGGCCTATTCTGCAAAAGCAAAGTGGATGTGAGTCTAAGAGTCTTGGGGGAAGAAGAACATTACTGTGCATAGGTACTTCGTAATACCTTGAGCTTGGACCCTGCTCTGACTCTTCGCCGCAAGGTCTACTGTCTTTAATTGGCTATCAATAGTCCTGCACAACTCCACTTATTACAAATTTCTACCAACAGGGGATCTACGCCATGTACTTAATAACTCTCGTCGAACACTTTTCTCTATTTTCCAACCAAGTCACTCACCCCCAAACATGGCATCTTCTCTCCTCCCTAAAGCCGAGTCACGCTACCGTGAATTTACTGAGAGACCCATCAACAGATTCAACTCATCTGGACCTCCTTTCGACGTACCCGTGACCATAACTGATCGCGATGGTACTCTTATTCATGAACACGAAGGCATGGGCCTTCTTTACGCGATAATTACCAACAACGACGTTGAATTTCTCGACAAATACTTTTCTATTGACTCTCGGACTATTCCAAACCTACTTGAGCTACCTGATGACGATGAGGCCATTTGTGACATCGGCGACTTTTTCCGTGCCGCAGCCGATAGTGGCAGCCTTGGCACCCTCCAAGCACTTTTGAAATATGCTACAAAAGGCCTCCATACAACGAAACCAATCAGAATAGTCAGGGCCAGCTTCCATCTCTTGAATGTCGCCGCCCAATTTGGTCGTATTGAGATTGTGCAATGGCTCCTCGACACCCAACCATTATACGCTAGTATTCACGATCGAGATCTCAGAGGCTTTACCGCGCTTGCAGCAGCTGCGGATCTCTTTTCGGGCGAATCTTTCTCCCCCCCTTATGATGAGGTCTGTTTTGATAAGAATGAGGCGATAATGAATCTACTGCTAGATCATGGTGCCTGCGCTTCTGGTGTTGTCCGCCCGATGGCAGATAAGGACCAAAAGATTCCTAGTGTCCATCAATGTTTCTTTCCTTGGTGCGCTTGGGGCGAAGTGTCTTTTGGACTTTTAAACTCACCACAGCCCCATAGTGTTCTAACTTTGGCTGCGCAGTGGGCAAGTACTGATTTACTTGAAAGACTTATTGATGGAGGTGCCGATGTCCATTACAAGGTAGCAGTCAACCCAGGGGAGCTGAGAATTCTGTCTCAACGTGACGTACCGGTCAGGATAGAGGTCACTGCATTGTTTCTTGCATCCTTCCGCGCCAACCCGAGCGGCGTCACGACTCTGGTTGATCGCAGAAGTGAGGGAGTTACTATCGCAGACATGCTGTGCTCCCCAGACTGTGTTGGATGCCTCCCTCTTCACTGGGCGGCTCGAAACCAACTACCATATAGGCCTGGACTCATCCCTACATCGACACTCTATGAGAGAGCTGGAAAAATCGCTCGCACTATGGAAAAGCTCTTAGATTTCGCTCCCATTACAATCAATATCCAGGATAATGACGGCAATACTGCTTTGCACTACGCTACCCGATATTTTGGCAAGAATGGCAAGATGTATACACCTATCTTTGAAGTCCTTTGCAGCCGGGGTGCGGATGCAAGCCTTCGCAATTACAAGGACGAAACGCCTCTTCATACTTTATTCCTTGCCTGTAACGCCGACATACCGATTGACGCAGCCACTGTCTCCCTTTTACTCGCCCATGGCGCAAAGGTTACAGACACTGATAATGCTGGAAACACGCCACTGCATCTTGCGTGCTCAAGCGTCAAATCTGGTAGCGATGCTATCTCAGTCTTGTTTCAACATGGCGCTGACCCTACTCTGCGAAACTCTGAGCAAGACACGCCTATCCATATGGCTGCTAACTTTTGCTGCCCCCCGTCCAAGTACAGCGAAGCGGATGAGCGTATGAGAACACAAGACGATATGTTGGATATGATGGCGGAAGCTGGAGGGGGCCAACTGATGGACCTCCAAAATGCCGCTGGGAAGTCTGCGAGACAGATGTGTCATGATTCACGGTTGAGGTGGTTAAAAGGTCCGCGTGAAATGGAAAATAGAGGCAAGGGTCGTGGGATCGCTTGATTGTGGAAGAATAGATGCCGAAACGGCCTTGCAGTAGTTCAAGTATGGAGTATCGTTACGCAATTGTAATTGCTGATGTTAATGGACACTAAGGCGCACACGTGAATATAGCAGGAGCTTGGTCTCAGCCTGCCATTACAGACTTTCTGTTGATACAAAACATATGTTGCTGAGACCTTTCTCTTCTGTGTCAAGATTTACAATTCTTTACTTCTAACCTGTAACGAACCAATCTTCGCATATTACTAAGTCGAGTTTATTTCGAAGGCTAAGTGCGTAGATAGTTCATTTATTAACCAGTGACACGCTGTCGTGGCCCTTTTTGAGGATAGGGCATATGATCCGTTCTGACGAGTGTAGATAGGAACATGGAGATAGGACAATATCCCTATTTTAGATTATGAAATTAATTGTGTATAACAGCCTATCTCGAGAGACACAGCTGAATGCAAAAGTATCCTCTGAGCTTTTTTGTCGCATTATAATGATGAACGACGTGGGTATTGGCCACTGTAGTGATCCCCGAATTGGCGAATCTCAGAATACGACCCTGTGTAGTTAAGGACCAAATCTCCAGGCCAGACATAATCATCAAGATCCTCTTCAGGTCCAATGAAATCAATGGCAAACTCAGTTCGCGCCCAGTTCAGCATCAGCAGTTGCCATAGATCCAACAAATAGCCTGTTGGGATCCTTATCCATCCCCAGCCCGAATGTCCTCGTCTTCAGACTAGGGACACTGCTTTCACAACAAATTCGCGCTCAGAAACATCCTTCAACACTGACTCGTCGGCAAGTAATACATAGTCATGTGCACTATCTGACATAACTCGATCCTTGTCGGTGTTTTCGTGTTGGCAGAGCTTTCGGATGCCTTGGATATCAAGCCTATCGAGAGATTTATCGGAACGGGCATTGAGATAGAACAAGTTCTTCAGTATATCGACGTGGCGTTGATCGGCATCCTCTTGACCGTCGTAAAATCCGAATGCCAATCTCGTCTGGTGTTTCAGAGCATACAGAAGCGTGTTCCAAGCCTCGTCGGAGCCTGTGCCGTAGTATGTTCAATAGATGGTGAGTCCCTATTGCTGGTAATATTGAAGAAGGTCGGGATCTTTGCTCTCTATCTGCTGCATTGCAGGCGGTCCGGGTGAATAGTATTTAGAAATCAGATCGATCATGCGTTCAATCATCTTTGCGGCCGTTTTGCTGAGCAAGGTTTAGTGACTTTAGGTGTATTAACAAAGAAAAGCAGAGAGCATTCCGTGTACGGCCGTGAATGTCGCAGTGGTAAAAGAGGGTAAGTTGGCCTGTTCCCAAGGACCAACAACTTGACTTATTTGACGAATGATTCACGGAACAGTGTTTATCCGCAAGTTGCCCACTCCAGACCTGAGACCCCATTAGATAAAACATTTTCTCGATTCTTGAACTAAGTTCTAAGTTCTGTCCGCTGGTTTAAGCTCTCAGCCACAAGCCCCAACTGCCTCGATTCTTGAACATCTACCTACAGTCATGCCTCCGCCGCCACGCCCTAACTACAAATTTCCCTATCAGCAATTCATTGTGGATCCCAACCAAGACTCCGAAGCTCATGGGTTTGGACATCCTTACGCGATACCTGTGACGTTGACTAATCAGGATGGTTACATTCTATATGAAAATGAAGACTTCAATCTACTATATCAGATCGTCTGCTCGAACGATACAAAGACCCTTGGGCAATATCTCACCGCTGTACCTTTCATTATTCCAGAGGTATCTGCCGTTGTGATAGGAACGCATGGTATTGATGGTAGCGAGGATTGCTTTCTGAATGCAGCGGAGAGTGGATGCCTCGATGTACTCAAAATGCTTCTATCCCACTTTATGCAAGACAAGAATCTGGCGGCCCATACCAGGTTCAAGCAGCGCCGCTACAAGTTGCTAAACCGTGCGGCCAAATGGGGCCATTTCGAGATGGTGAAGTACTTGCTCGACAATCAACCACTGTACGCCGACATCCATGCACGGGGCTCCCATGGCCACACTGCATTGCTGTGTGCTGCAGATCTCTACAATACTCAGTTTCTCGTTCCTCATGGTGGAGAAAGAGCTAGCGCCGCCAAAAACGAAGCAGTGATGAATTTGCTGCTGGATCGGGGTGCATGCGCTTCTGATTCTATTCCATTCTGGAATGACAAGGGGAAGCCATGTGTTACAGTCTTGAGTTTGTCTGTACAGTGGGCAAGCCCAGAGCTAGTTAACAGGCTTATCGCCAGCGGCGCTGACCCCAATACCATGGTAATGAGAGGCCCTGGAGGACTGAACTTTTGGAATCAGTATGATTCGTTTAACGAGTTACCCGCGTTGTTCGACGCCTGCACTCACGCCAACTACAAAGCCGTTGAAGCTTTGATTGATTGCAGAGGCGCTGCCGTTGCTGCTGCCGACATATTGTCCTTTCGCGACGGTCGAGGAAGTATTCCTCTCCACTGGGCCGCTCAAGCTGAACTGCCGCGGGAGTTCGACGGCTTCCCTGACCTTAAAGAAATAGCCCGAAGCATCGCAAGAACCATCGAACTACTCCTCAGTCTCGATCCCACGGCAATCAACGTTCAAGATAATGATGGAAACACACCTTTACACTACGCTACAATGTCACTGAGCAGGCACAACAAGCTGTACACACCTGTCTTCGAGCTTTTATGCAACAAAGGCGGTGATGTTAGAGCACGCAATAACAATGGCGAAACACCTCTCCATACCTTGTTTCGTCTCCAACGTGACCGCACTACATTCAACGACCAGGATCCCGTCGACACAACCGCTATATCAATCATGCTCGCTCACGGTGCGAGCCCTACGGATATTGATAATGCTGGAAACACGCCATTACACCTTGCGGCCTCTAACCTCCATTGGACCAAGGCAGTATCGTATCTCCTCGAGCGTGGTGCTGATCCTGCTCAAGAGAATTTGAAAAAAGAGACAGCTCTTCACAGAGCTGGTTGCGGTAGTTACAAAGGGCGTTATCTCCTTACTAAATCTCCGGAGAGGATTAGAGCTCAGGAAGATATGCTGGCAGTGCTGGTGAAAGCTGGAGGAGAAGGGCTAATGGATCGGGCAGATGCGGAGGGAAAAACCCCGCGACAGGTTGCCAAGAAGACGAGAGATATGTGGATAATGAAGGATATACGTTGAGTCAAGAGGAAGTGCCAAGGTTTGCTACCACGACTACGAGAGACTTGAATGGAGGTCGTCTTTAGCTCCAAAGGTTTTGGCTATGTTGGCATGATGCGATCAAGCATTGTGTAGATTATCCATGTGTACTCGCGTCAAACAAATGGAATGTTCTTGTATCTTCTTGAAGGTCCTTCGGGTTAGTTCTTGATACTTCCTTAGTGCATCTCATCATCCTGATTCTCGTAGTAACGCCGCCTCCGAATTTCCGAGTACTGTCCAGTACCGTCAAGCCCCACATCCCCAGGCCAGACACTGTCCGCAAGGTCTTCTTCAGATCCTCGGAAGCTAATACAGAACTCGGTCCGGTATTTATTCCACATCAGAAATGTCCACAGCTCCAACAGATAGCCCGTTGGGATCCGCACCCATCCATGTCCGGAGTGACCATCCCACGACAATGAGATAGCTTTAACGATAAATTCACCTTTTTCTATGTCTTTCAAAACGGCTTCATCAGCGAGTAAAACATAACTGAACAGATGATCCGCCATAGCTCGACTCTCGTGAGGTCTCGTGCTCACGCGGAATTTCCGGTTGCCTTTCTCGACAAGTTCAGTCTCTTTGAGCTTTTCGGCGTTACAGAATTCCCTAAGACCTTGAACATCGAGACCATCCAACCGAGCGGGATTCTCCCGCACATCCAGATGAAATAGTTCCTGAACCCGTCGCCTATCATCTTGGTCTACTTCCTCGTCGTCCCCAAAGCCTCCAAATGCCACCTTAGTCTGATGCCTCAACGAGTATAGGAGCGCTTGCCAATGCTTATCAGACTCTTTACCATAGTAGGTTCGATAGATACTAAAGCCCCATTTGCGATAGTGGTGGAAATTATCGGGGTTCTTTCGTCCTCCCGGTTCCAGCTTAGTCCCGGTTCGGATTAGCCAAATCTGATCCATCGTTTCTTCGATAATTTCGGACATATTGGCAGAGCTTGGTTATGACGAGACGTCTGGTGAAGGTTATGATTGACGCAGAAGTCGGAGGTGTTGATTGACGGGTGGTGAAGACAAGCTGTCCGCACGGATGTGAGTTTGAGAAGAAGGTTATAACAGAAGCTTGAATCGACTGGTATGATATGACTGAAGCGAGAACAAAATCATGTTGGTTGATTTGTTTTGGATAAGAAAAGTCACGTTGAGATAGCATGGTGCTGTCGATTCGGAGTATAAATTTCCCGACGTCAGCGAATGTAGAGTGTAATAAAGTAGAAAGACATGGCGAAGTCATCCTCAATTACAGAAAAGCCATGAAACTTCCGAATTGTCCTGTTTACTGGCCGTATTTTTAAATTCATATACAAAGACTAGATATTACACAGGCAACTGCTATGTATATAATTTAATTTGCCGGTGCACTATACTTGCTTGCTATTTACCAGCTCCACTTCACATACATGCCGATGATCCATTTCCAGTAGCGGATGGATTCTGATTATAAGTACTCCTGTCCTGTTCTGTGCAAAACAACATTCAACTTCTTCTTCATCGCTTGAACGTTTGACAATGATGCCGCCCACTCTGCCTGAAGATAAATCATCTTACGGCAATTTCGTGCGGGGTTCAAACGAGTATCACGATGACGAAGAACCTCCATACATACCAATGACTATGGTTGATCGCAATGGATCTGTTCTGTGAGAAACAGATCTATTTGACCTCTTTCTTGCAATCATCTGTCACAATGACGTGACGACTCTTGAGCAGCATCTCGATATTGCGCCTTGGGCTATTGAGGAGAACGAGGAGCTTCCTCTCTATTATTCTTTCTTCTACAACGCCGTGTCATACGGAAGCCTTGATGCACTTAGAACCCTCCTTTCATACTACGAAAAGGTAATGGGACCAAGCCAAAGAATCAGCTTTCGAAAACGCGGTTTCACCTTGCTCAACGAAGCTGCTAGACGCGGCTATTTGGACATAGTGGAGTTTTTACTCCAAAGCCAACCACTATACGCTGACATTCATAAGCAGAATTATACCGGCTGTACTGCTATTGCTGCTGCTTCAGATGTATATTCAACGCGATACATTGAGGCGTTTCATTGGCAGCCTTCTGTTGAAAAGAGCGAAGCTGTGATGAATCTATTGCTGGATAGGGGTGCCTGTCCTACAGACGTGGTTTTATGGGCTAACCAATACTCGTTCTGGAAACCCGAAACGGTTCTATCCATGGCATCTGAGTGGGCGGGGGCTGAGATGATTGGGAGGCTCATTGGCAGTGGCGCAGACGTCCATGCTGGGTTCACGAAAGACTCGCTTCAACTACGACTGGACGGCGAACCAGACCACATCGTCGACAACGTTACTGCAATTCACATGGCCTCTTTTCGTGGTAATTCCGTGGCTCTCGAGACTCTACTTGCGCACCATGGAGGCGCGATGAGTGCCCTAGAAATGATATCCTCGCGTGGTAGTCGGGGGAGCACCTCTCTACACTGGGCTATACGGAATGACCTTTTCGGCCCTACTTTACATGAGAGGGCACAAAATATCAAAACAACTATTGATCTTATTTTGGATATAGACCCTGCAATAGTCAATATTCAAGATATTGAAGGGAACACGGCCTTGCACTATGCTGCTTTCTACTTCTCTGGAAATGAAGGAGTCTTTATACCAGTTTTTGAAACCCTTTGCGAAAAAGGTGCAGATGCAAGCATACGCAACAACCAGGGAGAAACGCCGCTACACAAAGCTTTCGCCATTGCAAATGGGACAATCGACAGGCAGATCTTGTCTCTCCTGCTCGCCCATGGCGCAAAGATCAACGATATTGATCATGCTGGAAATACCCCTCTACATATTGCTGTTCGAAGACTGGATAATCACGACGCCATAGACTTTCTTATTGAAGAGGGCGCTGATGCTACTACTGGCAATTCAAAAAACGAGACACCTGTCCATGCAGGGGCTTCTAGTTACGTATTTACTCCGGGTCTAGCGAAGAGGGTCGAGGTGCAAAACAGGGTTCTTGCAACTCTAACGCAAGCTGGAGGAATTGAGCTAATGGACCTGCCGAATGCAGAGGGAAAGACACCAAGGCAAATTTGCAAAGCGCACAGGGACAAGTGGAGGGAGAATGAAGAGAAGGAGCGTATGATAAATAAGCGCCGTGAACGAAACTTGGCAATATCGGCATCTTGCTCACGGTGTGAGGAATAGAACTTGGAATATTATACGCTGTATGTCAGTAGCTTCCTCATTGGTCAAAAATTGTCTGTGAGTAGTGGAGCAATGATTATGAGCAGATTCGAGTCAAGATAGCTTTTTCAGGTTTCCGGCCGTATTCGAGGTGGATTAAAACAACATGTTCATGAATTGTGCGGTCGAAGCTAATTGCGTTTGACAATCCTTGTTATGGATTACCAAAACTAGGACTTTCAGGCGCGACCACGATCGGAATCACCATGCCGTGCCAAGAGTTTTACCAGGCTTCACTGAGATTAGCGGATCCGGGTGGATATCTAATATAATGCTTATTGCTCAGTGCGTGTATTCCTTATGATCCTGCCGGTACTCAAATCAGGATCCAACCGTCCAGCTTAAGGCCATGACTACTACTCTATCATGTCTAAGGAGATTCAAAGATGGTAGTGATCTTCCCGAATTATAGATATAAATACACAGTTTCCAGCAGTACCTGTTGATCCAAGACACAAATATTCATCCTCCTTAAGCATTATCCTCAAAACCTCAACTCTCCACCCCCAAAAGATTCCACACAGACCACAACACATCAAACCCCAACAAAGATAAAGATGTTCCATTCTTCCGCACTCCTCGCCCTGTCTCTCGGCCGCCTATCACTTGCCAACGAGTATGGACAGTGTGGCGTTTATGTATATGGCGACCGAAACTGCGAGCACCAGCTTGGCCAGTGGCGAGATGATCAGCTGCCAGAATGCATCAGCCTCGACGGCTACCCCGACGTTCTCGGCATCAGAACCGACATCAAGAACATAGGCCCGATCAAATGCGGGTGGAATGTCTTGACTTTTGATAATCCCACTTGCAGTGGCGTGGGCAGAGAAATTAAACTGAATGACGTCTGCGTTGACACCCCGTTCTTTGGAGACTTCAAGAAGCCTGTCAAGAGCTTCATCGTTGGCAAATTCCCCCTTTGCGACTAGATTGGAAAATGGGTTTGGGAGTCGAGATCGGTGGCTTTTTTGGGCCGGTTAGGTTTGGGCTTTTCTCCTGGTAACCAGTTTTCCCAGTACCCTGGTTAGCTATACTTAGGTAGGAAGTCGCGGTGATATTGCATTAGAAGATATTGAAGGAGTCAGGGTTCCTTACAGAGTATATCAGGTAGTAGCTACTAAACGCAATAAGATACATTTACATAAAATATGGATATTCTTACAGCCTGAGCTCTTAAACCTTGCCAACACGTAGCCTTGGCTACTTGTCAGTAAGAATGGGAAGCTAATGACCGTTATCTATAGCCTCAACGAGTTCATCATACGGGTTTCCCGATCAAGCGACCTCATCGTGGGCTGCCAACTTGACGAGGAATAATTCCCGGGTAGCACTGTTCCCAAATCAGCTCTTATCATCAGCTTCCTTACTTGATTCGGCATGGGAAACTCGGACCGCTTCTCTATCGGCTTTGCGATGATGCGCTGTCTTCCTGTGGATCGCCTTTGGGATTGTCATCCCAGTAACGCTTTGGAAGACCTGGAATGGGAGCGGAAGAACGACCTACCTGGTTTTCCCAACGCTGGGCTTTATAGCGACTTTTGGGTTAAGGAACTGGATCGCCAGCCCATGGCACGAATCTCCGGTGGCGTTTGATCACGGGAAACTCGTAAATCAATTGCGTTCAGACATCGCCTTTGTTTCTGCCTGATAAGGATACCAACCCGATTTTCTGTTCAAAGGGAGCAGGCAAAGTTTCATCATTAGCTGTTCTATTTTAAGCTTTTCCACGTTTCTCAATCGCTGTTGAAACAAGGCCCGTATAGCTTGATTGCCACGCTCATTATCACTGTGGGGAGCGGCATCCTAGCAGTCAGACACTACTTGGGACGGAAGACTTAGGTGAGACGCAAAGCTTAACACAAAGCACTCTCTTGTCTTGGGATGATTTTTTTAATGTATTTTGAGCTGTCTTGTTCGAAGAATGTCCTCACGACTACTATCAGATCGTCATACGGAACTTAAGTAGGTTTCCTTCCAGGATCTCCTTCTTCTTGTTCTCTAGTTCCTCCATATCCCAATTGACCGTAATGAATCGCCCCGACAGCCATTCCCTCCTCTCACGAGATAGCCAGACCATGGTATCCGCAGCCAACTCCACCGTATCATTCAAGTGTGAATGCATCGCTGGGGGCATGTTCAAAGCTAGCTCAGTCTTAATGCCCCCGGGATGAATCGCTATGGCCACTAATCCCTGTTCGTAATACTCCTTGTCGATGAATTCCGTAAAACGGCATAGAGCGAACTTGCTTGTCTGGTACGCTGACGCTCCGGGAACGATCATCTGAGCGCCGACACTGCTGATGTTGATGATGGTTTTGTTTGATGACTTGAGGAGCAGTGGGATGAAGTAACGAGCCGAGAGATAAGTGCCTTTCATGGTGACCTCCCAAGTCCACCACCACTCCGATGGATCAGATTCGGCGACGGGCTTCCATTGCTCAAGACAGCCAGCATTATTAACCAAGATGTCCAAGCTACCGTCAAGCATCTCCTTGGCGGTCTCTGCCGCGGCTTTGACCGACTGCTCTGAAGTAATATCCAGCTTGACAGAATGAACGAGAGGTTGGGCCCGATTTGCCTTTTTGGCAGCATTTATGACAGCTGCTTCAACCTCGGCCATGTCAGAACGGGCAGCGAGAATGATTTTTGAGCAGCCTGCCATAGCGAAGCGTTCTGCGGTCGCCTTTCCGATTCCCTTTGAGGCTCCGGTAATCAAGACTGACTTTCCAGATAAGTCGGTATTGGATGGATCAATGAAAGGATAAGTGTCGTTATGCGTAGAGACGTAGCTGGCCAGAGTGGGCCAATTGGTCTCACGCAGAGAGGAATCTTGAGCTGACATGATGAATCTCAAGAAGGTCGGCCGAAACGATATGGAGCCCGCTTTCTCAATTGACGTGTCTGTTCAATTTATATCCCTGCAATCGTGTTCTTTGGCTATGATGAATTAATAACTCATACGTAGTGGTGATGCCAAGAAGACGGAGTTAGGATCGGGAATCGGCAGTGCATCGGAAATAGCGGCAATGATATTTGACTCATCTACTAAACCGTATCCACTGATAGAGCTTCTCAACCTCATACCCTGTACTCGTGTAATCTTTCGCATAGGATAGATGCGAAAAGTCCCTTATGGACTTGCGTGGCTTTGTGCAAAGGGTTTTGGGACAAGTTGCACTTGTCCGGTCTCCGGACTCTGCGCAACGCAGTCAAATACTGGGCTAATAACTGAATCGTCTACGCCAAAGTCGACTGTCCATACTGAATAGACAAAGTGTATTGACTCCTCCCTACTTCTCGTGAGGTCAAGCTAGAAGATCTTGACCCCGGGATAAATGCACAAGATCTTCACGGGACCCATCTGAATCCTGGGGCATCTGAGGTCTTTCCAAGGACTGCATCTCCACGTCCACCTGAACATGGATCTTTCGACCAGATGAACCTTCATTGTCGCCAAGCCTCTCCCAATTGTTGTTTCTCTCGCCGGCTGCCACTGAATGTGATGTTATAACAGCTTGATTGGTCCCAGAAAATGGTGTAGCACACGCTGTAGAAGTCCCTGTAGTGGGGTCGAAACGGAAATAAGAGCTGAATAACTTCCTTATGGCGTGTAGGGAGCCAGCAATCGTTCCGACACTGGTTTCTACCATCGACCAGAGATATATGTATGCGAGATTATCTGAACATATTAAAACTTGGAAAGTGTATAAGTCATGAGACTACTAACAGAAGAAGTGCTCGGGAGTAGTGATACCCTTATAATAGGGTATTCGAATAAGTGTAAATATAGATGCACTACATGGATCTTAGCACTTGACCTGTGAATTGCAGAGTAGGAGAGAGACTTACAAAACTGCTAGTCCAAGAATAATAGTGATAGAAACCTTTGTCGCTTTCTGCATATTTGACTTGTACAACATGAAAAAAGGCAGGATCGAACATATCCAATCCGAGACAATTGCACTGATAGACAGTACATAGCCTGTGCTAGTTCTCAAGCTTGGTGAACAGGCGTCGTATTTTTCCCAATTGTCACTAATAGGGAGACAAACCGCCAACAGCCCAATAATGGCATAAAGCAGAGTGCCTGTAATGAAAACAATCGTGCCCCAGATAATCCTGCGGTGGAGACTTTTAACAGTAATTCGTAAGAAAGTAATACATATAGAGCATTTTAGGCATATTAATGACAAGATATAAATGAATTCCCCAATCCATGTATACTAAATGTCATTAATTAGCAGCTGTATCAATATCAAGCCTTGGATTGAAAGAACTCAATACCTTGAGGATGGCTCTCTGTTGGTAGCTTTTCAAGCTAGCATCTTTTCTTCCTAAGCCGAAATAAATTGCTTGGATGCTGACAGCTACATGAGCGACATGTAGTAGCTACATAATTTTAATATCTTGGGTCTTGTGTTGATTATAAGTAAACTTACCCAACCAGCAAGCATGAGGCCGTCATCTACACCAAAAATTGCATATTTCAAACGAACAAAACAGCGCAGGATTATGACTATTGCTGTGAGAAAAAGAAACACAATTGACAGCACAAGCATGATACGCCCCAGACCTGAAGGCTTCACCCATGTTGCGCTTGTATCAAGCATTATGTTGGGCGATGGGTAGTGCGAACTGCAAAGTGAAATGATTTTATTTTGAGACGTGTCGCCTTTTTGAAGCGATCAATTGCAGTACGTGGTATTAAGTCTAAGCCATTCCCGGCACTTTGCTACACCAACCCATGGAAAGAGTCTAGTAAACTTTATCGATCGAGGATCTCAACTCTAAAAATGTGGCTCACCAAGAAACAGTAGTTAGGTACGAGAATGCTATACATTCCTGCAGGGCCCGTCTTCCTGGTTTAAGGTAAGAGATCGGCAGTCCAAGGCCGTCGAACCTTCCAGACCGCCAACAAGTAGCCCACTACATGACGGCATGACAAATATCCCTTGAATCTTCCTTGAGTTTATAGGTAGTTTGAAGAGTATAAAGAGGTAAACACTCTTGCGGCAGCGGGGGGTCTGCATTTGTATGACGATCAGAGCTGGACTAAGTTCTCCCTGCTGATTTAAGCTATCAGCCACAAGTCCCAACTCCAAACAGAACATCTAGCTCATAACTTATACGCATATGGCCTAGATGGCTTTGAAGATGTCTTCAGTAATATCGAGCTAAGTGCTTAGACCCTCACAACTTGGAGCGTTGGTGGTCAGACCCTGCGGTTACCGAGGACCTGGTTCTATCACTCTAGCCATACTGCTTTCTTCCAAGACGTATTGAAAATAACATATAATAATAGCCCAGCAATATTTCTTTGAGAAGCAACGTGGCAGATAGATTAAAACTCATTTTACTATTGGCAGCCGAACTACAATATCAGGGAACGAGCCATTACTCTCAACGCTGTAGCAATACAGGTTCCTCGCTGATGGACAGAGCTCAGCATTATCTTACTGATAATCTCTAAATTTTACCACGTTTGCAGTTTACTGCTCCCTCCGTCGCTCTGCATGTACAATCTTCACTAACGGGAAGACCATGGCAGAAGCTTCTCCCGTCTGGGATGGGGGGAACTAATACGTGGCGTGGCAAAACATCTAGGATGATAGATAAATGTGTAAAAGAGTGGGCGAAGACGAAAGGTGGTGAAAAAAGAATTTGCAGCTTGATGAGGATTTACGGAGGCCGGGGAGCTATAGATAGCAAAATCGTGCAAGATAACTGCGTCACTAATATGAGGAAAGATTTTCCGAGTATTTGCGATTTGCCCCAATTTTGTGAAGTCGCTGAGCTATGACAGAAAGTGGCGGTTGCCGGTCCATAAACGGTAAGCCGGGAGCCTCGGCCGCCCGGGACGACAGCGGGGTAGACATCTCGTGCCTACCCTAATCATGATCTGATCTACTCAAAGAACCCTCAAAAAGTTATTGTAAGATTTCTTCGAATTATAACTACCTGGAGGATTACTTTCTATAACCGTTCGAGCCCTCGCAAGCCACTTACAGCTACCATGAAGTCCGTCGTCTTCAAAGGGGTCAAGCAAGTTGCCCTCGAGGATCGGCCGAAACCCATCATCCAAGACCCAACCGACATCATCGTCAAAGTGAAGTACACGGCTTTGTGTGGAAGGTTCGATCAAATCTGTGAAACACTACTACTTATCTACTACTAACTATTCCACAGCGAGCTTCATGTATTTCGTGGGCATCAACCTTCCGGAACCGGCTTCATCATGGGCCACGAATTCACTGGCGTTGTTGATGAAGTCGGCTCCGCTATCACCAAGCTTCGACCTGGTGATGCGATCGTCAGTCCTTTCACCGTGAGCTGCGGAGAGTGCTTCTTTTGCAAACACGGATTCTCATCGCGATGCGACAAGAGTCTTCTCTTTGGTACCGTTCCTCTTGATGGAGCACAAGCTGAATACGTGAGAATTCCATATGCCGAAAGCACGGTCGTAAAGGCTCCCGAGGAAATAGATGACCTGAAATTATGCTTGATGGCGGACATCTTTCCGACCGGCTGCTACGCTGCATCTAATGGTCTGAAGGATCTAAGTAAAGAGCAGGTCGAGGACAGTGTCGTCGTCCTGATCGGTTGCGGACCAGTGGGTATTTGTGCGCTCATCGCCGCGCTGGAGTACAAGCCCAAGGTCATTCTCGCAGTTGACGGTATCGAGTCCAGACTATCGCTCGCCAAAAGCCTTGGAGCCGAGCCGTGGAATTATCTCACACAGAAGGATGAGCTGGAAAAGCGAGTCAAGGAATTGAGTGACGGTCGTGGCGCTGATGTGATCATCGAGGTTGTCGGACATAGCTCGGCTCTAGACATGGGCTTCAAACTTCTTCGACCATGGGGTATCATCTCCAGCGTCGGTGTACACAATGGAGAGATTCCGTGGACCGGAAACCAGGCTTACGGGAAGAACCTTACTATTAAGATGGGCAGATGCCCTGTTAGGAGTAAGTCCATGTCGCGAGCAGCAGAAGTGGCAGTCTAACGATTACTTTAGGTATCTTTGAGGATTCTTTGAAGCTGCTAGCAAAGAAGCAACATCTTCTAGAGTAAGCTGCCACACAAGCTTATATGGCTTAACTAACCTGTCTAGTTTCATGACCGCAACGGTGATGCCGCTAAGTGATGCTCTTGAAGGGTACGAGCTTTTTGATTCGATGAAAGTTCAAAAGGTCATATTCGACGCGGAAAGATAAGGGATGTATCCAGGGCCAGTTGTATCCAGCTTGCTAGCTTATTACAGGTGGTGAAACTCGAAGCACTAGCCTCTGATTGCGTATCGTGCACAGATAATCACAAGTACTTCAATCAGTGCCGATTAACCGGTTCTGCCCGTTGACCGCTCCTTCGTCTAGCTAAAATCTCCATTGGATAAATACTTGATATATTGACTGTGGGGATCGAACGACAAGGCTGAGTCAGTATACATCCGTATACAGAGGGCCTGATTGTGGGGCTCTAACCGAGTTTCCAATTGCCGTTGTTGTATTCGGGAGTTTACTTCTATGTATGTAAGTGTAACTGGTGGGATATTTTGTATCCGGCGGTTTGACATGTAAGGATTAACCGAAACCTTAATGTGTTACATTATAATATGATATTTAGCCAAAGGCTAATAGATTACTCAACCTTGAAGCTCTAGCTGCTGAGGGACAATGATTGTCTAAAATGTAGTGGACTTTAGAGAGATCCCTAGATTTCGCTTTAATAGTTAACTTATAAATTAGAAAGAAATTACTACCAAATTTAGTAGAGACCTCAGAGGTAACTTAGCATTATTATCTATATCGATATATTAATCTCCAGTTGCTAACTTCCTACAACAGGACAACGGCACTTAAAGAAGGTTTAGCAACTCTCCACATGTAGGGTATATTAGCCGGTGAGAGCATAATACAGTTTACGAGTCAGACGATAAATCATTCTAATTTACAACTGTGCTTATACGAGAACCTTATTCTTTATACTAATAGTAAGCGGCTTAGTATTAAATTAAGCTATATATAAAGGTATATATAACTCCCTAGCTTATCACTCTTATCCCATTAACCACTTATCACTTCTACATACTCGCATCCACTTCTTAAAACGCCTTTTGTCTACCATCAAGCATCTGTTCGTCACGATGAAGATCGCAATCATAGCCGCTACATTTATGATGGCCATGGAGTCCGTCCTTGCACGATACTGCAGCCAGGGATGGATCGAATGCAACTGTAAGCTACCTCTCTGCTCCCAATTATACCACCGCTAATAGGGCGAAGACAGCGGGTGGTTCTGTGATTCCAGCTGCCCTAGCAGTGGTCTCACTGGCTGTGGATGTGCAGACGAGTATTTCGGATATGGGGATTTGACTTCGTCAAAGTGCATCGGCAGTCCTCTTTTTGGGGGAAGTGGCACTAACCCTCGATGCCCTTGGACTGGCCACCATGCTCCCTCCCGTTGTGACCCTGATTCCTGTTGAGGATTTGGCAACAGAAACTTTCAAAGGGTCGAAGTCACTTTGTCACAGCTTGGCGTGGCAGCTACGAAGTGGAGTCTTGGGGACTACGAGTATCAGATGATCTGCAATTACTGCTGCGTATACAACTGTCCAATCACCTGTCGCTGAAAATTATATTCGTTCTTCAATATGGCATTAGGTATTAATACTATTCATTGCCTCACATGGATGAGTAGGTGTAGCACAGAGGGCCAGCGCGAGTATCCATGTAGTCCTTTACAACAGGCCCATCATCAGCTAGACGCATCACAGGCATCTTGTCAGTAATACCAGCAGTGTTCCACTTGTTGGGGTCGTTGAAGCCAGTGTAGTCAGCCAGACGAGTGGCGTTGCGGCCTTGCCACTGGAGAAAAGTTAGTAACTGTGAAGATCAAAGTGGCATGGCAAGTGTCCTTACTTTGGCCCAGACTCGATCGACGTTGGCGTGGTGAAGGAAGAAGAGAGGCTCGTTGGGCGAAGTAGCGGGGCCCATATCACCAAAGATGATGCTGTGAACTATCAATCTGTTAGTATTTGTGTATCGAGTGTACTTGTAGATGACGTACTCTGAGCGTGAGGCAGACCCTCAAGCATATCGGACATGGAGTGATAGTTGTCAAAGCTGTAGATGGTATCCATGACCCGAGAGTTGTAGGCTGTAGCTTGCATATCACCCAAGATCTGGTTACCGTCCTCATCCTTGCCAAGTCCACCGTTAAACTCGCGAGTAAAGCAGTGAAGACGGTTACCCGGGGTATTCATGTCGGGCCATCCCATAGCCAAAGTCAGGTTGGTGTTGGCAAAAGGTCCATCGACGACACAACGCTTGAAGCCGGGGACATCACTGCTAGTGAGCTTCGCGTCACCTCCAAATCCAGTCTTGGGGTCGAAGAGAGGAGAGTTGACAACGTCATTCTTATCAGCGTCAATCGTCCAGTCCCAGTAAGGCTGAACACCCTTATAACCACACTCATCGCGGAGCATATCCTCATGAAGCTGGACATACCAACGATGCCAGGGGAGGAAGTTCGCGACAAAGTGGATCTCTGTGTTAAGGCTGAAATGAGTATACACAAGATCGTCCATACGTGTTGTCACGTCGTCGACATCTTTGTATGCCTTTTTGGGGAGGTTGCGAAGACAGACTGCGGCGCGCAGATATTCTGTCTTTTCGGCGCTGGTGAGTTCGCGCCATTCTTTACGCACGACGGGGTTGGAGCATGAGCCTTCTGCGCGGGCTACGGGGCTGGCGATTGATAGGGCTGCGAGGGCCAGGCTGGCGAGGAATGAGTGGGCAAGCATTTTGTTAAAGCGAGTGTGTTGACCGAATGACTATTGAGTTCGGGGTGTAACGAAGGACAAGCTTGGCTGGTTGTTTGAAGTTTCCAAAGGACTGGCCATGAACTTAAATAGTCATAAGATACAAGGCCTGACCCCTGTATCGGTATATCATGACTTCTCCTTTCCGGAGCTACCGTCTAGTGGCATCTCCTACTGCCGGCATACGGGAGAGGCTGTCCACTAAGAAAAAGCACAGCCAGTAGAGTGCGGTAAAGCCGTTAGCAGAATTACTAAAAAGAGCTAAAATAGGAAAATACGAGCTTCGACGTGCTCGGTCATCTCCTCCTTCGAGAAGCCAAGAGCGATTTCAGTTGCCGCTAAGAATTAAAATTCCCGGCCGTTGGGCGGATTTTCCACCAAATGCATCACTCTGAAACCCTTAGCGGGGTCTTTAGCCCTTGCTAAAGTCTTTTTATAGCGATTGAGATCGAGGACAGGGGTTCAGGGGCGGGATACCACTCTAGATTGGGACTAGTCAATGTTCACGGACCATAGGGTAAGTTCATGCAATTGTTGTTGCCAAGACATTAAAGGGTGAGTTCATCTGAAATCCCGCATAGAATTGTCGATCGGATCTAGGGAGAGTGAAAGAGACTTCTGATGAGATGTCCCTGGGAAGCGGTCATTGACAAGCGCCCGTACGATGAGGCCAGATGGTGATACAGAAACTGTTTAGCTACTGGCCAATAAATCTCATATCAGGCTGCGTGCGGGGCCTGTCCAGCTGAGAGCCTGATTATGTCGTGAGCTAATCTTGCTCTGTTTACGAGCTCACCCATCAACTAATCTTTGCAGCTGAAATCAACTGCCTACCCATCATGAAGTCCTGGTTCCTTGCCCCCGACTTCACCTTCACGCCCGACGGACCCCTCCAGCTTGGCGCTGTCATCCCTTATCCCAGTCGTCCGACCCAGACTCTTGCATCACCCCGCACCGACGCAATCACGCTTCCCGAAGTGCAAACTCTGCTCGAGACGAACCATTCTCACTCGAATGATGTCACGCGCACAGCTGGTGTCAATCTCTTTGCTAAATTCGTAGAGCTTGCTTCTGCTTCTATTGGCTATGAGACTAGTCGGCGTAATGCGCTGGCATATGGGACTGTAAATCACGAGGTTCGGTCTTTAGTGGCGCCATTTACAAAGGAGTTTCTGCAGAGCATTGTTGATGCGGAGGCCGTTAGAGAGCATATTGACTCTGGCGTGTTTGGGAAGCGAGCGGTTTACTTCGTTTCTGGGCTCAGGGTTACCAAGTCCTCGTTTACAGTCACGAAAGAGAAAGGAAGTGGATGTAATACCTCACTTTCCGCTTCAGGTCCAGCAGGTACTGTTCCCGTCGAGGTTGGCGGCGGTATCTCTGGTGGAAAGGAGAGCTCCAAGACAGATTACTACGAAACTGCACCAGGCATCATCTTCGCTTACCGTCTTCACGCCATTCGTGTTCGTGGTAGCGGCACCGTCAGCTCAGAGATGTTCTCGAGCAGAAAGCAATTCATGTCTGGCCGACCAGTCCCTGATCCTGAGCCCTTTGAGGTTGTTGATGTTGACGCTGAAGTGTTGAAGGCGGATAGGAAGGAGGAGGAGGATGCACCGAAGTATGAGATGGAAGACCTTGGAGATGAGGAATACTGTTTCTTGGCGGAGGCGTAGTTATGTATTTCTTCCTCCTAATCACGAGTCTAGAATGATGAATAAATGCTGATATTGTGCCTTTAACGTTATCGGTACATGAATGGTGATACAGCGTCATACATAGCAGCCCACGCCCTCCATGCATCCGCCTTCTCGCTCCAGAACCATATCGGGTTTATAAACCTATTGTTCCCGGTCTGGTCTGGCGCCATCTTTTCCAGCAATCTTCTCATACCTTCCGTTCTTTTCAGACACTTTACCGGGCTTTGCTCCGTCGGTATGGGAAGAACTGTCGAGAGAACCTCTGCATAAGCTATGGTCGACGCTGCTATACCAGCAGCCACCGCCGTCGCTATCGATGACCCAGGATGGCATATATGAGCACCAAAGCGCTTTGTTATCTCGTCATTGAGACGCGTTGGCAAGTTGTCCCCGAACGTACCCAGCGCGATCGTGCTTCTATCTGTGATCGGAGGGTTACTGGCATTAAAAGTACCCTGGCAGTCTGTTGCTCTTATCGAGATGACTGATCTGTGTCTCGCGGGGAAAGCTTCTCTTTGATAAGCCGCATCATTTCCTGCGCTAGCTAAGAATGTGATGTCGCGATTCCGCTCCACGTCTTCTATAGTTGCGGAGATGACATCGTCGTCATGCGGGAAGCCGAAGGACATGGAGATGATGTCTGCTTCTGCTTCTAGTCCGGCCCAGCGGATTGCCTACCAACGGGTCAGTCTCTTTGCTGTTACGTGCTAGTGCATGACTCTCACCTGTGCTATTTGATCACTGTTGAACTCGAGATCCCTCGTATTCTTGGTAACTCGAGCCACATAAATGTGAGCTAGTGGAGCAGCTTCCATGATAAGCCGAGTCATCAGGCTGCCATGACCATATTCATCTTCCATTACGTCTGGTTCAGGCTTGTCTTCGCTCTCAGCTCTTGGGAAGTCCTTCCACGATTTTATGGATTTCTTTCTTCTGGGTATCTTGTAGAATGGCAACTGTGCATCGCATCCTGTATCTAGAACCGCTATCCTAACAGGCTTGAAGCCGTGACCAGGCTTTTGCTCCCGTAGATTCATGATATGCATGCTGATATGTTTCAAGTTGTCCAGCCATTCTTCAGGAACGATTGTCTTGCCTGTATGGAAAGAGGCGACTTGACAGTGAAGTTTGTTATGGTTTTCGACCTCTTTGCATCTTGCCACGTAGGATACGTATTTTGCGTCAGCCTTGAAGGCGATGTTGACGAGTTTTGACAGTGGTTCGACTACCTCAGTGTAGACCTTTCGCCTTGTGCCACCGTCACACGCGCTGATGGTAGGGTCATACTTTGCAGAACTCTTGGTTGTATTGGGTTTCGGGGTAGTAGTTGTGAATGTTCTGGGATCCAGACAATTCGAAATGGCTCTTGCAAAGATATCCCGGTGTGTCGATCGCGTCCATTGTGCCTTTTCTAGCTCACCTAATAATTGTCTGGCGACACCATGGTCTCTGTTCAGTCGGGATATAAACGGTAAGTGCGTCATTGACTTGAAAGGCTTTGCAAGTCCAATTTGTAGTAGTATGAGTCCCAGGCCGAGGATGTGCGGGAACGGGTGCGTAAGCATTAACTTGTCTTCATCTTCAGAGTTTCGTTTGTGATCTTCGAAGTCAAGTGGCATGTACACTCTCAGGGCGAGTTGGTCTTTCGGTGAATGCTGGTGATCCATCTCATGCATGAACCAGATATCATTGCTCGTCCAACGATTCCTCATCAAGTCAGACTCATAGAACTGCCAGAAGGAATGTGCGATAGCATGAGCAAGAAGTATTTTGTCTTTATCAGTAAGCTTGTAGCTCTGGATGGCCAGAGACAGTGGAAGCCCTTGGCCTGGGCATAAGAATCTCTCAAGAGGAGCAGGTGGCGGTAACGATACAAGGCCAATGCCTTTGACGAAGTTGAGGTTGACTTTAGCAAACAATTGATGTTTTAAAACCTGACAGAAGTAGTCAGACTTAATTCGCTTTAGACTCGAAACCTTCTCATCTCCCTCTTCGTCGCTGGAGACGTTTGCGAACTTGACACCACCTCGGCGACCTTTAGCTCGCCTTGCCAAATTAGTCAGATACTGAAGTCTGTCTTAAGTAACAAACTCACATGGGAATACCCAGCCATAAATGCTGCCAATAAGTCATGTTTTCAGAGGATATCACCACCTCGAATTGCGCGTGTTTACTCTGTATATGCGGTGTTGCATCAAGGTGGAGTCTGATCGGATGGGCCAGTTTATGATGATGAGGCTTTACTTTGTTGGATTTGCTCAGCCAAGATTTCTCCTTCGTTATTTCCACGTGATGGCAAAACGCATGCTGCTGAAGAGCCTCGAAGAGATTTCTGCTGACATGTTGAGGATAATCGTCTGGTTCTGGCAATGCCGACCCCGTTGTGAGATGGTCAAGGCCGGTCTTTTTCTTGGGCTCATCCTGGCTCAATCTGACCAAAAACGCGTCGCACTGCTCCTTGGCTTTTAGTGGGAGCGTTCTGTCGGTGATAAAGGCCATATATATGCATTTCTTCAGTCTTGATCTATTATCTGGTCTCGCCAGTACCACAATCTGCGTATAGTCTTGCCTAGGAATTATCTGGCTCCCCATTGGAGTCGGAAACTATATGTCTCAGTTAGCGTTTGAGAACCAAGGGAGACAGCTTACCATGCAGATCTCAAGTAGTGTATGTAAAAGTGTAGCAGCTGCTTCTTCAGCTGCATCGTCAAGCTCGTAGCCAGCGAATGACTCTTGAGCAATTTGCCCCAGCCTCGTTCCAACTTCCCCCGCAAGTCGTTGCCGCTGGCGTATGCCGCACTCCATTACTAGGGCATAGACCTCTTTGGCCACTTCAGCGACCATTTCACAAGCGCTGAAGCGTTCGGACGCCATCTTGTCACTCGCATGTTCTGGTCTCTGTAAGGCTGAGCTATGTTAAGTGGATGTTCAATGACCTCTTTGATCGTGCGGCTGAATACCCCTGTTGCTGAGCTCACGTGACGACATGTCCGCCCTTATGCGGCTGCCTCATCCTCATCATCTCTCTCCTCTTTTGTGCTGCGTAATCGTCACTAAACGCCCACAAAATGCGCCGTTGCTCATTTTGGGCGTTACAATCATGGATCTTATGAGTCTGACTGCACGAGACCTTTCCAATAAGTGTCTTGAAGCCTTTCAAAAATGCTTGACCTTTTCTTGTCCCAACCCTGGTCTGTCCAATCAGCAGGCGTCTTACGATGAGCGATTTGAGTATCGCTTAGCAGACTTTAATCTCTGGATTGACGGAATCGGCGCACTGGCTCCTTCAAAAGCTTCGCTAGATGCGAGGTTGAGTGAGCGACCGATTGACCTTTCCCTTGTCAAGGGAAACCTTGTTATGCTGTTTCAGTCATTGGAAGACTGTTTGAATCTACTCGAAACCAATGGATCACTTGAGGAAGTTTTACTGGACATTGATTCAGCCTTAGAAAGCCTTGTCACTCTGTCTCTTGCTATCCGTAGGACAGGGCGAAGATCACGACTTCACAAAGCAGATCGTCTTTTCAAGCCTGAGGAACATGCCGAGTTGAAGAAACACTTGGAGGCTATCGTCCTTCTTCGTCCCGGGCCAGGCCCATGCTTTCAAGAGGATAAGTTCCAAACTAGCATGGATTCTTTGACACCACTTCAAAGTCATCTTGTCACAGCCAACTTGAAACGGAGAAATCGCTTCATCCAAGCCCAACTACATTCTTTAGGTTTGAAGAAAAGAACTGTTGAGTTTGAGTTCACGCTGCCCGAAGCCCCTGTGTATGATGCAGCTTTAGCGCCCAGTCCAGAAGACAGCATGGGGGAAATCACTATGCTTACCTCTACCCCTCCTACTCAGACACCAAACAGGCCGCTCCCAGCGCCAATGTCAGTCACCTCCGCTTCGGTTCCCGAGAGTAAGCTACAATACAAGGAACCCGTTTCCAAAAGAACTGAGTCTTCGCCGATGACAATAATCACTCAAATCACCGCCTCAGCCCGATATCCACGCCCCAGAATATCTGATAATGCACAGAAAGTGGTTGAATGTCCCTGTTGTTGTCAGCCCCTACCGGTAGCAGATGCTAAAAGCAACAATAGATGGAGGTGAGAGTGTCCCGTCAATTACCATTTTATCACCTATTTCTGATCCAATATAATGTGTAGAAAGCACTTAGCAGAAGATATTCGTCCGTACACCTGCATTTTTGATAGGTGTCCAGCTCCAGATATTTACTATAGCAGTCGGTCGATGCTGGAGCAGCACTTTCGACAAGACCACCCGCCGGTCTGGGTATGTCCTCTGTGTGACCATGGCTCAGTCTATTCCACCATGACTGAAATAATGGATCATCTTCATGATACCCATGCACATGATGTTGGTGAAGATATCCCATCGATCATATCGTCCTCCGCTCAGAAAAGAATGGGTATAGAGAACTGTCCGCTCTGTGAAGTGAAGGGCGATATCGATTCCCCGGAACTGATAGACCATGTCCTCGAGCACGTGCACGACTTCTCGCTTCGGTCTCTTCCCTGGCCTAGATCTTCGGAGATGGATCTCGGCGGCGAGGTTGGGTCTTTCAACCCCGAAAGTGGCAAAGCTGTTGCTATCGCTCAATGGCTGGAGGGATATGAGCACGAGACAGAAGATATAGACCCTACTCCAAAGCTGTCGGCTTGCGACTATGGAAGATTGGGGATTATAACCGAACAGATCAAATCTCAGAAAGAGGACAAGATGGGTCTTGATATAGGCTTTGCTGATGAGCACGGCGACGAGTCCGCCAAGGCTGAGACTGATATATCACAACTTACCCAAGACACTCTCGAGCCTCTTGGTTTGATAAAAGAGTCTGAAAGGGACCGTGATGTTGCGGTATTTTGTCATGAATGTTCTGCCAAATGGTTCTTAGATAAGGATGGATTGGTCTGTCCGTTTTGTGAAAGCGAACTCGTTGAGATTGTGTGTTCCCTGCTTCCATTTTCTCCTATACAGAACGCTAATAACCATGAATAGGCGCCAGAAACTGATCCCCGGGATCAGTCTTTGAACAAGACTCCTACAGAGCCACCCATATTGGTAGGTAGTCTTGACAAGATACAGAAACGTCAGGAGGCTGAATGGGCTCTTGCCTCGGCTTCCAAATCAAGCCCTCGCGAATCCACTTCTGGCTTCCGAAGGCTCACTGACCGCCTCTTCTCCCGCAAGAAGCTCGATGATATTGATCCCCTTCCATATCTAGAACTCGATCTGAAGCCTATTGAGAACGAGAAGGCCTGGGAGATTCTGATCAGCATTTACCATCGGCGGTTAGACTCTCCTACGAAAACACAGTCTATGTTTGAAAGCTTCATCAGAGATGTACAAAAAGAGGATAATGTGCCGACTCTTCACCCAGTTTACAGTCCGCATAGCTTTGTACGAGCAATGGTTGGGTTGTATTTGAATCCACTTAAACAACTTCCCCCAAAGGACCTCACAAAACCTATATCAAACTACTTTATCAACAGTAGCCATCGCACTCTCTTACATACGTTATTAGAGTCTCGCTATGCCTATGATGCAATAATAGAAGTTAGTCCAATGGCCCAGCCAGGATGGAGACACATTTAGCTAATTAATAGGCGCACCGTTCTGGGTATCGATCTATTCATTTGGACGTTCGGAACTGTATTCTCAATACGGAGGCGCTAGACCTTGACCAAAATCAGTCTCGCGGAGCTAAGCTCGGGCAGACCGCTAAGACACTTAACCGGCTCTTCGGCCTTAATAGAGCACCTAACGCACAAAAGCCTCTGACCTCGAATATCACAGTATCGTCCCCTACAGAACCAATCGTTACTGATGGATTCGCTCTCACGACACCCTGCGGGTTTAGGGAAGCGTGTCAAGCGATCAGACAGTCTGCCTTTCTCACTACTGAACTGCCCATGATCGTAAATCTTGAGGTTCACGCAGGCTTTGAACAGCAAGTGATGATGGTTAAAATTATGAAGGAAGAGTGGGCTGGTATTTTGGTAGATGAACCACTCGAGGGCTATGATCCACGATTTCGACTACCAACATTGGCAGATCTTCGAGGTCGGATACTTATTAGACTAGATGCTGCACCAGGTTTTACTGTGCACGACGATCTGCACGGCGAAATTCACCATAGGCTAGGATCTAACTCCATTATACAACCACTAGCTCAGCTTGGGGTTTACCTGCGGCGGGAGAAGTTCGAGGGTGTCACGGACATGCGGACGAATGCCCCTACTCATCTTTTCTCCATGCAGGACACTGAGGCCCAGGAGCTTATTTCGACATCACCCACCGAGCTTTCTCGACACAATAAAGACTACTTTTTTTGTGTCTATCCGAGCACGGCAAGACAAATCTTTTCAAATCTCGACCCTTTACGGTTTTGGAGATACGGTATCCAGATGGCTGCGATTGACAGACATAACGTAGATCAAGGCATGATGTTGAACGAAGGAATGTTCGCCGATGAATCGGGATGGGTTCTGAAACCCAACGGCTATCGAAGTTCAAACGAGGACTTTCCAGCCAATCCAGAAGACACTCCGAGAAAACGCCTCGAGTTGAATATATTCGCTTTCAAAGATCAGAAGTTTTCGACCAGTACCGGTCGACAAATCAAGAACCTGGCGTCATTCATGATGGTCTCACTTCACATTAATGACGAAGAAAAGCCTCGCACGCCAAGACAAGAACTCAACACTACAGAAAATGAGTCAGGGGCTTTAGGATACAATCTTAACTTCTTTGTCACAAGGGCAGAGCCTACTATCATTCCGAAACTCTGCATCCTTAGGTGATTAACCCTCCATTATTATAGATAAAACTAACAGTATCGTCAGGTTGACTTTTGTGGAAGGCATATCAAAGGACCATCTCGTTGCGTGGGCCAGTCTAAGACTAGATCGACTGAATCAAGGTTTCCGGCTAGTGCAGCTTTACGACAGCAAAGGGGTGATATTGATGCAACAGAAGATCCTTTTGAAGTTTAAGATTAGTTGGCAGTAACAGAGACAGATTCTGGGATTTATGTAGAATCTAAACAAGATCTTCATTCTAGTATCTCTAGAGAACTTCCTAGCCTTACTTTATCCAACCTACTCCATAGTAGCACCAATCTCCTTGGCGACGGGAGCAAGCTTCTCAGAGGCTACCTTCTCTAGCTTCTCAGCCTTGTCAGGCAGAATAAGTCCCTCAAATGGTTTACCAGTATCCTGAATCAAAGTCTCAATCCCCCGCCCATTCGCAACTGAAGAGAGCTCCACAGAGGGGGATGCAAAGTCCAACTTGAATCCTGAATCGGCCGAGATCACCACCGTCTCACCGTCGTGAAGCACATTCTCACCCGAAGAACCTTCTATCTCGACTTTCAGCTTCCCGTTGATGACAAAGAAACAGTGATCCACGTTAGCGAACTTGACAATCGATTTGAAGATTGACCTTTCGTAGCTGCTTGATGATTCGATACTGAAATGGCAAATCTCCCGCCGTTCTGAGTGGCGAGGCTGAAGAGACGAGACAAGACGCCGCCGGCCATCCATCGCGGTCCTGTGTTTGACCGGAGAAAGTCTGCCTGCAAAGACTTACCTAGCTTATTTACCGTCTCAGTCCATTGTCTGAGCTCTAGGTGGATATTTGTGAACATAGCAAACACCATACTCATTCTTAGCAGTCGTCATCATAACTATGAGCCATCTGTGCATTTCCCATGACCACTGACCCATTGAATTCAAAGAGTGAGAAGCAAAAGAACTCAACCTCGTCGCCCAAACAGAATGTCTCGCTATGAGGATAAAGCCATTGGATAACCTTCCTTGGCAGGTGTGAGTCGATATCCTTCTAAAGTAGGGTCCAAGAATTTGAATTCTAGAAGAGAAACAATAACATGGACAAACGTACATTGCTTTGGCATACCACGGTCTACAACAGTCTACCCCAGACTTCTACAATCGGCCCCGCATCATCATCGGCCCCACGATGCATGATGGACTGTCACGCGGAAGATTATGCCTTATTATGCAATTACATAAAGCATGCCTATTAAAGGATATGTGTTTATTATTTTCAGAACTACATTGCTCTATAAGAAGTTAACTTATTATGTAAGTATCGAAGATCTATCTATAGAATAGAGTGCATTGACTAACAAGTTATTTCGGAAGCTTACCCTATTCCCTAGTGCCTGATTATAAGGTAAGTAGAAGAAATAGGCCTAGAATCCGGGAGTCGAATGGTTATTACGAATAACATGGACGGCACACGGTCTTTAGAATCGCCGGGCTCCACCCCCGCAATTCCGAAAATTTAGCTTGATTAGAAATGGGAAATGCCTTAACCTAGACTAGCAGGACAGCTAGCACGAGGCACTATGTAGTCTGTGGAATAACTTATATATCCTCAGGTCAGGACTTTCGGGTTTCAAGCCTGAGAGACGCGTTATTAGTACTCTTCAATCTTCACTTTCATATCGCTCATAAACTCACTACAGCAGGTCTATTATCTTCTAAGACGCAGCTGCCACAATGCATATTCTTGGTCTTAGCAATGGCTCTGTCAATGGGAACTCTGAGATCCTACTTAAAGCAGCCCTTAAAGCAGCTACAGTCGCCGATTCGTCAATCTCTGTGTCTTGGATTCACGTACCTACCGTTGCACTACCAAGACAGCACCTGCCCTTCAGAGATGATCCATCTGTGATACCGCATCGCAATGACGGAGAAGAATACCAACCCAGATACAGCGAGACTGACGACCGTGAGGTTGTGTTTGAAGCTATCATGAACACCGACGCCATCATTATTGCCAGTCCGGTATACAGCCACCAACCTGCCGGAACCCTGAAAGCTCTTGTGGATGCCATCCTTGGCCCTTACGCTGATGTGTGCATGGCTTATGACCTCGAGCGTCGACAAGATGAGGGCGATGAGTCTGTCAAAGATGTGAAACTTGATCCGCGAGACTTTAAGCCTCGTGTGGCTGGGTTTATTGCTGTTGCTGGGTCTGACCCGAAATTCCCGGAGCAGTGGACAATGGCTCTACCGACAATGCAGACATGCTTATACCCCATTCACTCCCGCGTGGTTGATCAGGTTGTATTATCAGGTTATGCAAGCCAAGGAGCGATATTGGCAGATTCTGGAGTTGCTGTCGAACGTGCTGAGCTGTTGGGTCGTCGCGTCGCTAGTCAGATGGGAAAGCCATACGACGAGGCGCAGTATCTAGGGCCCGAAGAGAGTGGTAGTTGTCCTTACTGCCATCTACTCAAGATTGAGTTTCGCGAGGGAAATAAGGTTGTTTGTATCGTATGTGGCGCAAATGGCATCCTGGAACTTGGACCTGGTGGCAATATTCGACCAAAATGGGAAGAGGACTCAACGGTTAGTTGTCTGACACTCAAAGGTAAATTGCAACACCGATATGACGTCCGGGATAAAATGAGCTTGGAGAAACCAAAGCTCGCGTCTATTTCTTCTGCTTTTGCCAAATGGAAGAGTTTGGAATTTCCGCGAGTCCCTCTGCCAAGCTTACAGGAGAAATTTCCAGGCCGACTATGAGTTCCCTTGGATATCTAAAGATACTTCTCATATCCGAAATTTGGCTGTTTTATATAGCTTTCTTGTTTATTTAATTTTTCATATTGTAATTCTCTTACTATCCATTCCAATAGCTATCTCGCAGTCTCGCCGCCCTCGCCCAACTTTTGCACTTACAGTCTACCAGCAGAGTATACGTTTGTCTTGAAACATGCTCATAAATGGTATGTTTATAATAGCAACGAACTTTGCGCACAGACCTTCAAGGCAAGTTTCCTCTCAGTAAATCTCAAAAGGGCTTATTTACATGCAGTTTGCGTCAAAGTCTGCTGCGCCTCATGCATCAGCTTAGAAGCCCCCGCCATGCTGTTATCAAGCTCACTGTATCCCAGCAATGGTGTTCAGGTGGCTCGCGCAAATGCCAGATTCCAATGCCCTACGTATCCTTCACCGGGTCTAGCCCTCGATCTCGGATAAACGCCGTGCCAAGTAAGCATAGGCCGATTAGAGGAACTTGCAGTATGAACACGCTGTGACTTGCTGACATGTATGCATCCAAAACCGCGGGAACTTGACGCATCGACTCCGGTAGCACGTATGTTGAGCTGGCGAGGCTCTTGTACTCCGTTGGTAGAGTAGCGCGTAATTGAGCTTGCAGAACTGCTGCAGAGACAGCAAGACCACACGCACCTCCAATACAACGATAGAAATTCCTGTTGGAAATGATGACCGCGCGACGGCTCTTGGGCGAATGGGCCTGTAGTGCGATCAAGGTCGGTTGAAAGATACACCCGACTCCTGTTCCGACAATGGCTAGTATCACAGCAATCACAGCAGGGCTACTATATCTCGTAAAGAGTAGCGAAAGGCCTGCTCCTCTGATAAATCCATCAGTAACTGATTCGAACAGGAACGGAAGGGTCAAGAGCTTACAGGGTCCATATAGCAAAACCGAATACGATCACCTCGCCGTACCGGAGGCGGCGACTGATGTATTGTCCCGAACCAATAGAAGCAATCATTTGCGCTGCCACCAACGGGGTGTAAACCGCTGCTGATTTGATCGCACTGTACTGGTGAGGGTTCTGGAGATAGAGCGGAACGTAGTAGAGGTAGGATTGGTAAACAGCACCGAGAAGACAGTTCTGGGCAAGCATGATGGCGAGGCTTGAGTTCTTGTAGATATCAACTAAGGTGAAATTGTCAGCCGTATTCATCTTAGAAACTAGGTTCCTCTTACTGGGCATCATTGGAAGCTTTGCCATTTTCCATTCCCAGCCTATAAAGACTATGAAAAGCGCACCGCCAACTGCAAGGAAGCTTATAGAGAGTGGCGAGTCCCATGAGAAGTATGAACCGCCTTGATCATGATCAACATTAGTGACAGCAGCTTTCGTGGAAATTCGGGTCTTACCTCCGGAGATGGGGATCAGAAGCAGTACAATACCAGCGCCCGATACCAGTGAGCCAACCCAGTCAATTTTGGAAATTCCTTCCCAAAAGCCGATAGTCGGGGGCTTGGAGGGAAGATATAAATAGGACAAAACCGCGGTGATGAAAGACAACGGGGTCAACAGCCAGAAGAACGCTCTCCATGATGACTTTTGCATCATACCAGCGGCAATGAAAGGTCCAATCACATTACCTAACCCAACAGTGCCTCCAACGACTCCCTGAATCTTTCCTCTCTGCTCGAGAGTGACGATATCCGAGATGATGATATTGACTAGGTTCTGAACACCGCCGCCGCCGATACCGGCGATAGCCCGAGAGATGTAGAACATGATGGCATTCTGACTCAACGAGCAGAGCAAATCTGCGACACAGAGCAATAGCGCTGCAGATACGAAAATTACCTTGCGCCCAAAAACATCAGAGAGTCTCCCGTAGAGCATCTGAAAACAGGTGTTGGCGATCAAGCTAGACGTGCCAGCCCATGAGATGGTAGCTCCGGCGTCTAGGTCTTTCGCAATAGTGGGGATGATTACTGATATGCCATTTTGATCAATTATGACGAGTAGTAGAGCCGCGGAGAGGGTGGCGAGGGCGGTGACGAGTTGCCGTCGAGGTAGGAGATTTACCTGGTCGTGGAGAGCTTTTTCGTCCTTTGTGAGTACCATTTTATTGTCTGCATTGAGAAAGAATAAGATTATAATCAGACTTTTTTGAGTCAATTGAGGTATTATGACTCTTTCGTCAAGTTCGCCTTCGACTATTCCCAAACAGTGATACGAGCCACAATTATATCGGACCTTGTCCGCGGGATTTCTCCGAATAATACCCTAGTGTCTTAGCCTCGTCCTCTCAGACAGATGTAAAGGCAATATAAGAATAAAGAAAACGAAAGATAATAAATATAATTAAGGTTAACTATATCAATATCATCTTTTATTATCAGCCTTCTAGCAAGGGCGTGCTATCCGATATTCTACCCATAAGTGGTTTCTCCTGGCACCAGGACAGTCACTGAAGGCGTTATCATGTTGGCGTCAGTGATGGTAACGGCGACTGTTTGGTACTCGGTGGCAGTAAGATAATCCATATTGGTAGCAATGATAGTTTCGAGATCAGTTGCTAAGGACGTATCCACATCGGTAGTATAGATAGTGTTGTAGTTTGTAACATCAACGGTGTTGACGTTAGTAATAGTTATGATCTCTACTTCAGTGACTGTGATGATGACGGGCCAGGTGACAGTAAAACTCTTAAGGTCGCTGATGGTTACGGTCCTGTAGTCTGTCTCGGTCCTTGTCTTGAAATCGGTTATACTGATAGTCCTTTGAGAAGTGACAGTGACGTAGTTTGTTATCTTGTAGTAGGCCTTCGTAAAGCTCGTTACTGTGGACGTGAATATCTTGGCCTCAGCAGCATTTATTGTTGTAGTAGCAGGCGCAGCTGGTTTGTTGGTGATGTGACATGAACAGGCACTGCTCACGTTGCTAGCGCCCTTGAGTGGCAAGTATGCTGGGATTTTCTTATCCACTTGTGCGGCTCGTTTGGCGGGCTTAAGAGCAGATTTAGTGAAATCCAGAACAGTAACAGGAAGTTGCAGGGATTTGACATACCTTTACTGCTACAGGGCAGACCATGTCGGAAAAGGTAAAGGGGGAACCACTGTTCCTTTTGGTTAAGACGACATACCTGGTAATCGTTAATACTATACTAGCACGTGCAACGTGATATTTTCTGTAAATTCAGAGAGAAAGAGTGCGAAGGTATACTGACAGATGGGCCTTGTAGCATGTGCATCCACTGTTAGAATAGACAAAGCTCGCAGCTCCAGTTAGGGTCGAACAATACGCTTTGCAGTCGTTAAAAGTTGTTTTAGTAGTGTCTTTACCTATGCCATATGCAGAGTTCCCGAAGCCCTTGGCGCCACAGATGATTGCTAAGAGGCATTAGTTAGTCTGTCTCTGAACGCTATAGTCCTAGAAAGTCTTACGGTATGACACCGTTGCTGTGGCGGGTTCCGCTCTGTTGAATGTTAGTACCTCACTTCTTCTTGAATTCGATCCTGTGATAGCTTACGTGCTCCTATACTAGGTATTAGTCATTTAAGCTTTACCAACAGTATGGTTAAATCAGGAACTCACGTAACAGTGATTGTGGTCGGAAGTTGCGTTGTGATCTGTATAGTGCCAATGCTTGTGATATCCGTGGTAGATGTCTTGTAAATAGTAGCTGTAACGATACTAGTAATGCGCTGTGTTACTTGCTGTGTCACTTGTACGACAGCACTCTGAGTAACTTGTGCTGTGTCTGTACTGGTAACATCATCGGTCTGGGAGGTCGTTATCATCTGAGTCTTGAAATCGGTGACACTAGCAGTGCTTGTTTTTGTAACTGTCATGGACGCGGTCCTTGTTACTATTGTCCTGGCCATATGGTTGACTATAAAGCGGACCGGTTTGACAACGACCATCCTGACAGGTTGTGTGATCCATTTCGTCGTCGAGGTTGTAATGACAGGCGTGATAGTTGAAGTTTTGGTGACTTGGAGATACGTCGAACAGAAAGCAGACCCGTCTGCCTTGTTCTTTCTGAGAGCTACAAGATCTTGGTCGCTATCTCTGCAAACTGAAACGGCACTTAAGTATCAGCTTAGAAATTTCCATAGTAAGCCTTGGTTATCCTGCGGTTTTGCATACCTACTGCTCTTGTGTCAAGGCCATCTGGGGGCCCGCCGCCGCCAGCTGGGAACGGGCTAACTGCACTGACGAACAGTAGCACCAGTATGGCTATTAAAGTTTGCATTTTGGATGATGTATTAGGCAGAGTTAAGAAAGGTATGAGAAAGATTCACAGAAAGAGAAAATAATTACAAGGATTCTGATTCAATATATATTTTCTCACCGCATTACTGAGAACGGCCAGCCTAATTCCTAATTGCATCGTTGCCGCCAGAATTTCCCTCAACAACTAACTAGATCAAGCTAACTCAATGTTACATAACATCTAGACTGTTCCAACAATCCGGACTGGGGGCAAGCGCTACTAATAATCATTTTTTTTTATTTAAAAAAAAGGTTTCTACTATCGCTTACATCCCTGCTCATTGGAATGAGAGCTATTTAGTTTCTCTACCAGTTTCCCAATCTGCCGGGTCGCTTCTTTAAACTCTGCTAGCTAACGAGTATAAACTTGACATTCAGTGGGGAGCAGGGCGTTGGTGCATTATCTAGGTTTTGGCTACCACCGTTTCCTGTTAGCCGTTGAAATCGTTTTCGAATTTTGGTATTTGGTGCGCGTTGATATACCCAACCAGAATCTAGAAACTGGGTTCTAGGTTCTGTCTGCTGATTTAATCTCCCAGCCACGAGCCTCGACTCCAAATGAAACATCCAAATCTAAAAACGGCATATCAAGACTGTTACCTGTTGGTCGCAGCGTACTTGGTTGCCCCACATCAACATTTCAAGAGGCTTTTCGTTCTGGTGCCGGAGCTACGAACATTCCAGGAGGATGGGAACATCGCCGGTGCGTCTTGCCATATCCACGACCAGCAAATAGGCCCTCGTCCGGCAGCACCTTTAGTTCTTGCCATGGCAGCGCTACTTCCTCTCCTCTCTCCATGGCCATGTATTCATCTTTGTGAACAAGGTGATCACTGTCGAGAAAATACCTGGGATACATCTCGTCGCCGCAATAACCGCGCCGTCTTCACAGCCCGTTGCGCACGAAACTACGAACGAGTCACTGTGCGAGCAAGAATGTTACTGACAAGCGATGGGATGGGTTTGAAAGCAAGTGCGCGCGATTCGATGACTTTGTAAGACGGTCAGGAGCGGTTGTAAGCAAAGATGTAGACTAATATATGTTTCTACATAATAAGTATTGCCAAAGTCGCGATGCAGCCAATTCTTAATTTCACGCCCGTCACTCTGACTTTGGTGGCCATTTCACCCTCCTCTCCGCCTCGACATACAGATTATTCGGCCGAATCAGCTGGAAGTACGGATCATAGTCAATAGGACCATCCTGCGCCAAGCTGAACTTGTACCGATAAACAAGCTTGGGGAGAAACACCTTGATCTCCTGCAACGCAAAGTTGAAACCGACGCACATTCTTGGTCCCGCCGCGAATGGGATGTAAGAGCCGGGAGGTCGATTCTTGACCTGTTCAGTATCCCAACGATCAGGGTCAAAGCGGCCCGGATTCTCCCATACGTCTTTGTTGTTATGCATGTGATGTAGTGCTGAGATTACGACTGCGCCTTTGGGGAGTCTGTAACCTCCTGGGAGGATCATGTCAACTTTGGCGGTGCGACCGGGCTGGAAGGAGGGATTGTGCAGGCGTTGGGTTTCTTTGATGAACTTATCCAGGAAGCTGAGCTTGCTGGTTGTGTCGGCCGTTACTTGGGTATCTTCATCCCAATCGTTGTCGATGAGTTCTTGGAGAAGTCGTTCCTGGTTTCCTGGGTACTTGACAAGGCTGTAGATCAGCCAGGATAGCAAGGACGACGTGGTAGTGAAGCCAGCACCAGTAGCGACGAGCAAGGTCGGGGCGAATTGGGAGGGCGGTAGCTTGCTTCCCTTGTTGTCCTTTGCTCGAAGGAAGTAATCTGATCACTGAAGTCAGCTCAGTCCAGCCAGTCTGTTCCTCAAAGTGACCACTTACCAACAACATTCTCAGCTTTTAGCGCCGCATCCTGAAGCTCCAGGTCCTCCTTTCCCTTTGAAGCTCTGGCGATCGACTCGGTCATCATTTCCATAATCCTATCCCCTGTATCTCTGACCTTCTTCGGATCACCAAATGGCATCTTGGCATACCAAGCCCCCATAGAAGACACACGCTTATTCAGCTCCAGGTTCTCAGCAATTTTGAGGACCATCTCGTGTAGCGGCGAGTCCACCCCTTCAAAATGCGCGAAATCCATACCTAGAACAAGCTTACCCACTGCCTGCGAGCCAAGCTTAAGCATATACTGGTAAACATTCCACGCTTCGCCCTTGTCATTCAGCTCATCGAAGACTTTGAAGGACTGCTCTACTGTTTTTTGCATCGTTGGGGCGTAGTGACGAACTGCTTTTGGACCGAGCGCGGGTGGGAGGAATTTATGAGCGAGACGCCATTGTTCTGTGTTGGTATCTGATAGAAATACGCCTGCTTCTGGGTTCTTGATAGGGTGGAGGGGATGACCCGGGACGATGTCTTTTGTGAAGTAATCGTCTTCGGCGAGGAATATGTTGGAGAGTTCGGCGCTGTTGGTCTGATAGATGCGGTTGCCCATGCTATTTGTTACGAACAACGGTCCGTACTTCTCAAAGAGACGTTGGTTGTTGCCGAGATGATCGGGGTAAATCTCGAAGTAGTTGCCGAAGTATGGAATGCCAGCTGGGCCAGGTACATCACGAACAGCATTTCCGTTGATGGACACTGCAATTGGTTCGTCTTTTTCCAAGACCTCGGACATGGCATTGAGCCTTCTGTCATCGTGAACAAAGCCGACACCTAAAGCTTCAAGTCAATCACTTCTCCTGCCAACGCAGCTAGGGCAGGCTTACCATTTGGTTTGACGATGGCAAAGTGCGATGCGACAATGTTCTGAAGCTCCTCAAAGTCCACATCAGATGGTAGCTCAACGTCTCTAGCGGTGGATGGTGCTTCGCCCAAGAGAAAGAATTGTTTCGTTGCCATGATGATAATAATGAAGTGGTTGAAAAGCCGAAATGAGTGTCCGAGAATTGAGGTGTTGAAAGAATGTGGTTGTTATATGGAGAAATTCAGAAGGCGAAATACATCATGCATAGCACATGCAAATAATCATTCTCGCCTTGCACAACAACGCCGCTGTCCAGGATGTGAAGCCCGACGTGGAGACAATATGTCTGTTGATGCGCACTACACCGTGGATGACGTTGTTGAAGTCACGTATCATGGAATATTTACCAATGCATCCTTTACTGTCTCGGCGTATCCGTACCTGAACATTTTCGGGTCTGATTACGACGCTTTTCACGATTGGATGATGTAGACGGGAATATCGGGAGGACCCGTATCAAGTCGGCACTCGCGCTCCGCGAAGACGGAAACAACATCGATACTCATTGCGATTGTCAAGTCCGGAAATCGACTCTGACCAATAGACTATTGTGTGTTGCGCCAACAACGGAATTCGCATCGTTTCGCCGATTGCCTCCGGGCCAGCGATGATCATAAAGCGGGTCAGCCTCGGCCTTGGGGATCCACTGCGGGCCTCGAAACCTCGGTATTTCAGAGCCCCACTCCGGTGAGGCGTTCCGGCCCGCTATGGGCACATGCAAATGACGGCATAGACCTAATCCTAGATAGTCCAGCTTTATTTGTGAGTCTCATAGTATTTGGAATAGATAGGGGGTACGCAAGCATTGAGCTTTTTCTTTAAGATAACAATCTGCAGTAGGGCCAGGCTCTGACGTTCGCATCCAAATACTTGTTAGCCACCTCTGCCTTGACTTTCGGAACCAATTTCTTGTTCTACCTTACCGCGAACAATGGAGGAATTTACAGTTAAGCAAGTCGCTGAGCATAACAGCCAAGGCGACGCATGGTTAATCATCCATGGCCAAGGTAAGCTTCAACAATTCTTCATAGACTAAGTCAATCGCTAATGAGATAAGTCTACGACGTCACGAAATATCTAGCAGATCATCCTGGCGGCGCCGACGTCCTCACAGAGGCAGCTGGTACGGATGCCAGCGAAGACTTTGACAACGCTGGACACTCGGAAGATGCCTTCGAGATCATGAAAGACTGCTTCGTTGGCAAGATCCAAGGGTTCGAGAAGAAGAAGCCCAAGCTTAAGCCGGTTGCACCTGTCGTGACACCGAAGGATCAGACTTCTGGATCCCCATCAGTCTCAACGTTGGCTAACATGGGATTCATTCTCTGTGCCGGTGCGGGAGCTTACTACATTACTCACCGTGCAGGGCTCGCTGTACCAGATTGGCTGCTTTCATCTCTGCGAAGTGACTCCAGTGGCTCAAGTTTTATCAAAGGCATCATTGTCGGCGGTGGATCTCTTGCGACCTTCAATGCTGTTGCTGCCCAGCGATTCACGAGTATGGCGATGAAGAGCAAGCCCTTCACGAGCTATCCGGCTCATATGAAGATTCCCAAGCGAGCTGAGGAAGATACCTTGCTACAGCGCGGACTTTTAGATCCTGTCACCTACTCTCCTCTTCCCCTCAAGCACAAAACTCTCATTGCACCAAATGTTTACCGCTTGACGTTCAGTCTTCCAACCACGAGCACTATTCTTGGGCTGCCGATCGGTCAGCACGTCACCATCAAAGCTGAGGTTGATGGAGAGAGCGTCGCGCGATCATATACCCCAGTGTCCAACAATTCCGACTTTGGTGTTCTTGAACTGGTCATCAAAGTATACCCAGATGGCAAGCTTACGAACGGGTATCTGGCGAAGCTCGAAGTTGGAGACTAGGTACTCTTTCGAGGACCCAAGGGAGCGATGAAGTATCGACCAAACCTTTGCAACAAGATCGGCATAATCGCAGGTGGCACCGGGATCACCCCGATGTTCCAGGTCATTCGTGCTATCTGCGAGCACGACCGCGATACAACAGAGATCTCTCTCATCTACGCAAACAGAACAGAGGAGGACATCCTGCTTCGAGAAGAATTGGACAGGTTCGCAAGAAGATATCCCAAGAACTTCAAGGTCTATTATCTGCTGGATCAACCGCCTGCGAACTGGAAGTTTGGCTCTGGGTATGTGACTCGGGACTTGATGAAGGAGAAGCTTCCCTCGCCGAGAACGGACTCCAAGGTATTCCTTTGTGGTCCACCTGGAATGGTAAACGCATCGAAGAAGGCACTTGTTGAATTGGGGTTTGAACAGCCTGGGGCATCGGCGAAGATGTCGGACCAGGTATTTGCATTTTAAGACCAGCAACCTGCCGTCCGTTCATATGAGAATATTTAAAATTTATACATTGTCATTTCCTACCTTTGAGACCTCTCGATTATCATTGACTTCATTCAACACACTCTGCGACGCATGTAGGGAGAGAAAGTGTTTCATTTCTGCATTAGATAGTGACATGTAGTCTGAGCGTAGCTGGTTCAGCCAAGACCCCCACAATATGAGCTATGCCATCAAATTATCCGACAATAAATACGCGCTACGGACTTGGCCATTTCACTTTAACACGGAACAACCAATTAGCCACCCCGCCTTGTGAGTCAAAGCTTGCGGTCGACCTTCTAAAGTGTATGCAGATATCAATCCCAATCAGACCACGTAGAATGATTGGCCTGTTGTGAGTAAGTCTTGTTGAACCGGTGTGAATCAGTCCATTCAATGTTGTCCATGCACTGAAAGGACGTTTGATGAGAGGACGATCACAGCCCGCAAGACAATTCTACGCAATCTACGAGACACGGTTATAAAAAGACAACTCTCCTCTCCCTCCAGTCCATCTAGAAGCTACAAGACCTTTTTTCTAGCAATAATCTCCTTAAAGATTTACTTTAAACTATCCATTCCTTATTACAGCCGCCAATATGCCGTTCACTGCTGGGTAACTTCTCCTCTTTGTCGCAAAGATCATCTCACCAGACGCAGCTGCTGACCTTTTTTTCCCAGAGACATCTGCAAGATCATTTTCGCCATTATCCTCCCTCCTGTTGGCGTTTTCATGGAACGAGGATGCGGAAGCGATTTTTGGATGAACTTTCTCCTGACAATTCTCTGTAAGTCTACACGCTCCACCAGAATGTTACTTGCTAACTTGGTCAGTCTTCATTCCTGGCCTCATTCATGCTCTGTATATTATTCTGAAATATTAGGTGCTGGCAGGGAGGCAACGTCTTCGGTACAATGGCTAAGGGTGTATGATTGCACTCGCTTTAAAAGATTTCAGGCCTAATTGTTTCCTTTTCTGGGATACTTTTTTGTATTCCGATATCTATCCTGAAAATTCATATCTAGTCAGGCTCCTCTTGCAGTAAAGACACAATGCGTAGTCGAAGTGAGAAAGAGGAACTCTTATGTTATATATCTTGCCTTTTTACTTCGTAATAATACTTAATACATCGAATTTTCGCTTAGTTGAATCTGTAATTCATCTTCGTACACTTGCCAGGGTCAAGCGCTCTGCCCTGTAACGTCTAAAGAAGTGGGTACCATCTGGGCGTCCCAAATGGGCTTAGACTGACTTATTTCATTACTATGATTGGCTTTCCCGTAAAATTCGCACTCGCAGTGCCCGATAGCAAGTGGGGCACTCTGTTTCTCCTCCCCTAGAAAAACTCGGCTTGCTGAGGAGTCTCGTTATTCTTATAGGTTGCCTCGTGTTTACTGACACCGGCATTAGACGTGCAACAATGGCCATTCAAGAACTTGTGACTGGCAAAGTCAAGCATAAGCGCGCCTCTGCTCCAAAAAGCCGCAATGGCTGCATCACATGGTGTGTTTGCCAATAGTATATCCCTTTTTACCCCCAGTGACTAATTCAACTGCAGCAAGTAAGTGGCGTTGCGCGCTTCTCTGGATCGACTACTTATACTTATAGGACTCGACATCTAAAATGTGACGAGGCGAAACCGATATGTAATCGTTGCTCTGAGGATAAGGTCAAATGCGACGGTTACGCGATGCCCAAACCCAAAGCACCTCGCCGAAAGCACCGAAAGAAGGTTGCACCATCGATCGTCGATACACTTTCCTTGTGCTTAACCGTCGATGACATTCCCTCATTGTCAACCTCTGAGCGTTTATACTTCCAGCACTTCCTACAGTTCACGACTACGCAGCTGTCGCTGTCTTCCGGTCCGACAAACTTTTGGCTTCGATACGCTCTACCTATAGGTTATCAGTTCGAGTCAATTCGATACAGTATGATTGCAGTTGGCGCCTCGCATAGACTCTTCATGGCGAAATCTCTCGGCGATTCGGACATAGGCGAATTAAAAGCCTTCGCCACCCACCAATACAATAAGGCTATCGCGACTATTATACCAAGCATGACAGCTTCTCAAGACTTGCAGATTATCATGATCTGCTGTCTACTCTTTATTTCGTTTGAAGGCCTGACTGGTCGTTATGACGAGCTATTACAACATCTCAGCGCAGGAATCTCATTATTCAATTCGCCACTGTCATCGTCAAATGATGAAGACCGCGGGATGACGGCAAAGCTTGCCGAGATGTTCTGTCGGCTCGGAGTAGAGTCATCTAACTTTATGCAAAACGATCCAAGTGTCTCCGGGATGCGAAAGTGGTATCACACGAACAAAGCTCAGCACTCCCCGTCTCCCAAACCATTTATTAACCTTGACGAAGCGTCTTCTGCACTGCGTCATTTAGATGTTCTCTACGATGAAAAGCCTTGGCACTATCAAGGCAGCGATGATCCGGATAAAGCTCGCCTCAAGGAGGAAGCGACCAAGAAGCTTCAAGACGCTCTCGGTCAATGGACTAGCCGTCTTGACGCTTTTTACAAGGGTCGGAAAGAGGATATAGTCATCGAGGGCGAGCAGCAGTACCGCAACCTGCGTCTGCGCCAGCATTATTGGCAGATTGCTATCGACTCACACTCCGCAAAAGAAGCGGCCGCCGATCCAAAGACTTTCGAGTCGTTCCTGACAGCAGCCAGAGAAGCATCGGCGCCTTTCATTGCTCTCAATCAGCCGACCTTTTCCCTCGATGGCGATCTGATCTCCGGCCTAGCTTTCGTCGCATCCACCACGACTGACGATGAGACTAAAGTACAGGCTCTTGATCTCTTGTGGCGATTGAATCGACGTGAAGGTCTGCTGGATAGTCGCGATTTTGTTGAGTTGTATGAGCTTGCGAGGGCGCTTGAAACGTGCAAGGAGCCTAAGTTTGACGCGAACTGGAAGCCGACGGCAGCGGCTGGGCTACCAACGATTATCGAGAGGTTACGAAAGAGCCTGGGGTAATTAGATATCAAGTTAATTAGGGCTATAGATGGTCTATTCTAGCTAGTTATGAAGTTGAATTTGGAGACGCGTTGAAACCCTGGCTAGTTACTAATTTGCAAGGTTAATTTTAATTTCCAACAATCAGACTTGAATAGGTTGATTCCCGACAGTCGCCGGGATGCATGCTCTACATTCTGTTTAACTAGAATAGAACACTTTATCCCTTATGTAAAAGGCATTTGACTGCCATTAGGGATCTGATCTTTAATTATCTTTACACTGTACTGTTCGCTGACCCAATGCCTCTTTCATGGGAGGTTCAGGGTAGTCAGCTACTGATGAGAGTGACGTCATGATCATGGAGAATTGTAAGTCAGTCTGTCTTTTACATATCCAGCATGGGTGAGTCAGTGAGAGCGCTGATGGGCCAAAACTGCATGTGGGAAGGGGAAAAGGGACCCGGAAGCTGTATATTAAGCTTTCTGAAGTGGGAATGTGCTATTCTTCGAAGATTCTAAAGCCAGGGCAGACCCATATTTAGATGTGCCGAGGAGTGGAGCCTTGAGGCTCAAAGCAAGGATGCTGTCGATCATTTTCATGTGGTCCAGATCTTGCTAGCGGAAGATATGCGGAAAGATGCCGAATTTAGCCTACGTCATGACGGAGCCGCACGGCGCGGACCATGATAAAATTGCGTATCTTGGGCTATTACGCGTTGAAGTATCGACGACCTCGGCTGCCCCACGCCTCAAATGAGTTCAGGCCGCCTTCCGTCGGGGTCTGGGCTTGAGGCAATTTGAAAGCCTTATCATTGCATCCTGTATCTTCCGTCATGCCGTAAAAGCCGGCCCCGATCGGAGGTGACATGCACCGACAATCCGGATGGATTTGGACCGGAAATCGCCTCCAGTGTTGGACTACGTATGAAATAGATTGTCTACATAACCCCTTAAAACTGACACTTTGGTCGAATTCCTTAACACCGCACTACATCACAGCACCATTGTTCTGGAAAGATCATTCTCTTTAGTACAGTTTCTACCTCATTAGACATCTTACAGTCGTTCCTCGACGATATAACTATGGGAGCTTTTACTCTTCCTTCAACAGAAGGACGCACCGTCGCAGTACTTGGTGGTGGAGTGCTCGGCCGTCGTATCGCATGTGGCTGGGCTGCAAGTGGATTTGACGTTGTCATTCGCGACCCAAGTCCTGAGCAAAGGGCTGCCGCCGTGGAATATTGTAACACGAGCATGTCCCTGTACTCCGACTCTGAAACAAGAGGAAATGTCGCAGCGGTCGAAGATCTTTCAGAGGCTGTTGCCAACGCATGGCTCGTCATCGAAGCCGTCCCTGAGAAACTTCCTCTCAAGATCTCAACTTTTGCAGACTTGGAGAATCTCACGCCTCACGATGCCATTCTCTGCAGCAACTCGTCATCTTACAAGTCAAGAGAGATGATCGGGGGCCTTCAGCCAGAGACGAGACGACGCGTTCTGAACATGCACTATTACATGCCACCGGACAACTGTGTCGTCGAGCTCATGACCGACGGTGAGACGGACGATAGCATCTTTCCATTCCTGTATCAGAAACTCGAGGAGATCAAGTTCCACCCTTATATTGCTCGTAAGGAGTCAACTGGCTTAATCTACAACCGTCTATGGGCTGCCATCAAGCGCGAGGTTCTGAATATACTCGCCGAAGAGGTATCTACCCCAGAAGAGATCGAGAAGCTTTGGAAGGAGATGTGGTCTGGCAAAGACAGGGGACCTGTCGAGATGATGGATGCTGTCGGTCTTGATACTGTGTCTTTCATTGAGCAGCATTACATTGCTGAGCGTGGCTTGCCTGACACGCCTGTCAAGTTCCTCCAGAAGTACATCGATCAAGGAAGGTTGGGAGCCAAGTCTGACAAAGGTGGATTGCTACCTCCAAGCAAGCCTGCCCAGTCGAATCACGAAACCTCCCTCTACTTCTTGGATATTGGTCTATCAAGTGGAAGCGCAAAAGGTTATGCTTCAGCTGGTCGCGTTTTGGTCGGGTCCAGCGACAGAACGCCGATGAAGACGCTTGTCTCAGGCCAGCACATGCCTGATGGTATCGACATCTCCAAGTCCGCCGGAAAGCTCTTCTGGACCTGCATGGGCAACCCTTCGGCAAACGACGGTGCTGTTATCAGCTGCAATCTCGATGGTACAGACCTAAAGGAGATTGTCCCTCAAGGGCTGGTTCATACACCAAAACAGCTGACTGTCGACAACACCAACTCCAAGCTATACTTTGCGGATCGTGAGGGAATGAGGATCATGAGATGCAACTTTGATGGATCTAACCTCGAAGTCTTGGTCCAGACGGGTGATTGGCAGATTGATGAGCATATGCTAGACTCTATGAGATGGTGTGTCGGCATCACAGTATCACCTCCCACCGGCAAGTTCTACTGGACGCAGAAGGGTCCGTCCAAGGGAGGAAAGGGTCGTATTCTTCAGGCCAATATCGACTTCCAACCAGGCGAGGATGCAAAGACCAGAACAGATATCGAGGTTCTGTTCCAGGGCTTACCAGAGCCTATTGATCTTGAGGTCGACGAGGATGAGAACGTTCTCTACTGGACAGATCGAGGCGAGCTACCAAATGGCAACACTATCAACCGCGCCAGGCTTGACGGAGTCACGAGGGTGACCCACGATAGTGCAAGTCAACCAGGCAAAGACTATGAAATCCTTACTCGGGGATTACATGAGGCTATTGGAATCAAGCTCGACTCCAAGGACCGTCGTATCTTTGTTACTGACCTGGGAGGCTCGGTGTACCAGTTTGATATAGACGGTGGGAACAGCAAGAGGGTGTATGAAGGATCTGGTGCCTTTACAGGCATCACCATGGCTTAGTCACCTATATGTTGGCCCCAGCTACTGCTAAGTAGATTTAGACAATGTTACTTTAGTTAAGAATCCCGAGAAAAGCAGTTCATAAACCACTACTAGGCGTGACTGGTTGACGTATATATATTTCAAAGAATCAAATATAGCTTGTTAAAGGGCTTTACCTTGGAGCATTGAAGCAAGAGCGTTATCTCCAATCTTTTGTATTCCCAAAACCAGGCCAATACTCGACCATGGCGTGAGATTGATTCCGAGTTTGAAGTAGCACTAATGAGGAATAACACACTCATTTGGAAGATTCCCCTTCTGCGTGACATAGTTGAAACAACAACCCTTCTAGCCATCATCTTCACAAGTATCAGTGTTCCGCCTAAAGATGCGCGATACCAGCAGCCACATCTTGCCCGGAGGCTTATCCTCACTAGCCCTGCGAACAAGCCACCACTGGAGCGTCATAGCCGCCATAGCACTGTTCCATACGAACGCTACCATCATGCCCACCGAGAAAGATAGTGAAGTGGATATGTGTCTTGTTCCGCAAAGGCTCATAACTTGGAAGTCGTCAATACCGTCGGGCAGGGCAAAGCCTGAAAGCATGAGAACAGCCTGGCAAACGAAGATATCGGTGTAGTTGACCATCATGTGCACGCGGCGCCATCTCCTGTTTATTGAAATCTTTGGCCTGAGGTTGTTTTCGATGAGGTAGACTCCTACTGCCAATGTCGCCAAAGCTGCGGTGACCAGGCCTATGATCTGAAATATAGATGATCAGTACTGGGGACTCGACAAAGCATACCACTTACCCCGTGTTCTGTTCGAAAATGGTCCGATGACCCCATCCCAGTCAGCCCGCATAGTATTCCAATGGCGAGAAGAGGGAGGAAGAAGACGCAAAAAAGTATCTTTTGCCACTTTTCGATGCGAGCCTTGAACAGAGGTCGTTCAATCAGTTCACCAAAAGCGATCATTGTCGAAAAGATGAGGATAATAGGGTATACAATAAAGAAAGCGAGTGTCATGGCGGCCACTAGAAGAATCTTGTCAGCAATGGCTCAAGTCTAGAGCCGACGACCTACCATGGATACTAGTTAGTATTATCAACAGAGATTTCGAAATGGTGTTGACGTGATAGCTGTTGTTGGTGAAGTCGATCAGGTATCTGTTGCCTGAGCTGGTGATGTTGATAGGGCACTTGGGAACCTGCATATCCGACCGATGCATCGATGTGAGGTTTCTTTCCAGTTCTTTTCTTAGACCGGCGACACCTCTGTTCAGCCAGCATGTTGAATGGCTTGTCAAGATGTCCAAGTTGCTTTGCAAGAAATCTGTGACATGAACCTGATTTTGCTTTGTCCCGAAGCAATATTGTTGACGTGACTCTTCATCTAATCTCGGTACATTGAACTCTTGCGATCTCGATAAACTCGCTATGCTCAGTCCGGTCTCGCCATTCACATAGTCAAGATTGTGCGCGGCGACAATGCTGACTTGGCCTGAGAGCAAAATTGGCACGGACCAGGCCAGAAGAAACAGGTGCGGAATGCGAGATGTCATGTTGGAAAAGTGTGTCAACGAGGATATAGAGGATCAAACGAAATAAAGAAGTCATCACGCGAAATTTATCTAATATTGAAACAAAGGGCGATGTAACCGCGAAAGGGGCTGAGAATTCTGCTCAGCTTACGTCTCGCATGAAGAGACGTGTTTAGAGTTAGATGAGAAACTTTGCACGCTTTCCCGCGGAATGCCGAAGTGACAGGTAGCAACTGAAGCTAAACTTGGGACTAGATGGTTAGTTTTGCAGGGGTCTGGAGGATATATATAGGTCAATCACATCCTGGCATTGAAAACGTAAAAGCCACAATTGACAGCATTACAGCTCCACAATAAGAATGAAATGCAAAAATCACGTTATCAATTTATGTTCCCTCTCTTACTGAGAGATGCCAGTTTACATATTTTGGTGTACATTCGTACGCTTGAGAGCCACTTGATCACTGCGTCCAAACAACCCCAACATCAGAGGCAAAGGTATCATCGCCATTGCCAACACAGCCTGACAAACAGTGAAGTCTTTCATGTTGCGAGGCGGGTCAGCACTCTCTGCAGCCTTCATACCATTGCCGAGAATGATGAAGCACCCACCGAGTAACTGGCCGCCAGCCCACGCAGTAGTGCTAGTGATCTCGGCGCCCGCGGGATACGAGAACTCTGTCAGAACCTCAAGAACAACAGGGACAATAGCGAGCGCCGAGATACCGATGCAACAGAGAATAGCATATAGTGCACCGATCTCCTTTGTACTTGGAATCCATACCAATGCAAGGTAGCAGAGTCCGCCGACAACTACTCCGCATTTTATGACGAGGATGAACTTCTTGGTTCGGTCGATGATGGGAGCTGTGATAGCGGAGAAAATGAGGCCTAGAACGATGAGGAGACCGCCTCCAATACCAGCCTGGGTATCCGAAAACCCGTAGGGTGTGACGATCTGGTTGATCAAGGACGTTGTGGCGACGAAGAGACCAGTGTAGACCCAGAATGGGATGATGATGAGGTAACATTCCAACGATCGGATCAATATGCGTAATGAGGGTGCAACCTTGGGCCGTTCTATATGGTGAATCGCTGATGGGGGAGTTGGCGGTGCGGCGGGAATGAAGAACCCAGGAATGGCCACGGCGGATGACTATGATCATGAGCTCTGAACGACAGTCTCGGAAAGAGGACCGGAAGGTTGAGACATACAATGATGGCCACGTATAATACCACAGAAGAAATATCACCAGGTTCGTTTGTCCACAATGCAACGACGATGGATCCAATCGCAGCTCCAGTTGGATTCGCAAGGCTCATAACAGCCGTCGCCGTCACACGCCCCTTACTCGTGAACCACGTTTCAGAGAGACGCGTAGGGGCACTCAGAACAAGAGACTGCGACATGCCCAAGAGAGCTTGTGCGACAGCGACGACGGCGACAGTGTTACCACCGGAAGAGTAAGATCCAGCATAACGAACCCAGTTGCCGAGTAGGAGAAGCGCACTGCCGCTGATGAGAGCTGGACGAAGACCCCAGTCAAGGAGCTTGATGGTCACGAGAGTCATGGCGAAGTTTGCAAAGACAAAGATGCTGCTTAGCCAGTTGACCATTGTCTCGTCTACTTTGTAGAATTTGGCGGTCGAGGAGGTGACGGGTGCAAAGGTGAGCCACTGGAAGTGTGGTTAGTATACAGTGATCTCTTTGGAAGCGTCCCATCCTATTCAGGAGAATACAAGCGTGTGTGCAAAGTTGTCTGATAGACTGAGTACAGGAAAGACATACCGACCAGCTGACCATGATGTTTAGCAATGTCAACACCACAAGCCCGAGCCAACGGATCTTGTATGTTCTGTACGGTTGTTCAACACTGCCGCGCCTGACGGAAGAGGTCGAATCATCCGCGACAAAGACTGTAGGAGACTCGGAGGTTTTCTTGTCCATGTCACCTGCAGACTCAGCTGCTGGAGCTGCTTCGAACACAGAGTTTTGAGATGTGGAGGCCATTTTGGCAGTCTATTTCGTCTGCCGTGATTTTACTTGGTGATGCTTCAACAAAAATGGTGTCAAGTTCATTAGGAAGCTGCGTGGGAATAAGCGCAGAGAGAGCCTTGACATGGATAATATCTCTTATCTATTTTAATAATATCTCTTATCTATTTTATTGTATATCTAAATGCGTATCATTGTGATACATAAGCCAGGCAAATCTCCGTCACGTCCCTTAGTTACCCCGCAAATGTATCTGTTTTTATCTTAGATATGCCGAGATCAACAATCACGTCTAACTTGGTTATCATGAACGGACCCGCGGGTCGCGATGCGCGGGCTGCGCGGGCCGCCTCGTTTCCCCACCTCATTTTCTCAACGTTGAGCCGATTGCGCATTGAGCGGCTACGACAAATCTCTCCGACACTCCGTTTGTATTGCCAGTTGGGGTTTCATGTTGCATCCTACACCGACTCTATCGTTCAAAAGTCTAGTTACCATCGCCGAGTGAGGCAAATAATGGCCGAGGAACAATCGCCAGAGCCAGTTGGTCGCGTGGTAAGAACCTCATCTACTCCCATGCCTAAGCTAGATAGGAAACGTTAGGAATTACCATCTAATACTTGCTTTCATAATGGCGTAGTGCGACCGATGCCGTCTTCGCAAGGTATGGTGCACCCCGATAAAAGCTTGCATCGTGACTAACGCTGAAGCTACAACAAGATTCGATGCGATAGACTATTTCCGTGTTCGAACTGCCGAACAGTCCAAAAGGCATGCAGCTTAGTTGGATCAACACAAGGAATGCGACCATCTAAACAAAGAGTTCTCATATCCTCACAGTAGTAGGTCTCGCCCTTGGCTGTCCATTTTCAAGCAAAGACATAGCTCAATTGAACACCAGTGAACAAAAGATAGACCGCATAGAGAACCGTCTTGAAGGAATCGAACAGCTCTTGCATAGGGCCTTTGGTGAACAACCTAATGCCGGAAATGTCCCAAGGCCTCCCGAGTCACTACCTACAGACTCATTCAATGTCTCCCAAAACTTTGCAAACAGCAGCAGAAATGGACCAAGCTATACTGACTCAGAGATGGCTTTGGAGGGAAGTAGCTCCATGAAGGCTGCGACAGTATACGCAAGCGACTTCTTCCAGACGGTGCTTGGGCAATCACCAGCGGCCGACACAAGCACGCGTGTGAACGCTGCATTGTCTTCGCTCAAGCAAATGATCGAGATTAATAGTTACCGGTCTATGGGGGATCGATTACCGAGTCGAGGAGATACGCAAAATGATGAGATTAGAGACTTAGCAATGCCACCCCTGCAGTCGGTTCTCGGTATTCTGCGCGAACTAAAAGGTACGCTTCGGCTAGAACAGGTTTCTCACTTACTTAGTATAGGCTAATCGATGACAGAAACAAAACTGGCAACACTGACTGTAGTCACCCTCTTCATCTCCAAAGACAGACTGATCGATTGTTGTCGAGAGATATACTTTGCCGTCGACAATTTCTCACTTCCGACGTTCTTGATCGCAAACGCTACACTCCGGTACCTGTTTCAGGAAAAGGCTCAAGCGTCACAGGATCCATTATCTCGTGAGGAGTACCGTAAGCTGTCCCACCTATGTCGGGATAACCTCGAGACCGCGATGAATAAGTTCAACGTTCTCGCGCCACCCAGCTTGGAGAACGTAGAGGCTTTTCTTCTGGGGGTCAGTATTCCTATATGGCCTTCACACGTCTAGACTGATATTCACATGCTCTAAATAGGCTATCTATGCCATTGAGGTGTCGCAACCAATGGTTGCCTGGCAACTCGTATCTGCCGCAGCGGGGATTTGCCAGACTCTTGGCTGGCATCAACTTGTTCCCAACAGCGACAAAACCACCGATCGGAAAGTGTCTCTCTTCTGGCTGACTTACCTCCTTGACAAAGGTCTTTCCTTGCGCCTCGGCCGACCAGCTGTCATACACGATGACGAGATTACGCTACCAGAACGAATGGACAAAGCAGATGTACCCGGTGGATGGAGGGACTTGCTTACCCAATGGATCCGTCATTCTCGACTCGTTGGCAGGGCGTACCAAGATCTGTACAGTCCATCTGCGCTTCGAAAGTCAGCACAGGAACGTGGCGAGCGAGCAAGGAGCTTGATAGCAGCGCTGAAGCGAATCATGGATGACTCGTTGATGCCACTTGGACACGCACATCTTATGGAACGCAACACTGAAGATTTTGGATCAGCGCCTGATAGAATGATCAAAACGGTTCTGAAGGCTGATGAGGTATGGTACTGGACGACCCTAACATTTATACGCAGAGCTGTTCCATCAACTGAAGATGGACACGGCGTTATTAGCCCTGCATGTCTGGAATCTGCCAGGATGGCTTTTGAAGCACATGGGGAGTGCATGAGAATGACAGACCCTAGCTCTGAGACGAAGGCTCTATATCTGCTTTGGTACCGCTACCTGGTCTACTTTCCAAGACATTGAAGACTTCTCACGAGCGCTCTGAATGCAGGACGATTATCTACACCCCCTTCGTACCACTAATCGTTGTATTCTGCAACGTCATTGAGACTTCCAACCCCACAGATATTCGTATACTCGGAGAATTCTGCGAATCATTAAAACCACTATGCGGAATATTCGAGGCTATTCAAGAGCTCCACGATCTCTGCCAAGTTCTATATAATCTTGCCATCTCATATGTCGAAGCGAAAGTGCAAAGTCAAGGGGCACCTGATAAAATGGCCGAGGATGGGTTTGACGTTCAATCAAGGAGCACGCAGGGAGCAATGTCGTTTAATAGTAGCTACTTCGATGCCTTCTCTACGGGATCGAGTGTCACAGCACCTCAACTTAATAGTCATGTTTCGCAGGTCAGGGACTGGATTTCGGGGAATATGAATTGGATGGATATTTCGCAAGAGGACTTTTCTGAGTTCCTGGCACAGTTATAATAGTCTAAGTGCAACAAAGAAGTAATCTTCCTTGTGTATATCCTTTATAGTGTTAAAGTGGTCAAAAGAAGTCAAATCACCGTCTGTACTGTGAGATTAGGTATACGGCAGGGTGTTAGGGGTGGAAAATCGGGCATCGACAAGGTTTCTTCCCTTCATGCTATTCAAGATCCTCAACTTCCATCTCATATATCTACTTAATACGCGTGTCTAGCGGGTAAAAGTTGCAGGCTAGCAAATAGGCAATATAGCGGTAAATTCATCGTAAAGCCTTGCGACAAAGTCTCTGGCATGGCCAACTAACACTTGTAAAGAGAACAAAAGACAGGACGGAGAGTAGAAGACCAATCTAATTCAGTTGTAATAAACATCTAAGAAATGTAAATAGCCGTTCCATCAACCTTGTATGTGAGATGCACTGATATAGTTGAACCATGTACGTCTAGGAAAGCCCTTCATCGACAACAAACCTCGTGCGCCTCCCCGTTGCTGACGCCGTCAGCGGGAACCAGCACACTCTTGTTGACAGCCTGAGTGCTAGGGGGCACATCGAGAGCAGGATTGCGATCAAAGAAGTCAGCCGGTTTCAGTGCAACCGTAATAGCCTCTGCAGGCATCACTGGGTAATCCTCTACCCTTGGATTATGCGTGAGTCCATAAGTCGCCCACACGACTAGATCCTCTCCTCGAACATTATCATTCCGCGCCGCGTAATCAGCCACACCGTCCTTCTCAATCATACTCTGGTTAGTCCACTTTCCTCCGGCCCAGAGATCATCGTCCTTATAGCGGGTTACCCAGATATGATGCTCTGCGAAACGAGCGCGCTTGCGAACAAGGGAGGTTTGATCGGCCATGAGAAGCTGTGCAGGCGGGGCTATAACTTTGTAGCCAACTGGATTCCTGGAGATTGGGTTGAGTTTCTTCTCATTGACGATCTTGAAGACTCGAGCCTTCTGTGGGTCTGCATCTAAGGAGCAGCTCTTTTCGACAAAGGTCTTGTGCAGCTTCCACGCATTGCCGTAGGGATTCTCCTCTGACATGGGCAGTCCAATCGAGTCTTCTTGAACGAGCGTATTCTCAAGACCATCGATCATAGGGTCGATACGAAGACTGAAGAGATGCTGGTGATTAGCGGCTAGAACGCCCGGAGAGACGACGTTGCCCCAGTGGCTAGTCTTTCCTTCATCGATGAGACTGGTGGCGAGAATTCCAGTGGCTCTGGTCTCGAACTCTAAGGTCCCGTTTTGCCAGAAGTGCCAGGAGAAGGCGTACTCGTAGTTTCCAACGGTGATGATACTCTGGACGACGAGAGTTCGGGCACAAGTCACAGCCGCGACATCGGTTCTGGCGTTGGTATGCTTCCATCCAATACCAGCATCCTGATTCAACGGTCAGTAAGTGATCTTCTCTTCGCAATAGATTCAGTCATACCTGTTCGTGCAGACAGATCACGTTGGGTGCTTGGTAGGGCTTTCCGTCGGAAGCAGTGAGCAAGGCATCGAAGTAGCTGATGTGTCCCAAGCAATCACAACCCAGCTTCAGGTTGTTAGCCGTCAGGCCTGCACCAGCGTCACCGAGATCAAATGCTTGTCGACGATGGTATGGGTATCTGGGATCTGCGCGACACCGGTTAGTAAACGTTCACCAGTCTTCAGGGCTTGTCTTACCTCCGTACGGCACGGTCATCTCACTCATGCTCAGACGATAGAAGGTCTTTCGTCCATCATATCTCACGTCATGAATGGTCATGCCCTCTCGCCAATTGAAACCAATGCGGAATCGCCATTTCTGCCAAGAGATACAGTTTCCATCTCGCACGCTATAGCTAGGTCCTTCAGGCTGCTGGACAACAAGAGGCTTGAGATCATCGCGCAGCTTGACGCTGAGAAGATCAGGGTGATATTCGTTCTCAACGCAGTGAGCAAGAGGAGCATCTGGGGCTGTATTGATGGTTGCTCCGTCCTCCTTGCCACCTGTGGGAAGAGCGTCGATCCGAATGAGTTTCAGATCGACGGAGTCAATGACGGGAGAGATGGGAAGTGGGTAAGAGTACATGTTACTCTCCAGATGATTGTGCGGGGCTCTAGCGTAAAGCATGGCTTGGACCAGTCTCGGGGTCTCCAATGAAGAGTCCTTGTCTGCTCCAAATGGCCAAGTGTCGCATTGGACTGTCACATTGGGGTCCAGACCCAACTTCTTGATAGCGTCTAGGATCTCTGGATGAGACAGAATGGCGTAATTGAACGCGATCACCTCGTCTCTGTAAATCGGCGTCAGTTGGATTTCCATACACGATAACAAGGGATACGAACCTGTCGAAGCCGGCATGATCACCAGGCTTGGATAAGGTCGACTTGACCTCTGTCCCGGTGTCCAGACTGACAATACTCTCGGTGAAGCCTGGCTTGCCAGGGAAGGTATAGAGGACCTGAGCACAACGAGGCACAAATGGCCGAGCAGAGACAGGGACACCGTCGCTCTCTGCATCCAAGTATGGAAGCAGAAGTGACTTGGGAGGTTCGGAAAGTGTCGTGTGCTTGAATCTGACTTCCTCCTTGCCTTCAAACTTCTCCTTGACGAGTCCTCTAACTATGTCTGCAGCTTTAAGCATCTCCTCCTCGCTCAAGGCGTGGAGGGGATGTGTGCGTTGGCCTTGAACTGTCATGGTGTTTTTGTTTTCGTATTTAGAATGTTGTATTCTTCTGTCTTACAAATTGCAACTGTGGAAGCATCATTGCAACGTATTTATCTTACGTATCATGTTGTATCTCGCATTCAACGCTTGCTCCAAAACCTTATTGGCAGCGACCGTATCACCTGAATCGCTCACATGTAGTACCAAATAGCAGCTCCCGACGTATCATCACCCGCGGACGCCGATTTGATAATACTCTTGACGAGTGCGGCCCGCGGCGCAACTCATGTTATGCTCTTCACTATCTGCTGAAGCCCGTTCACTGTGCGGCCCGCGGCGCGATGCAGCGTGTCCGTCATCTGTGCTCACTAACCTACCTATACCCCGCACTCGATTGACTTAGTAACGGCCCCCCTAGAAACGTGTGCTTGATACGGTCATTTTGTGCCGAGGCCCCGCATCAAGTAGACGCAACGATGCGTTTTTGAATCCGATACTCTTTGTTTCTGCGCAGGGTCCTACCGTTATGTCCCATGTGTCTGTACCACGTATTAGCTCTACTAGAACAGGAGAAGCAGCTGACTCTGTAGTCATATTCCCGTTCAAGTTTGAATCGCAAGCCATGGCTCTGCCCCCCAGTCTGAGGTCATTGACTAAGAGTGTTTCAAGTATTGTAATAAATAGCATCGTTATTTAAGAACTTGTAGTACTAGGATAAGCTGTATGAACAAGACGCGTATACAGCTAAAGAATAATAATTTAATCTATCTAAACCCGAATATTATGTTCAAAAAAGCTTATAGACACTTAATTAATGAATCCCTTGATTCTCATCTCATTCTCCGTCCATTGCCAGAGCTCCTCCGCCAGTTTCGGATCTTGCGCAGTTGCAGCTGTCTTACCAATGATACCAACAGGCTTCAAATATTCTCCACTCATATCTCGGCGAAAATGTGGGCCCGCGATGGCGAACAGAGATGTATATGCCGCAGTCTCAAGGGGACTGTAGAGCCTCAAAAGTCGCATCACGGGGACAAGTGCTTGCCATGCCCACGAACCAGTGGCTTTACGGCCTAGATCGCTTGGGTATTCAATCAGATCATGGTATGAAAACTGATCATAGATAGATAGACAACTCACGTGTCAATGGTACCTGGGTGCAGACTTGCGGTCCAAATCTCTTCCTGTCCTTCATTTTCAGATGACGGACCATATCTGCGATGTAGTTCTTTGGCATGCAAGACATTGGCTAGTTTAGACATGCCATATCGCGAAAACGCACTGCCCTTGGTCTGGTTTATATCATCGAAATCGATTCCTGCCGAAGGGGAAAACACGAGGTGGCCGTCGGAGCTAACGTTGACGACTCGGACAGTTCCAGGGCGAGTCGATCGCGCAGACTGGGTGAGGATAGGTAGTAGACTGTAGGTCAAAAGCCAGTGGGAGAGGTAGTTGGTCTGAGCCGCAAGTTAGTCCAGATCATAGCATTTATCGAATTATGACTGACCTGAAATTGAGCTTCGTAACGATCTACAGTTTCCTCGTAGGGTGTTGCCATTATACCCGCGTTATTCACCAGGCCGTGAAGTCTCGATTCTTTTCTATACACGCCATTGTTAATCTGAACCACGATCGACAATTGTGCTGGTATACGCACGTTGCAAAATCCTCAGCCGCGGCCTTGACGGTCTTCAAGTTCATCATGTCCATTACCAAAACGGAGATATCTGCGTGGGGATATTTGGTTTTGATCTCGACGATTGCAGCGTTGGCTTTGACTTCGGATCGTGCGCCCATGTACACTTTCGCCTTGTGAGCTGCCAGTTCCAGCACGGTGTTGAAACCACTGGTTCCGTCGTTAACCAATGTTCCCCTTCCCAGCATAAACATGCCGCAGATCGGAAGTCAACATACATTCCGGCATTGCCGCCCGTGACAATGTAAACTTGCCCTGATAGATCAGGAAGTGATTGTGGTGTAAACACCATTATAGTTGTAGATTGTGGCTGGTTTGTGCTGTTACTGAAGAAATTCGGGGAATGACAAGGAGCCAGCTCTTTTTCAATATCGAACCATGAGCCGGCTCGGGCCCGCGGAACCCACCATTTCCCCGTAGCTGGATATGGATAAGATTCGCCTTATCCTAACACAAGTATGCATCACAGGCACTGTTAACAGCACTGTCTAAAGCAACGAGGAAGGGCTTTTGTGTAGGTATTTAGGGACTGTTATTATCAATCGGAAGTGCAATTGACGAAGTGGTGATATCACAGACTTGTGCTACTTTTTTTTTCTGATTTTCTTTCTAAGTATTATTACTCTCCACTTCATAGCTCATTATTGCCAATAAGGTTAGATTTCAGGTTGCTGACATGTACGAAATACGATATGATATTCTCTACATAACTAGACGCGAACCAATATCTTGACCTGAGTGTCCTTTTCGTTGATTAGTGTTTTAAAACCCTTTTCCTCAATTTCATCCATATCAATCAGGCTAGTAATCATTGGCTCCGGGTTCAGATCACCTATCTTTGTCAGCAATCCGTGACATAAGAATCATATCATAGTTAAGATGCCTTACCACGCGAAAGAGCATCGATAACCTCCTGGAATACCGATGCCGTATATGTGGCCGAGCCTTTGAAAGTCCTCTCATTCAGCATAAAATAGTTGGGCGAGATGGTTACCTCGGTAGACCAGATGGCGACATTCACAATGACGGCTCGGGGTCTAGACGCCGCGAGTGCAGTTTCTAGAGTGCTCTGCATGCCTGCACAGTCAAAGACCACTTGCACGCCTTCTCCATCGCAAAGCCTCTTGCACTCTTCACCCACATTCGTCGTCGTAGGGTCTAAGACCGTGGTAGCACCGAACTTGGTCGCAAATTCTCGTCGTTTATCTGCAGTCTCGGTGACAATAATCTGGCTTGCGCCTTTGCTCTTGAGAACTTGCAGAATGGCTAGGCCAATTGGACCAGCGCCGAGGATGAGAGCTGTATCACCAGGTTTGAAGTCGCTCTGCTGCACGGCGTTCCAGGCCACTGCCAAGGGTTCGATTAGAGCTTGCGCTGTTAGTGGCGTATCGGCACCGTAAAGGGAGAGATATGCGTACCGGCAACTTCCAGGGAGATGTTATCGGGAATCTTGAAGACCGAGTATCGTGGAACAGTTGTGTACGTGGCCAACCCGCCGCCAATTCCTGTCATGAAGTCAGCCAGAGAACCCTCGTGTATGTCTCTTCAAAATTCCATACCACTCAGGCCGATGAATCCAGATTTGGAGCAGCAATTGATTAGACCCCTCTGGCAAGAATTGCACGTTCCATCAAAGATGATGGGCTGGACAACTACCCTGTCGCCGGGCTTGAGGTCATCAACCTCGTCACCGACGCCCGAAATAACACCGCTATACTCATGGCCTATAATGACCGGGGCACTTTTGCCAGTCACATGATGCGGTGTTGTCGGGATCAGGTAAGCACCCTCAAGATATTCGTGAAGATCTATACCTGCACGTTAGTTATGGGATTGACCAGGTGTATTGGCATTTACCCGTTCCACAGATTCCGACAAATGCTGGTTTCAGCTGTGTATCCGGTTAATGTCTTCATACTGGGCATTATTCATTAGTTGGGGATTAACTCACCTGAACTTCTTTGGGGCCAGGCTTTGGGACATTGACTTCCTCAATTCTGATGTCGCCCTTGCCGTGAAACACAACTGCCTGCATGGTATCAGCCATATTGTATTTCACTTTCTTTGTAAAACGAGACTTGTTAAGTTGTGTTTTTCAGCAGTAAACTCGTCAAGGTTGGTCTAGTCGGAAAACGAGCTCAAGCGTGTACTAACGCAGTATATGATTCTTCTGATGATGGCGAGGCTACAATTGCCGAGTGAAGACTACCCAGCTCCACTGTTTCCCCATGGGGTTATTCGAATGCGGGGGCTACCAGTTCGGCTTCCCGTTCTCTCCGCATCATTTGTCGTGCCGCGGGGCGACAGACCCCGCGGAGGACCGAGTAACCCGACTCGACAAAGTTTAGATCTAGAACAGTGTGTAGTAGCCTCGGCCAGGCTGCGTCTCACTTCATGTTGCAGTACCGAAGGTGTAAGTCACAGTTTAGTCGTAGTACATTTACCCAAAGTGGTCATGTACTATTGCTAGCTCTACGCAAGACTCGGACTCCAATATATATCATATATGGTAAAAGCGGAATTGAACCATCTTACTGTCAATCAATTGTATCCCGAAATTAACTAATAAACCGTCTTTGCGATCAGCCCTTTACCTTCAAGATGTCTACCCAAGCGTACTCAAAGCCTCGGAAGTTGAAGATTATTCACGTCGGCGCCGGAGCTTCAGGTCTTTTAACTGCTTACAAGGCTGAGCGCATGCTGCAGAACTACGAGCTTGTCTGCTACGATAAGTGAGTTCTCAATTATCTTAGTTCACGTACACAAAAGATCTGACGTGTATTCAGAAACCCGGTCGTAGGCGGGACGTGGTATGAGAATCGCTACCCAGGTATAACAAGAAAGCCTCTCTCATCGAATTCCTTCAAGGCTAACATTTCAGGATGTGCCTGTGACGTACCTGCACACATCTATACTTATTCGTTCGAACCAAACACTGAATGGTCTTGCTACTACGCGAACTCTGCCGAGATATATGAGTATTTTCTCCGATTTGCGAAAAAGTATGATCTCGAGAAATATGTTCAGCTCCGAACCACCGTAATCAGTGCAACTTGGGATGGCAATGAAGGGAAATGTAAGTTATACAACCAATCTCGCCGGATCAAGGTGCTAATGCCTTTGGACAGGGGCTGTTAAATTGAGCCAGGATGGCAAGGAGAAAATAGACTACTGCGACGTGTTGATGAATGGATCGGGAGTGGTGAACAAGGCCAAATGTGAGTACGTTACACGCAATCTTTAGGCCTTTCTCACATTCTGGCAGGGCCCGATGTTCCCGGGCTATCCTCGTACAACGGCACCATAGCTCACAGCGCGACCTGGGACTCCAAAATTAGTTGGGAAGGCAAACGAGTTGCACTTATTGGAACAGGCTCAAGCTCTGTTCAGATGCTCCCACAGCTTGCAAAAGGTTAGTTCATCGGAACTATGACTTTGTTCAATACTCATGCGAACCTCTCTCAGGTTCAAAAAGCCTCCACGTCTTTGCAAGAAACTCGATATGGATCGTCCCTTCACTGGGCACAGATCTCAGCAAGGCTAATCAGGAGGGCCAAAACCCTGCTGAGCAACCTGGCACACAGATTTATTCCGAAAAGGATAAGGATGAGTTTCGCGGAGACCCTGCGACACATCTACAGTATCGAAAAGGTCTTGAGGCAACCTTGACACGCAACTTTCCATTCTTTCTGAGGGATTCTCCGATTAGCCAGTGGGCTGCTGCTGCTATTAAGCAGGATATGCTCAAGAAGCTTGAGAGTGCTGACGAGGAGCTGAAACAAAAGCTGATTCCATCTTGGCCCCCGGGGTGTCGCCGAATCACGGTAAGTGAGATTATGTAATGGGTTAAATATTCTATTGACGGCGTCTCCTCTATAGCCCGGCAGCGAATATCTAGAGAGTTTGATCGAGGAACGTAAGTTATACAGCGCCATCAGCAACTGCACCTGATATGCTAATCTCTACCAGATGTCAAGGTTGTCTTCGAGGGCGTCTCAAGATTCACTGCCACAGGCCTTGTCACGAGCGAAGGCAAGGAGTTCGAGTTTGACCTGATTGCTTGTGCCACTGGGTTTAACATCTCGTATACTCCCCATTTGTAAGCACTATCGATACGTAGGACAGAATTACTCGTTACAGAAACCTGACTAATTTAACTGTCGTAGCAAAATCACCGGTATTGATGGTGTTACGATGAAGGATGAATGGTCAGAGGTATGTAAACTTCGCCGGGCTGACATGACAGGACTATAATTGACGTATTCGGTGCCACCAGAATCCAAACATTTATCTTGGTATCACTGGTCCCAAGTTTCCCAACTATTTTGTCATCAACGGTCCAACCGGCAATTGGGGTCAGGGATGTGTACTTCCTTCGGTGAGTGAGCCCTCTGGACTCTACTACCACAATGGAGGACTAATTAACACGTACAATTAGCACGAGGTTCAAATTGAGTATGCTATGCAATGCTGCATCAAGATGCAGAACGAGGGCATCAAGGCCATAGAGGTCAAGCAACTGCCAACTACACAGTGGAACGAGCACCTTGATAACTGGCACAAGAAATACTCTGTCTGGGCTGGCGAGTGCCGTTCTTGGTACAAGGCAAACAGGACTGACGGACGGGTATATATCTGGCCTGGCAGCATGCTTCATTTACTCAAGACCATGAAGACGCCGAGGTTCGAGGACTTCAACATTACATACAGAAGTGACAACCTGTGGGATTTCTTGGGTAATGGTCGCACTCAGATTGAAGAGCTGGCAGAAGAGGGAGTTGACGTTGATCTTGCTCCGTTTATTCGGGACCAGGATGTTCCCTGGTCGATTGATGATCACCATACTCTAGCGGTAGTTGCAGCTCGTGAGGATAAGCTTTGAGCGTCATGACATGTTAAATAATAGATATTGGGTATGCCAATGTTTATGTCAATGGATATCTGGAAGGGATTAAGTATTAGTTGTCTTCAGAATTACCTAGAGCTAGACATCCAATAATCAAGCTTTATCCAACTCTATAGAGGCAGTCTTCATAGCTCCGTCGATATCGTAGTCCCAGATTGTAGGTAGCGTCTCCTTTAACTCCTTAAATATCTTATTAAAATCACCACCAATCTCAGTTTGACGTTCGAATAGTTGCCCTGCTCGTCTAGACTTCTGAACGACCCATTGGGCTCTTTCTCGTCTACTTTTGTCAAAGGCCGAGAACGCAGCTTCGATATCGGCACCTGCTCGGACTGTGTCATGCGCCAGTATGGACGCCAACACAGCAGCGTCTTCGATACACAGCCCTGCTCCCGCGCCATGATGTGGAGATGAAGCATGTGCTGCGTCTCCAATGATACATACTCGGCCTTTGGCAAAGGTCGGAACTGGATTGTCTCCTAGATCGAAGATGGCCCACTGCTCACTATTAGTACGAATTCAGACTACGTGATCTGCTCAAACGTTAGATGTAAACTCACGCGATCAAGCTTCTTAGCGTTATCGAGAATCTTTAGCACAGATGCTCGGAAGTCTTCGAAATCGTGGAGAAGATCCTCTTTAGTGGCCGGGAGAACTAGCTGGCTATCACTTGGCCATTCGTCGGAGCTTGAGCAATATGCGACAACATTCAAAATCGTCCCGTGTGCGACTGCGTAGCTCAGCAGATGCTTATCCTTCCCCAACTGTTTATTTCAGAAGTGATATCAGCCTTCATTCTATCATCAAAGGTGACATGTCAAGGAGAACCCACCCACATAGTGGCATTGAGAGCTCTCTCCTCCCCTAGCACCTCAACAGCTTGTGGCATGGGGATCATTCCTCTGTAAGCGTATTTGTGCGTGTACGAACACTTCGACGACGGATGATCTGCCCCAACCAGGAGTTCCCGAACCTTTGATTTGATGCCGTCACAGCCAACAACAGCATCAGCTTCATCGATTGTCCCATCCCGGAAGATAAGGCGGATTCCACCACAGCTATCTTTGTCAATAGCTTGAAGCTGCTTGTTAAAGTGAACCACATGGCTGGGCAAGAGCTTAAGAAGTTCGTTTACAAAGGCGCCCCGATGACAACCCTGAAGTCCGGTACGATTCTCGATATGGAACAGAGGAGAGTCAGTAGTTGCCCCGTTTGTGCCGTCAAGAAACTCAAACAAGATGCTTTTCTTCGACTCCCAGGTATTACCATTGGCGACTTTTTTGAATGCATTATGTACGCTTGGATCGCAAGCAGCCATGGCTTCTTGTGCATTGGGACTTATTCCCAGGCCGGCGCCGACGTCGCTAAAGGCGTGCGCTCTCTCGTAGATTTTGCAGGGAATGTCTCTTTTGAGAAGCGAGATGGCGAGGACAATCCCTGCGATACCGCCGCCGATGATGGCGATCTGGAATTCTTTTTGATGTTTGGCCATGTTTAAAAACGTTGCTGGCTAGAGAGAAGACATTCTTGTAAATAGTGGAAATTATGGTCTTTATGATGCTAGAACATGATAACAGTTTATGTAATAACAACATACTACGGTATGCTGAAAGGGGCAGTTGTATGCGCATATCGTTCTGTGTAAGGATGAAATGTGTCATAACTTGCCAGAACCAATGCTCATTTAAAAGTCGACCTTACATTTGGCTTCCATGTTTCATGTGCTATATGTGATCTACCGCCTTGCCGTGACTTCCGAATTCAGCGGGCGCAACCTTGTTATACGAGGCATTATGTATGGAAAACAACTCCGGAATCGAGTTCCGTCAAATTCCGACAGACACAAGCTTAGGCAGAAGCTTTATCTTCTCTTTATCATCTTAGTGAGGGGCCCTAAAGCTTAACCTTAATGCAAGCAATCATTCAGTAAGCTTGGCAAATAAAACCGTTGGAGGTTACGGTCCCGGCTTCTTGCCACGTTGCCACTATGACTCGGGGCACCAACGGACTCCGAATTGGTGTAGCAGGCCCAAACTGCAGATCACTCTTTGATGACAATCGCATCAGGCGGGGATCTAATTGTCATAATGCCATTTGAGTTTGAGAGTTCCTGCGTATGCAACGAGAAATATTCCATTCCTCGGCATTTGGCACCCACTTGGACTTATCAGAATGCAAGACGTCAGGATAATTGTTTCAATTGGCCGCACAACTCTTCTGAGCCCACCTGGCGGAGCGTGATGCGAGGACGGCTCGGCATTCGGTCTCCTGTGGTTCACAACCATGCCACTAAAGTATTCCGAGCATCAAGCTACTTGTCAATAATGTGCAACAACGCAGAGGATCGAAGACACTGATATCTAGATATCGCCAAACCAAGTCTAGCTGTCAAGATATGTATTTAGAACGTTCACTCCTTCTTCCCATTCACCGGATCGAATCAGGTTTATCTCGCTCCAAAATCCATGTTCCGCCCCTTCAAGCTCCGTGTATCGCAACTTAGCCTTGGGATTGAGCTCCCGCAGTTTGGCAACAAACTTCCTACTCCCCTCGATCGGGACCTCACTATCATTATTTCCATGATGCAACCAAATGAAAGGAACTTTCAACGCCGACTGTGGATTATCTTCCAAATATTCTATCGGGAACAGGCTTCGGTGGTCGCCTAAGAAGCTGGTGTATGTACCGTGCTGGACCATTGCGATTGGGAGATCTGAGATAGCTCTAGTTGTTGGCTGAGTCCCGTCTGGAAGATGCTTGAGATGCTGAGACACAAGTTCATAATCGATTTGTGGATATTGGCCCATTCGTTTCGGGTAGGCTTTGCAGAAGTGGTCGCTTCGCATGTCGATCATAGGGTAACTTGCGATTACAGCTCGGAAGGTAGTTGGATGGCGCAAGGCTAGTTGAATTGCGAGGTAGCCACCTGGAAGTAGATTATCGTCAGCGTTCTCTCTCTAGCCTCAGTAATGAGGGCTTACTCACCGGCACTCTCGCCAGCCAGCAGAACCCCACTAAGGTCTACATGGCTCTTCCCGTTCGTCATCGTTCCAGTAGCCTCATCCAAGCTGTTCTGAACCCAAGACCAGACATCTTCAATGTCTTGAAGGATCTCAATCCCATTGCTCTCTGGAATTAATCTGTAGTCACAAGACACCAGAATTGTGTTGCTCTCAAGAGCATATTCAAGGATCCTGGGTGGTGTAAGTTGTAGGTTGTCCCGGCTGCCGTAGACGAGAAAGCCCCCATGGAATCGGATGAGCACCGGTCGGTCACCAGATGGCAAACTCTTGGGAACAAATATATCAAGAAGAATGGGTTTTTCCTCAATCACCTTATAAGTGAAGGTGGCAACGTTGAACTCCTCAACGGGCAAAGTATGATCAGATGCCATTGCTGCAGCGTCTTTCACAGATTGATAATGACCACTCCAAGCTCGAACCCGTTGTCTTAGTGTGAGAATTTACATTTTATCATGCTCACTCTGGAGTGGTGTATTTAGCAGGCGCGAAAAGAAACAGTCATCTCTCTTGCTATGGCGGGCCGCGGGACCCCGGCTTTCGCTCGTGGTACAGACTGCAACAATCACCCGCTGAGTGTAGATCTTTGGTGTATCACCTGGTGCAGTTCATAAGTGCCGGGTAGGTCGCTCCGCAATTCGGACGCCCGCGGCATCCGTTTGTCTACCCCGCGTTTGATGTTCATGGATCTCCGAGATGCCAGAACGATTGAGTCCTCGGTTGCTTGGTGCATAAAACCTGACGTTGAAGTAGATAAACTACCACTAAAACCACATACTATTCGAATCGTAGCTGCCGCAATCCCCATTTGAATGCAATTGAACTTTTACGATGGCCGACTTGTACTCTTGGTATTCTGTGTTGTTAACCGCACTAACCGTGACCCTTGTATGGTGGAGGAACAAGAAACAAAACAACCCAGTACGTCTCTTCAGGTGCAGTGCCCTTAATGATCAGGGTCCTAGGAAGATGCTAGTAACAAAAGAAACGCTGATATCTTGACATCAGAAACCTTCTCTTCCACAAGATACCCACCACCACCATCAGGAATTGCCGAGTGATTACAAGGATATTGAGCCACTGGAAGACTTTGACTTGAGAAAAGCCGAGCCAGTGCAGACTCGACCATGGAAGCCCAAGTATCACCTCACGATGGGCCTTGAGAAATGTAAATTTTCAGATATTATACCTATTGACAAAACTCTAGAGGAGAGGCTTGCTCTTCGACGGAAGATTATCAGTGGGCATTCCGACATGGTAATTGCCTCTGAACCCTGCTCGGAGGCTGCCGTCAAGGAGTTTTACGTCTGGATGGTCAAAACATATCTACCCCGAAGGTATCCATCTCTCTACCGTTCAGAGGATGGTATGCTTGTCGGTCCAGCATCAACCCAGCTACCGCTCGACCCGCCCAACGATGCCGATGTAATACTGCATCTGCTTGCTGAGAACGTCGACGCAGAGCTATTCTTTCTTAAGAGGCAAGGTGACACTTACGTTGCCAAAGCACTTATTCTTTGTTATGCCTTCTCCTTCAACCCATCTTTCAAGTTGAATAAAACCCTCGCAGAAATCCACGGACCTGTCCCCGGTTACAAAGAAAAGCTCGAGAGACCTATGAACCGCTACTTCACCTCCCTGCCAAGAGGTAAAGTTGTCAAACGGCACAACTGGAACATATCGATCGGTCGCGAGCTCTTTGTACCGAGGGAGAATCCTTTGACAGTTTTGCCGTTGTGGCTGATGGGTTGGATCAAAACGGTTCTTAACTGGCTGGGTATCGAGGCATTGAAGATGAAGAGTGCCGATCTGAATCCTGAGGAGATGAACGTTCGATGTGAGAGGCAGACTCTTCATCGATTGATGGAGAACGACGACACGTTGGTGTTTGCTTTCAAGACGTATCAGTATCCTCTTAGGCAAATTCGGGACGAGGGTGGAGGACCGGCGTTGGCTGAAGCGATAAGGGGAATAGATCGTGGTAGTGTGCCTCAGATCGCGTGGTACAAGGCGTCAGTGTACTGGGGACAAGCTGTCGTAGAGTATCTTCTTGGTGCAAGTTCTGAATAACCTGGATGAATTTTTACGTAAGACTGAAAAGTTTGCCTAGTTAGAGGTCAATGAGAATCCGAACCCGTCGCGGACCAAACACGCTCAAATAACACTCTGGGCTACAAATTGGATATCTTAAACAGTAGTGACGATTACGTAGCGTAAACTAAGAACATTTATTAAGGCTTTCACAACAGACGCGATCATACCTATAGCAGTGCCTCGTCAGTGCACGCGCTCTGTTCATGATTATTTTGACAGTCGCGCTCAACGTCCATCCTGAACATGGCTTCTGACACTGCCGCGAAGGAAGAGATCGCAACAAATGACTCTGCCACTGGCAATCATCAGCTTCCAGTGCCAAACTGGACAACAACCAGCTGTCAGTGACAGAATCAACACTCCCGAATGTCCCAATAAATACCTGGTTTGCTCTTTCGCTTTCTCTCTCTTTTTTTCCCTCCTTCCAACTGATCTTCGATCTTCACCTTTCCCATCATCCATTCTTCCCTTTTTCATCTACCTCAAACATCATCTCAACAACTTACCATTGACCTCCAACCTTACCAACTGTCGTTGTCATCAGAGACACCCTCACACACAACCTTATCACCCACCAACACTACAACAACATCGTCCCATCAAGAACTCAACATGATGTTTCTTGAGTTGACCGCACCTCCGTCCTCCTTCGCGGAGTCGACCTCCACCATTTACTCTGAGGATAACAAACTTGATGCCCTCACCCCTCCTGCTCCCGGCTTCGCGGAGCTTACCAACTCTACCTCTGCTGAGGTTGGTGTCGACAGCACCGACAAGGTAAGCCTCCAATCTCCAATCAAAGACCATGAGCTAAAGAAACCCAAGGCCTTCGATATGATCATCGCCAACCTCAACGCGATGCGAGCCAAGGTTCAAACCCTTGAGTCCGAAAACAAAGAGCTCAAGTCTCAGGTGAAAGACGAGAAGTCCTTCAAGGAGCACTTCGCCAAAAGCCTTGACGAAGCCAACCGCAACTGGCACTCATCTGAAATCGAAGCTGCAGCCAAGGTTCAAGCTCTTGAGTCGGAAAAGAATGAGCTGAAGGCTCAGATTGAGCGTGAGAAATCCTCCAAGGATCAAATCTCCAAGACCCTCGATGAGGCCAAGCGAGACTGGCACTCTGCTGAGCTTGCCGTTATTGTCAAGGTCAGAAGTCTTGAGTCGGAAATCAATGATTTGAAGGATCAAGTTGAGAACGAGAAGGCCTCCAAGGAGCACTTGTCCAAGGATCTCGATGAAGCCAATCGCAACTTGCACTCTGCTGAACTTGAAGCCGCTGCCAAAGTTCAGGTTCTTGAGTCGGAGAAAAGCGAGTTCAAGGCTCAAGTCGAGTACGAGAAGTTATTCAAGGAGCACTACTCCCAAAGCCTTGACGAGGCCAACCGCAATTGGCATAACGCTGAGTTTAATGCTGCTGCCAAAGACGCCGAGCTTGGTCGTGTTCGCGAGCGTCTCACCCTTGTTGAAGCTCAGGTTGCTGAACAGGCTCAACTCCATGCCGTCAAGGAACAGAACATTCAACTCCACGCTCAGTTCCGCGTGCAGTTCATTCTGACTACCTATCACCATGTCCAGACAATCAAGCATATAATGCATGACTGGAAGGTTCAGGTGGAGCAGAAGATCGACGAAGACTATGAGAAGAACAAGGAGAACGAGAGCGACGCCACTTCCCTTGATGCCGAGTACGAGCGACTCAAGTCTTTGATCGAGGGTCACGACTACATCATCAACAACATCAAGAAGGGCAACGAGAAGTTTGTCGCTTCGATCATGAATATCCGCGAGCTCGAGAACCCTCCTGTCATCGCAGAGCTCACTGCCGATCGTTTCCAAGCTTTCTTGCATGAGCGTGAGAAGATGGTCGCCCAGCTGGAGTCCGAAAAGCAGGAATTTGTCCAGATGGTGAACGACAACTAGGAGTTTGAAAGCCAGATGACAGACGACGTCGCCGAAGAAATGATTGAGATTCCCATCGAGAACAAGGAAAAGACCAAGGCCGAACGAAAGAAGGCAAAGAATGCTGCTAAGAAGGCGGCTAAGAAGGCTAAGAAGGCCAATGCCAAGAAAGCCAATGCGGAGAAGTAAGGAGAGTGCACTTGGGATCCCAACTTGGAATTGTTGATGATATGGAGGAATGAATTTGAGGCAAGGAACGGATGAGCATGTGGCGATACGAAAGTGATACGGCAGGAAGTTATTGTGCCGATGTTTTTATCACGGATAGTTTAGGAGTTTTGATGTTTCGTCTACCAGGTCATCACGGATGACCTTCAGGTCTTGTCAGTAGCTACCTTATAAGTAATTAGTTATACCGAGCCAATTTGCTGGTTACCCTTTTACTGTGAGTTGTTCTACCCTTGTGCATGCAGTTTATCAACAAGGTGACGTCTGATGTCGATCTCCCCAAGTGTCGCTGTGTGTAGCTTGACATGTCGTGGGGGAAATAACACACGACTTAGTTGACACATACAGGTTATACACCATTCGCAAATAACAAAGCTTAGAAAGAGAGAGGCTCTGAATTACTAGATGAACTATGGATACCGCGAAGGGAAGAAATATATGTAAAGGAACACAGCCAGCTCTTGATCGCAAGTTTGTGGGAGTGCCACTCTTGTCAGACCCTTGTCTCTCCTTCAACATTCTTGAGGCTACTGCACTTCCCACCTGCCTACCTGTAATCGGACCAAGTTCCCTATTCGCTTTATCACACTTATCCTTCTGTCAAAGCCTTCCCGCCGGTCCTCCTGTCCCGCGAAATCCCCCACCAGCCAAATCACACCTTGAGACGTAGCACCCTTAGTCTAGTTACTCTCAAGGGCAGGCATAACAAAGAAGTAAGAAGATGTAACGGTCGGTCTGCTCGTTCTATGCGTTGTGGGGAAGGTGCACTTATTGATGCAGAGATCGCCTCGGATCACGACGTAGAAACCCTTGAAGAGCCTTGCCGTCTTCCAAAGAAGAGCTTGCTTCTGTTGATGGTCAGCATATATTGCCTATCATCTTGCCGAGTATTCGCTCGATGGCGCCGCTCAAGTCAGTGAGATAGTTGTCTCTCAGCCACATATTATGACTTATCAGCACTCCCAACCAGCATGGCCTTGGGAAAATTGGCCTACGCATGTCCAAAGTGGAAGATCCTTCTCCAACCCCACACAGCAGCTGTATTGGCCGCGAAAGTCGGGATGTCGTTCGGACATCACTCCTTTGTACTTGAACTCTAGAATGTCAATGGATGGTATCGACAGTGCCGGGCACCGCGTTCAACGAGACTCACCAGACGCAGCGATGTATCTCGAGCCCTCAAAGTACGATGTGGTTACGATCAAAGGGACGACCAAGACCAGGGTTATGCGCATAATCTTTCATAATAATACAAGGCCAGTGGAGCTGTTTAAGGTCAAGGTCATTTTTGGTGAGATTTTCTCAGATACCGCCGTACGACGATGCACTTCTTTACTGTTGATATGCAAGCACACTATAAGTATGGCAAATGGTGAGAACTGGAATAATGGACCAGCACATAGTTAATAAGTTCCTACAGTCTTCTCTTGTTTTTCCCTTGATCCGCCGAATACAAATGGTAGTGAAGTATTCAGAGATGCAATCTCTTAGGATTTGATGAACAGTGGGACCCAGTGCGTTTCACATGACTGCCACATGAAATGCCAGCGTGAAGTGGTGGTCGGCCTCCCGCAATAGGGGGTTCAACCAATGGTCGGTCCCGTCGTTTATCCGTCCCGATACTCGGGCAAGAGGACGAAGGCTACCGAGTGGGCGAAACAGTCTGTCGCTATCACCATCATCTGGTTTTTTTTCTTCTGCCAATACGCAGGAACGTAAAGACGGGAGAATAGTATTACCTGGAGCATGAGTGCTGGTACATCAATCGGTTTGCCTGTTATTCTTTTGTTTCAGTCAGAAGCGACCAAGTCGTAGCTCTTGAGCCGAATATCTGCCGAGATCGGCCTTGTGTTAGATCACACAGTCAACCCGGATATATACCAAGAGATTGCAACCTACGGCTATCGGGAGCAGCTACAAATCGATGCACAAAGTACTTGATGTTCTTTAAACTACAGGGTGACCCGTCATAGACTGGCACTATACAAACTGCTACCGGAGGATGGCATTGGTACATCGGTGAACTTACTCGTTATGTTACGGTAAGTCAATACTAGGTTTACATGTCTGCATGGCATCATCGCATGGCGTTTCTACAGTTGCTTACTGTATGTAATGAGTAAGCCGTCGGCCTTCTTGTCCAAGCTATAGTTTGGAAAGACCTTGCTTACTTTCCCTGACTGCTTCTCGCACAACTCTATTAGCGCAATGGGGGAGGTTGAGGAGGCTTGATATGCTTTTGGTCTGGCGTAATGGATACAAACGCGACTTGAGGTGTGGAGAGGGAACCAATGATTCGAAAGGACCAACCTCGCCCACTGCCTTGGAGGCAAGTACGCAGTGTGCTGTCGCAAAATCTTGGTCATATGGACATCGTGAAGTTGCAGGCGAGGCTCTCGGTGCATGCAAAAACTAGGGTCGAGAGTCTGCCGCTTCTAACAAGGACCTTCAACGCACATGTCGTGGAACAAGGTGATTCGAAGCCCAGACAGATTGAGTGTTCAACTGTGGAAGCTACGTAGTCTTGGAATCTTGAAGGTGTCGGACATTGCCTTCTTGGTTTGTACTGGAGAGCATTGACGGAATGAAGGCTATGAATTGCTGGGAGGCTTGAATCTAAGTCCCGATACTGTAAATGTCAGTAAAGATCTTGCTGATGGCCTGTACAGGTCCAAGTGATCAATAATGGGGCTACCCTCTCAGCTTGTTCAAGCTTCTAGGCTTCACATCCAAGGGCATCATCGAACTCATCTGGCCACCCCAATGGTAACGCATCGGCAGCATCTGGTATCCTATGCTTCAACGATACCAAGAGTCATGAATGACGACCTTCCTTGGTAGTCGATGAAGTAGAGAGACAGATGTGGCGGGAGGAGGTTCGGGTTTAAAGATGCGTCTTGTGATGGGCGAGAGAACGGCGTTGACCGCCAGTGAGACTCATCAGCAGGCAACGCTGACAAGCTCTTGTCCCTTGATCTTCATGCCTTGCCCTAAGCTGAGATGAAGCCATAGCATGGCAGGAAGATGGGTTCGAGTCGGCGCGATTGCTGTACTCGGTGTGGCGACGACGAGGCAACTTGACGGTGAAGCCTATGTCAAAGGTGATGATGCAGTCTTGCACGATATCTTTAATGCAGCTGCATTCGCGTCGCCCATTTGGCGGCAACGATGTATTGACGAAGATGGGCGGGAGGCTTTGAGGACGGAGTGTTCATCGCCGGTGTGGTGTGTTCCGCATTAGACACGTCGTATCGAAGAGTTGGATCCGACACTGGCAATAGTAATCGCATTTTAAGATCGAAGAAAGGAATTTCTTATGGTCCTGGGGCAGTTAGTACATGTAGGTTTGTTCAATTGAGGTCTGCATACTTACCGATTGTAGAACTCGGAGTTACACAGGCCCCCTATGCGAGAGATTGATCTCTATCTGAGACCAGTGTGAACAGCGATTTTTCATCTGCATTTACTCATGGATTCAGGAAAGTCGATTCGAACCGACACTGAAATGAAAGTGTTCTTCAGCATGTTGCTGGAGGGAACAATTGAAGGCGGGAGGGGCAATCACTGGTGACGGAAGCGCTAAACGGACCTGGCCGATGGCACTGGAATGCAAGTGCGTCATGATTTCAGGCTACAGCCGCCTCAAGTCATCACGCTCTTTCATTGAGCTCCAAGCTTTGAGTTCATCCACGGAAACTTATTTTTGCACCATCTCAAGTCAAAATCGCCGGTTCTGTCTAGATCACGAACAAAAGGGGCAACAGCCCAAACTCTCAGCATGAACTGTGCCCTTTTCCGCGAAATTCACGCGTAGCGTTCACGTAAAACACGAAGGCCTGTGCATACTGCCACTCCCATTGTCTCCTCCTCTTGGGTAAACAACAATGCTGAACGCGTCCAGCCATTTTCTCTCTTTCCTCAATAGCCCCCTTGGCCAAATTACAAGTGTTTCAAAGCTCCTACCAGGATTAAATTAAAGTCCACGTACAGCCATGTCGGGAGATTCAGCAAGTACACACCGTGCCTCAGTTGGTGGCGGCAATGAGTGATGAGTGTGCATCGCCAGTCTGAGTCATGAAGCTTTGGCGTAGTCTCCACACCAATGAATGCTAGGGCATTTCTACGGAGTAAGCGTTACAGTGTCATCACCTTGTAGGAGGGAGATCAGCTGCGGAGAAGCGAATGTGGTGATATGACCTTTCCTGTCTAGGCTACCATCGCGATACCGCCCCGCTTGGAGATCTCAGCAGCCACGAGGCGCTCCTGCTACAGGGAAGCGAGGTCGTTGTGATATTGCTCGCATTGGCTAGGTGCTCGTGTCTTTCTCATCAACCATTTAAGCAGCTGTTTGTGCACACGACTACAAATTCAACGCGTCCGTGAAGGCATGTGTGGTACAGTTAATGTGTCGACTTGATACCCCATCCCTACAATGATCTGATCAATCTACTGTGCTTTGCGAGGGGAACAAAATGAGGCTGGACAGCAGAGAGCTGACCTTCTGGAGACTACCTGTTTCTGGCCTGGAGCGAAAGTTACTCCTCGTCCTAGCCTTGTTTGACCCCCTTCGTGGAGCTTTCCCCCCGAGATAAACGCCCCGTCGGGGCCACGGGCAGGCACTCCGTCCAATCGTAAGTTTACCAGGACATGGGATCTTGGAGATGGTGCCGGTTCATGCTGCTTGTCAAACTCACACTTCGATCGAAGGAACCATCCCGCACAGAACTCGCATGGTTGGTAATTGAGGCCTTCCACACTAGCCATAGAGTGACAGTCAAGGTCGACCCGCAGCAGGTCTCACACTCACTTGTCTTCGTCGGCTTCAACGAGTGTTGCTTTTGGTCAGCTACCTGGTCCCCGGCTCACGGCACCGAGACAACAACTCTCTTGCTTGAGACAACATCAGATGGGTGTGTGCAGATACTATCCCGTAACCTCCGAGAGGGGTCGCTGACCCTCACCTTCACCGCACATTCGAATGTCTGTTTTCCCCTGATGCGCCGTCACATCTTCCAGGCTCAAGGTCGCGCTTTCGCCCGCCGGTGTGTTGCCCCTGCATGCCATGCAATCTCTAGGTCTGTCACCTATCAAATCTTTGTTAGCTTCTACGTACCCAAGACTGTCTACACCATGTATCAAGCAGTATTCCGTCTTCTTTCAGCTCCTAGAAGTCGGGCGCATGGTTGTAGCCATTGTTTTACATCATTCTTGCAGTGTTTGTCTGGAGTTTAGGTCATCGATCCCATTCAATAACGGCACAGAGGCAAAGCGACCTACATGAAAGCACGCTCAGCGAGACTACTGACGAGACGCTTCACAAGATGGGCGTTCCAGCACAGCTCATGTGAGATCAGTGGCTTAGGAGCCAAGCCAGCCAGCGCTTACAGCCATGCCCATCAGATTCCAACGCCCGCACCAAGAACCACTGGCGCTCTGGCCCCACCTGATTTTCTCCGCTTGCCTCTCGGATGATTCCGCGGTACAACAGCAAGAGTCCGGGCCAAATCCATGGCCTAGCAACAGTTACGCGTGTCGTTTGCCGGTCGTCCGAGCCAATGATACCTCCTGGAGGTATCGCCCGAGCTTAAGTTGTGGACGCGCAGAGAGCTGAGTAGTGGCGTACAGAGACGCGTTTTTCAATCGATGAGGCGGCACAGCCTAAACCATTTTGGAGAACCTTTTCCTGGCTGTAAATTTCATATTCTGTCTCCATTCACGCTCTCCGTTTGGTCGCAAGAAGTAGCCGTAGATTAGATTGACTCACATCGTAATAATGCGGCAAGTCAAAGATCTAGTTGTGTGTGTTCTTTGAGAGGTCTTATAAGCGCTCACTTATTGTTTTTTGTTCCATGGCAGCCTTTCAATTTAGCTGGACGTCAATATTACAGTGAATCCATCAACAAAACACTCTCTTTCATACAAGCAGCGAAATAAAAGTACTAGAGACATTACCATCGACAATTAACCAGTAATGAAAGCCCATTAGCCCCATTGCTATATAGTTGCAGTAATACAATTTTTAAGATCGCCTTTGTTAGATCTTTTGCTCGAGAAGAACCTTGATCGCAGGGTTCTTATCCTTGATTCTGCTCATCCGTCTCCTCAAAGCACCCTCGCTTTTAACTGCCCAAATCTCGTTGTGTTCCTTGTGGATAGTTTCCCACTTCATGTCGTTCAGCCTGCCTTGGACGAGAAATCTATCTGCAAGAGAAAGATCCTTCAATTTTTCCGCTGCGCTTCTTTTGCCCTGGTCTTCAGTTCGCAAGGGGGATGCGGTCTTTGAAGATCGTCCCGATGTTGGAGGGGGGGTATGATATCCTTGCTGAGTATCCTGAGGTTCGATATCGATCAGCAGGTTGGGTGATGCATTATCCGTTTCTGGATGGCAGCCGTCATAATAGTTTGAGCATGCCCCGTAACAGAAGCTGACTTCCTGGCCAGGGTCACCAGCACTTTGATGATGTTCGAAAGCGGCAGGAGAGGATACTGTGGGCTCATGATCATCATAAGACACAGAGTTAGGTGACACATGTGTTGAAGAGGATTCATCCGGGGGTGAAGGATCAGGGCAAGTGCAAGGCGTCCAGTCGTTGGCCTCGACTTTAGAGTTCGGGCACTGGCACATTGTATGACAAGAGTCCGTGGTGATGAGCTTGCAGCTGGGATTGAGTAGGGTGGGTTTTAAAGACGAGATTTCTGAAGCCAAGCACCTAAGGTTACTGGAAGAATGATGCTATGAAGCTGGAAATGAAGCAGTTTAAAAGCTATTTGCTCAAGCTGCCCCGGTCAAGGTTCCTCCGATATATATAACTAATCTCATTGTCTTTGCTTTTCTTTCTTCAGTATTGCTCATCATAACTTTCCTTCTCGTGGAACAGTAGAACGACGGCTGGCTGACAATGGTGTTCGGTACCCTTGTCGTCGTATCCGTGAACCATGGGCCAGACCGCTGAGTGTTACGCTATCGAGCAAGGTAGGCACGCCAATCTTGCTGGCGGCGGGTTGACCCTCGACCCGCGAAGCTTCCAGCAGATCCCTGTGCAGGTCCATCTCTCCAATTAGGTAATCTGAAATGGTGATCATTGCTTGAAACATAATCCACAACTTCATTATACAATGACTCTTCTGAAATTTTCAAGGATTAACGTCAAGTTGTAAAGGCTGAGACATGCGGCCATACCGCTCTTTGAACAGGCTGGGCACTTATTGCACGTGTTTGCTGGAGCGGTTTGAGGGGTCTGCCTATCAATTGTTCCCAGCCTTGAACACGCGTCTGCACGACGCAGGGGTTTTGGGTGAAAGGCTGATGGTGTTCACAGTCAACTCCCAACGGGGATATAGGCATGGATCAGAGTTTTTTTAGACTATCAAAGTACAAGGAGCATTAATATTAGCGCACAAGCCAAGCGGTAAGGCTAACTAGCTCCAGCGGCAGGATCAAACAGGCCCCTTCCGAGTAACTGCGTTAACCTAAGATATTAGCCACACTTTGTGGGTCTTTCCCCCCCAAGTTTAGGCCTGAAGTTTATGGTATTAGTACTAAATGTTTTAATATTCTAGGGGATAGGTACCCGCAGGGCGTGGCCAGTATCTTGAGTTAATACGGTATTTGTCCTTTTTGCCCTCCCTCCATGCTTTTACACTTTTCACTTCTCTCCCTACTTCCCCTTCGCTCAAACTTCCCTTCTATTCCTTTCTGGGTAGGGTGTCACTGGTTCTGACAGTGTTTAAGACTAATGTACGGCTGAGCTTCCGATCGCAGCGAGGAGGCATAAACAGAAAAGACAGCTGTTGCGGTTACTCCACTTAAACAGCCTCAATAACCGGATATGCTCACTAACGCTTCATTGCTTGCATATTTTGGAGCCCCATAAAACCATCTCGGCAGGGCCAATTGATAACCGGGACTAATAATAGATCTTTACCCTAGAGTCTAGTAAGAAATATCTTATCATGAGCGTGAAGTTTTGCATAATTTCACCCGTAATAATCCGTAAATCTCCTCAAAGTGGGGGACGGTAGCGCCAGCCTATCGAGACTGACATACAGGGCACTGCAGCCGTCCTTGATGAGGAATGATTTGAGTAGGAATGAAGCTAAACTTTACGTAGCTTGTTTCCCAAACCTGGCTGCCACTTTTTCGCCATAGTAACTATAGGTATTGTGACCGTTACTACTGCCACTATCCGGCCTGTGGCGACTCGTCGTTACGGGTCGTTATTGATCGTGCTCAGCAGGGCGATGATACTATCGAGGCAGAACTTTGGACCTCGACAGGAAGAGATATCTGCGAGCTCTTTCACCGAGGAGGCATCACGCATGTGTTCGGAAAGCCAGAGGTCTCGAACATTGTGTATCTAACTGACGGTAACGAGACTGTGAAAGATGCAAACGACCGGTACTCAGTCTAATATAAGGCATTTCCTTTATAGCGTTCCATAAACCCCAGAGAGGGGACATATCCCATTTATCCCAGACTCCCTCTTGGCAAAGATCATTGCTAACACGTCCGGATACAAAGTCTTAAGAGGGGCTTCAATACCATGCCTTAGTGGTTCAAGCGCACTAACCTCTGGTTGCGGTATGACTTGCCTGTGTGTTTGTTGGATTTGCTGATAAAGGTTTCGACTGAAATGTTGACAAAAGCGTCGACGGAAGTGTAGACGGAAGTGCAGATACACTATCATTACTTTCGTAACCAAGCAATATTAGTAGCAGAACAAGAAAAATACGCTCAAGGCACTTACGAAGAGTGTTGCCAGGCTGGAAATCAATGCTCCAGATCATGGTACCACCAAAACAGTATCCATCAGCCCATGCTTTCTTATCTGCAAAGGTCTCTTCATCTAAATGATGTTAGTCAAGCAAAGACCCGGTAAGGGGTTTGTCACTCACCATCATATCCTATCCACTGATCGCCGAAAGTGATCTGCTTCATCATGGAGTCCCCGAGATAAGTAGAATTCACGCCTTTGTTGATGAGGTTCTTGATCTCGCCAAGAGACATGAAGCCATCGGAATCGGTACATTCTCCCTTCTTGCTTGGACCAACGAAAGAGCAGCCAAGACTGTTACAGCTTTTATCAGCAACAGTGTAGCCACGACCATACAGAGCGAGGCCAAAGTTAATCTTCTTAGGGTCGAGCCCGCAAAGAGGAATGGTGTTATTGCCAATCTCTAGAATATCAGCTTGGCCACGGATAATCTTGCCGAGAGTCTTGACATCCGCGTCCTAGTAGCCGTGAAGATCTGTCAAGACTGTCAGCAATATACTAGTAAGCTCTAAAAAGAGAGAGGCCTACCATAAGCCATGAAGCCAAAGAAGTCCACATAAGGCTCCATAGCCTTTGCGTCAAACCAGCGAAGATAACAGTAGTCAGGAGCCAAGGTCAAACTAATGCCATACTTGCTACCATACGCCGCACGCATCTCCTTAAGTAGCATGGAGAAGTTACGGGTATCAGCAAGCTTTCGGCCACCGCGTTTGGGTCCACCAGAATACTCCCAGTCGAGATCAATACCTTGGAAGCCATGTGCGTCCATGTAAGCACGGGCCGACTAGATAAAGGCGGCTCGGTTGGCCTTGGTAGAGACCATGTCACTCCAAGTGGTGTGAGTGGATGTGTTCTTATTGCTCAAGTCAAAGCCGCCGATAGCGATCCAAGTCTGCAAGGTGCCATTCTTGGATAGGTCGGTGAACTCGCGCATCTGCTTCACATCGTCATCATGGGCGGGAGTGACGTTGAAAGAAACAGGGTCAATGAATGCGAAGGAGTAGAAAATATGAGTGAACCCCGTCGTGTCGAGCTGATTAGGTGTCTTGGTGTCGCACTTGTGGGTTCGGACGTTCCAAGATTGGTAGTAGCCGATGGTTCGACCGTTAGTACTGCCGCCGCCCTTGGCCTATGAAGGCGAGGAAGCGATGTTGCAGGATCCGTAACCAGCCTGGCAGGGAAGAGTCTTGTGAACTGGATCCGCGTTATCACAAAAGACTTCAGTGGTCTAGAATTCTCAGTGTGTGCAACCTGTAAGTGGAATGCAAAACACTAACTCCACACTATCCTGAAGCCAAACAGCAGAGGTTCATGCCACAAGGCATCTCACCCTCTTCACTGAACTCGGCGCACATGGCTGTGGCATTGCAGTTGGACGAGCATCCTTTACCACAATAGTCTGGGCCATATCCGCAGATACCCTCGGGACCACAGCAACTATGGAGTATTAGTGACTCATGTCAGTGAGCGGGTCATGGTCGACTTACCTATCATCAGCGCAAGGCCCATCTTTGCAGTATAGAGCACCGCTTCCACGCTTTTCTAAAGACCGGCGGGAAATAAGGGATCTGTTAGGAGTGACATTAGAAGATTCGGTAGCATTTTCAGAATCTTTATAGTACTGATCCAGGCTGATAGCTGAATCATCAGAGAGCTCAAGCTCGATAGTTGGGTCTGGGGGTGCCATGGCTGGGTTCTGATGACCTGGGCCCTGGGCGATCTCCTTGGCCCATGAAGGAGCCTTGTCTTCGGTAGTCATCAGTATCACATGAAGAGCTTGGTGTTTGAGGAGTATACTGACAGATCACATCGGATCGACGGTGATTTCTGGCACAGTTACTATGAGTGTGTCGCGATTGTTCAGCATAAGAGAAGGTAGCAATACATATGAAGAGAATGGAAATCGCCGTGAACGCGATGCTCGAAGGTCGTAAGGCCATGCTCGCTAATGATGGAGCAAATGATCATACCGATTATACGTTCGACGCGATAACACCTATATATATCGATGTCGAGTGTTTTCGGACAGACCCCGTAGAAAAGATATGCAGCTCATCCAATATTCCATGATATCCATGCTGCCTCATTTACGCGGAAAACTCATTCACCGATTTATTACTTAGTTGCAGGATTGTCTGTTCGTCTCGGCGGAATGGTCTTAAAATGGAAAGCCCACGAGGCTCAGCCCTGGTAAATTGATTCCAGTCATACTGCATTTCAATCAAAGCAGTTCTACACGTCCAAAGGATAAAGTCGTCTGATCTTGAAGAGTTATAGCTCATAATTAGGCAAATCAGAGAAACGTCTATCCGACCGCATCTTGTTCGCCACGCAAGTCTCGACAACGAGGTGCAGAAAATAGCCCCCGTCACATGCGAGCGGCATAGGCCGACGAGCCGGGATGCGGATGCTGTGACCTTCTCGATGGGTTCTAGGGCGAACTGAAGAGAATTTTCAGTTGGCCAGTCCATTGAGATAAGCATAACATCTACAAGGAGAAGTACGCCTATCGATGAGTATCGTTAAATGGCCTTTAGAGCTAGCATCTTACTGAAGAAAGCGGATCGAAGGTCCTGGGCATTCTTTATCTCCAAACGTTACGGTTGAAGTTGAGAGGTAACCTTACCTAACTCAACACCAACCATTAAACTCGGGCAACCGACCCTTCCGTAAGCTAAGCCCCATGCTACATACTGACGAACTTATCTCCTAATGGAAATGACCCTCTTGCGCGAATTACATCTTCTAATGGACCTTCCAGTGAATCAAGGATCAGACAGGCATAAGTCGTGGAAAACGCCTTCCGATCCACCATCAGCCTCTCCACAACCTGAGGTTCATAGCCTCATCAAGATGATCCCTCCGATGCGTTGGGTGAAGGGGCGACGAATGGGATTGTACGAATATCAGAATACATATCTCAGGTGATATATAAGTTGTGTTAGAGTTTCTTTTACAACGATAGTTCAGCATCATCACGCACTGTCAACTCTCTAAGCTTCTTCCTAACCCTTCGCTGAACATGAATCTTGCCGGGCTCTTCTGGCTTTTGCCTGCATTTGTTGCCGCTCAGTCATCGACTGTTACGTTATCACCATGGCAGACCGGGGAAGTCACTCCTGATGGCACTTGTGGAGAGGGAACGGGCTTCGTCTGCAGTCCTACCTGGGGTGCTTGCTGCTCAAAGGATGGCATCTGCGGTCGGTCTAGTAAATAATGTGGCGAAGGATGGTAAGTCACGCTTGTATTCTATTTGCAGACGTTTCTCATGTTGGATATAGTCAACGGTCTGCTGGTAACTACAATGCTGCTGCGCCTCCTCCTGAGACTCCTCCAGGTCCTGGGAGTATCTCACCTGACGGTTCTTGTGGCGGCACAAACAAGTTCATCTGTGGCGGAAGTCCTTTTGGGGATTGTTGTTCTGAGAAAGGTTGGTGCGGTAATTCTACTGCTCACTGCGGCAACAACTGTCTCCCCGCCTTTGGAACATGCGGTCCTCCTAGTAACACCACATTCGATGGCCAATCTGGCGCCAACGGCAAGATCTGTCTAGACTCTGGCTATGGAGATTGCTGTTCTGGCGCCGGGTGGTGCGGCAATAAAACCGATCACTGCAGTGCTGGCTGTCAAAATGGCTCGGCACATGCACCGGTGGTGACTCGGGCAATGTCTCAACTGATGGTTCTTGCGGGAAGAATGGCAAGACATGTAAAGGAAGTGTTTTTGGAGACTGTTGCTCTGAACAAGGATACTGCGGTGAGGCAGATGAGTTTTGTGCTGCTGGTTGTCGGTCTCGGCACATGCGCTGCTGAGACCAGCATCTCTACTGACAGTTTCTGCGGTAAGAACGGCAAGGTCTACAGGGAGAGCACATACGGAGACTGCCGTTCTGCCCAGGGTTACTGTGGCAAGGATCCAGAGCGCGTTCGGTACTTGCAACAGCGCTGCTGGCAACATATCCACGGATGGTCAGTGTGGTAAGAATGGGAAGACTTGCAAAGGTAGCACCTTCGGCGACTGCTGCTCCCCTCAAGGCTGGTGCTGAAAAGACAAGGATCACTGCGGTACCGGTTGTCAGGATCTGCAATGGTAGTCAGTGGGGTGATTGCTGCTCCAAGAACGGCTACTGCGGCAAAGATGATGGCCACTGCCGTGATGGATGCCAGACAGCATATGGTCTCTGCACAAGGATTTCCACTGATGCTGAGTGCGGTTCGCGAAATGGCAAGACTTGTGTTGGCTCTGGTCTCGGAAACTGTTGTTCTGCGAATGGCTTCTGTGGAAGCACTGCGACTCACTGTGGTCAGGGCTGGTAAGTCTCTATCTCTTCTTCAACGATATTGTAACTAACGCTGCGCTTTTAGTCAAAAGGGTTCTTCCAGTGCTTGTTTGACGAAGGAAATTCCTACTCTTGATGGTTTATGTGCCAGTGAAGTTGGTCTTACATGCGCTGGTGGTCCGTTCGATAGCCAGTGCTGTAGCGTTGCAGGTTACTGCGGAACGAGCACACATTGTGGCTCTAGATGGTAAGTCTTCAACCATATCTAACTGAACATAATGCTAATAAGGATAGTCAACGTGATTTTGGTCGCTGCAATTAGTTATAGTGCTGTCAAAGGTCCAAGGAGAGTACGACTCTTGTATGGGTTAGACTTAATATTTCAAATTTCAAGGTTTAGTACACCAAGCCTTATATATATATATAAATAAAAGAAATCAACCCATCACGCCGTTTAGGTCAACGCCAGAATATATAGTAGATTTAATTGTAGTCTATTTGCTTCCCTATAGCCCTGGGCGATGTTCCCCTACACTATCCGCGATCGATATGTCTCCAGTCTTCCACTTCAAGAGATAACCGCAGCCTGGACCAAAGGCGCATCTACACCATTCGTGCAAGATTTCTGCTTTACTTCTTCTCGAACAGGTCTGTCAAAGAATACTCGCGTAACCTTACCAGCTTCCATGTGCGGGACCGAGCGGGAGATGTCACCTGCAACATCAGGATTGTTCCGGTAGGCTTGCACTACAGTATCGATCGGCGAGACATAGGCGGAGTTGACATTGCCCGCTGACCCATCAGGATTCTTTCGAGGGTAGACAGGATGAAAAATGGTGGTGTACTGGCGATTGTCGTAATTGAATCCCATGAGTTGGACAGGGAGTTCAGCAAGAGTGTATTTTGTGAAATTCTCGAGTCGCTCCTCAGTCAACGTGGCGACAGCCAAGCGGCGCTTGATGTAGAACCCAGAGCTTACGCTGAGTTCCTCTTCGAAGCTCTTCCGGTATTGGTACATGATGTCGTGAACCTTCTGATATTCCTGGTCTTCGATCTGAGACCAGCGGAGAATAGTCAATTTGGCTGACAGCTCGCCATTTTGCTTGAGACGTTCAAACGCGGTGTTAAGAATCGCATCCATGTCATCCCCCTTCTTAATGGCCACTCGTTGAGCTCTTGTAATTGTCATGTTTCGGGGTATCATCATCTCGTACTTGTGAATTTCGTCACAAATCAGGAAGGCGATGTCGTTGAACTTCTCCTGGAGAGATGTGACGAGATCGTAGACGTTGTCCGGGTCAACAAGAGGAGTCTCTCCGAGGCAGATAGCCACAGCGCAGTGGCCACCAGCAGTGAATGACTGGAGGTTGACGGGGTACATGATGGCGAGTGTTATGTTCGGGTCGAGAGATGTTACGGGGGACTGTTTGAACATGATAACATTGTCAGAAGGAACCCCTTTAAGCTTGACTAGAAAGATTTGTTTGCACAGGGCACCTTACCTTGGGTATCTTTCGTGCTTCAAGCTGGATTGCCCTGACAGAAGAGCAGCAGGCAGGTTGTTAGCTGTGTATCTCTTGAGCTAGTGTTCAGGATAAAGTTTCCAGCCAAGAACAATATGATAGGTAACAGGGAGCACGAGAGTATTTGCGTTGGGGTTACAGCCTCTTTTAACCCCCTAACCTTGGCACAGAACTCTTTATCCCTCATTATTATATGGTATGATCCCTGGGACCATTGAGGGGAAGGTCTAGGTTCAACATGGGTAGCCACCAGGGGAAGCATTGGATACATCGTGAAAACCCATGTTCGCAACTCCACCTGTTGGTTCAACCCTGTTGAATCCTTCATTCTACAAGCTTCTATTTAGCTGATAACGTAGTTTCCAATTGTCATTAAAACTCACCGATAGATTAACAAATCTGCACAAGACGTTGCAAATAAAATCGTAAGCGGTTAGAGTACGGAGTAACTAACCTTGCACTTTTGGAGATTGTGTCGAGGCTTTATTTCGGCCCTCAGCCTACTCCCCACGATACCCATAACCGCGTATAATTGGATGATCTAATCTTGCGGAAAAGGCGACCTAATAAGCGAGGAATAGTGGTCCATCTATAATGCCAGGCGGTCAAGGGGATCGTCGCTACTGTTACATCAACGACCAACAGCACTGTGAATCCCTCAGGGAGTAAGGAAAGATCAGAACTTGATATCAGATATCAAGATAAACTCTGTAAAAATTATCCTAAGCTTATCATATATTTATACTGAATTATATAAGTCTTTTTATCACTTACGGTCAGTGTCCCGTATTTTCAGTCCTCTTCTAAATATTATCGATGGCATGGAATGCCCCACCGACTTCAAACAATACCTATTCTTAAAGAAATGCTGCTACATGTTAATGCCTGCAAGTACGTAGACCGCCAAGTGCGCCTTTCCAGGTAGAGCATATATAACTACTTAATGGATATAATGTAAAGATGAGGGGTGCTCATATAGATAATAACGGTACTGGATTTAGTTTCACAACAGATAGAAACAGATACTAGGTAAATGTCTGTTCTTAGTTAAAACTAAATAGGAATAGTAGATCTTTGGCAGCTTGGCACTTCTAGGCAATTCCATTTATTTTAATAATCTCCTCGATGGCTGTTAAAGCAGTGTTTGTCTCTGCCTTTTGCTGTAGCAATTGGTTAGTCATTTGGTATAATGTCTAAGTTGTGAGCTAGATGTGTTATTTGCAGTTGAGACTTGTGGCTGAGAGCTTAAATCAGCGGACAGAACTTGGCAGAGTTTGTCTATCTTACAAGAAGGGCTTCGGATTATCAACTAACTAGAAATAAGTATCTATAAGCCGCTGCCCAGACTTTTAATAGTCCCTGCTATTATATATTTACAGTCTCCAATGCATCCTTTGCTTGTTCACCCACGTCACGCGTGCAATCGACAAATTTCCCCCTCAAAGCCGAAGCCTTTCCAGAGCTAAGCCACACACAAGTCCATGCAGGCAACGCAGCCTCAAAATGAGGTCTCTTGGCGCCCATCTTTTCCATATGCTCGATAACGTAAGGGGCTTCTCGCTTTGTCTTTTCTGGAAATGCCGTCTCGTGGAGATCAGTCTCTATCTCGCCTGGATGAATGCTAAAGACGGATATGTTGTTATCTACCCCCATCTCAATCTTCTGTACTTGATCTAGCTCGGCCTGTAGAGTCCCTGCGAATCTGGTGATGGATGTCTTGGCACAGTTATATGCCGTAGTCCAGGGGAGGTCTGCTTTGGCGGCTCGTGATGAAGTATAGATTATAACGGCTTGATTCCTCTCACGCATTTCTGGGAGAACAAGTCGGGTGAGCTCGACTGGTGCCCGGACGTTCAGCTCCATGATGTCCCACCATTCAGTTGCATTCGTCAAGTGGAATGGCTGGAACATGTTGCTACCGGCATTGCACACCAAGACGTCGACGGGGCCCAGATGTTCACGGAATTCGCGCAAAAGGCATTCTTGATCCTCCAGTTTAAGCACATCGGCCACGATGCCAACGACCTTGCTCTTCAAGCCCAAGCTCACAATCTCGGCTTTCGTTTCCACGATCTGACTGTTTGTTCGCGCCGTGATGCAAATGTTAGCCCCCGCTCGCGCCATTGCGATGGCAATCTCTCGCCCAATACCCCTGCCAGAACCCGTTATCAGAGCATTCTTTCCAGTCAACGAGCCCGCGAGCCGAGCTGGGTCGATCTCGGGATAGATGCCAGTGCGGAGGGTATATGGTGACTGCATCATCTGAAGTACAAAAATGGGATTAATTATTAATGAGTCAATTGCTTGTCCTGGAATTACATGATATACGAATCAGTTTCGACATACACTAGCGGGCATGTCGGGAACTTATTCGGATAAAACTTGCCGGTTGGGCTTCCCGAGTGGACATCCCGAGCGGGTTTTCCGGGGACCGTTATCTACCGACTCCACATCGGGAGTCCCGGCCAAAAGATGACGGATGCGGGAACTCTTGTTAGTGGATAAATACCATCTGATATCATTCATCCATCAATAGAACATTGCTAGCCTCATTACATCGAGCAATCACCGGAACAGCCGCTCGTTGAAAATGACGTTTGAGATTTACATTCCAGATAATCTGACCTTTCAGGACTACATCGCTGTGGTTCAAACAGCAAGGGTCTGGGCAGATGGTTATGATAGAAAGGTATGGGCATGGTTCTCTTTTCACTCTCTTACGTCAGTAAAGCTCGTGCTGACTGCCCTTTCTCCCAATCTAGAGTGAAGAGCGACTCCTTGCCGCTTTGGCACCAGAAGTCTCCGTGGACTACACCTTGATTGTGCCAGCATGGGGAATAAAGCAGTACAAGGCGGCCGAGTTTGCGGCACTTTGGCTGTCAGAGGAACACCTAGGTCTTAAGCCCTTAGTCACACAACATCTACTTGCGCAGCCATATTTCAAGAAGGTCACTGCCGACGAAATTGACGTGGAGTGGCAGCAACTGGCGAGTCATGGGCGGTTGCAAACCGACGATGGGGGTGCGAGGGATGCGTCTGCTGCGAGGATCGATGAGACCAGCGACGGGAGGAGCCATATGCAGCATAAGTTTGTCCGCGTTGGTGGCCTCTGGAAGATCGCGACTATTACCCCCTCTCTGCTTTATCAGACTGGGGATTTTATGCGCATTAGAAGACCAGCGGGTGAGCAATAAGCTACAGCCATGATTTCATAGAGGCAATAATTACCCTTGCACGTTACCTTCAATCCTATTTGATGAAGCTTGGAGGACGAAAGTGGCGTCAGGTCGAGGACGCTCGAAGCTACGTATTCGCACGAATATCTCGGGAAATCCACGCATTGTCGTACTCGTCTATCCATATCCCCCACATCGGATGCGCATGCCTTTCCCTAATTATCCAGGGCCCAAAGTACAAGCAACTGCTTTTCACATTCATGTATAGGGTTCAGGTCTTTGAACAAAAATGAAGTATAACTACGACGAACTGAGACTAAAAGGAGACAAGCATCCGGATGCTTCTTAAAAGGATTGCTAGTTGCTTAAAACTAAGTAGGGAGAAGAATACCAAAGCTATCATCCTTCAGCTTGACCTATGAGCACCAGAACGATGGTCTTAAATATCGCGCATCTGCTTCCGACGAACATCCGAATCCTCCAGAGCAGACTCAACATGGCTGTTCATCTGACTAGCAACTGACTTGAGGAAGCACGCAGCTATTGCATTTGCCGCTACTACAACGGAGATAGCAATCCATACAAACCTCCACGAGTATGTATTGGCATGATCGTTGGCGGCGAGGACATCGGGGATCAGTGACGCGGGCAAACCAGACACGTGTGACAGGGCTGTCGGGTTCTGGCTGTTAATGGCGCCCAGCACGTCTGGAAGGAGATTTGAGTGGCCTGCGGCTGCAAGAACAGAGCCAACGGCTTTTGGTAGGGCGGTGCCCATCTTGTTGTGATAGATGGATGTGAAGATGGTGATGCCGATAGCGCCGCCTAGAGCACGGCCAGATACGCTGAGGGTTCCTGCGGTACCGAGCAAGTAGGAGGGGACAGAAAGAGACAGTGCAACGACTGGTGATATCAACATCAGTAAGTGCTTGGCATAGAGACAAAGGAATTCTTACCTGGAATGACTGTAGTTACAGCAGTTCCGCAGCCGAACAATGCGGAGAACGCGTATGCCCAGGATAGTCTGCTAGGGTTAAGCAGTGCCATAAGGCCTAAAGTTATCAATGTTAGACATAATTCAAATAAAGCGTACCAAGGCCATCCTGAATGAGGAGGCCTGTGACTTACCAACAAACAGGCTGCACCAAATCAGTGAAGCTACCAGAATTGTTCTGTACGACTTAGTTCGTGCCATCAATATACCCGCAGGCAAACAACCAAAAGCTGAAGTCGCCAGGTACGGAGTGAGGATAGTGCCTATCTTGACGGCATCCGTGGTGAACATTGAGGCAATCTGTTGCGCAAAGAGAACATTGACACCCAGTAGAAGCATGCCATCAACAACGCAGACAAACAACAGGATCGGGAAGTTGCGAGAGACAAACATGTCGTGATGGAAGATACCCTGGCGCGTGAAGAGCCTTTCGTAAAGTCCAAAAGCAAGAAGACCGACGCAGCCGACGACCAGGGATGCGAGGACCTGACTGGAACTCCATGGGTATGTGTTTCCTCCCCAGGTCAAGCCGATCATTATAGAAGCGATGGACCCCACGAACAGCATTATTCCGAAGTAATCGACTTGTGCGAACAGGGCGTCTAGGCGGGATTGTTGTCGGCGTAGGGTAGTGGGCGGAGGATGGTAAAAGCAGGTTACCAGTACGGTTGTGGTGCCGTAGACGAAGGCGTTGAGGTAGTAAGACCATCGCCAGGTCTGGTACTTTACAAAAGCACCTGCACCGAGGGTACCGGCGATGACAGCACAGCTGGCCAGAGTCTGAGAGAAGCCCATCGTCCATGGACGGAGCTTGTTGGGCGTCACTTCTTGGCCCGCAGGTACACCCATGATCTGCATGACGTGTTGTCAGTATGGGGATATTCGCGTTGATGGCGATGGTGCAAGAGAAATGGGGTCGACTTACACATCCCGCATTGGCGAGGCCAGTCAAGATGTTGCCAATGATGATGGTTGTGATTGACTTAGCTGAGCCAGATACCACGGAGCCAACAATCCCGATGATGCTTGCTACAACGATGAACCATTTCTTACCGAACCGATCGCTCAAGGAGCCCTTATCATAGTCAGCTTTGGACCTTCAGCACTAGAATGAAGGTTAAGAACTTACCAAGACCGGCCCGAAGGCCAGGGTCACCAAAAGATTAGCATTCGAAATCCATGCTTGCTTGGTGGCGCCTCCTAAATCCATGACTTGAAAGTGAATAACGGTGTTGGTCTGTGTACAAGATATTAGACAAGTTCAACTATCGTAAGGAATGACAATGCTCGAAAGGTAAAGCATACCGTATTGGCTATGGCAGCGCAACAGTTCGCCATTGATAGAGCGAACACAGCCATGAGTGTCTTCCATCGCACCTCGTAGTCACCAGCCGGCTCTTCCTCCACGAGCGGTGAGGGCATCTCGTTATGAGAGATGGAGACTTTTTCGCCGTCCTCCATCCTGTCTGAGATGATATAGATTGTTGTATAGGTGAAAACAGAGTCAAGAGTGAGTAGCCTGCATCCAATGGTGCATTCGAGGGGGTTGTTTAGTCTATATACAACCTGCAGCAGCATATCCCTTCCTGGCTCATCTCTACCGATCCAACCGGGATGTCCGAGCTGGGCACAAGAGACTGTGCACGCAACTCCAGGATTTCAACATGAGGCTGAATCCTAAAGCAGATCTTCTGATTTTGCGGGGTAGTGCAGTACTACGGATACACGGCACGGTCATTTCCCCAGACGAAAGAAGGCGGGGGTCAGCATTAGCGCCCACACAGGGAAATTGATCTTATCGCTGCTATGCTAGGACCAATTAGTATAACTGAGGTTGTGTGCCCCGGAATTTCCGCTGAATCTGGGATACCCTAGGTTACTCGGAAGACCCGACTCACGAGGGCATAAGTGCTTGGTCAAATTATTGAAAGCGGACGATATAACCGCGAGCCATAACTCAGCTAAGCTACCACCTATGCTAGACTGCTTCTGGTTTCGTTGGTGAACCTCGACATCTCAACCAACTCAGCTGTGCTTGAAGAACCGTCGACCTTGCGCCCCTGATCCGATCTCACTGTATACATAGCGTTTCCAGCTAGACCTGGCGTATTACTCGATACTCTTATCGGCCGCCCTGCTGCAGATGAATTGTATTGCTGGCTTCTGGGGGTTGCATTGACTGAGCTTTGCAGTCTTGGAAATGTCTTGAGCATTAGAACCCGAAGGTTTGGCATACAAGCGCACCATATGCCGACATTTAGTTCTATGACGGACCAGTAGCATGTATCAAAGCTATCCCCTGTGACCTGAATTAGACCATGATGTTGATTATGGGGAGAATGCGCGATTGCTTACATGTAGGGTTGGAGGAATTGCCAAATGCTACAAGATAACGCAGTCTGAGGATGCTGACGACTGTCACACTATAAGAAGGTCAGTGACCAAGCACAGTAGAGAATGGATGGGCTCCTGCTTACAAAGTGCCGACGCCGAACATTGAGGCAACTGCAAGCTTTCTCTTCCATTTCATCTGGAGATGAATCAGTTGAGAGATCGGGATCCCAAGCATCCAGAAATCTAGAATAATCCCAACTGCAGCAATGGCCCACGCCAATCCGTTTATTCCTATACAATGGCCCTTATGTAATCGGTCCCAGCCCTTCCAATAAAAGCTAATGGGCTGACATTGCGTAAGTGCTAGTAGATCAAAGATAACCATGCACAGAACTGCTACTCCAACAGTTCCCCATATCAGCCTTGGAGAGGTTAGCGCGATTCGTCGTTGACTTTGTTGGTTGAAAAGCACCTTCGGATTACAACTCCAGGAAATATTCGGAGGTAGAAGAGGAGGACGCAGATCTTGGTTGCGAAAACGTCTGTGGCGTAAAGGGTTTGACCAGCGTAGAGGAACTTGGCCCGTTAGTGACCATACCCGAAGCAATATATTGGGGTACGAACACATAGATAAGATGTAATTGTGTCTGGACTAAATCTCCATGCATCTCGCCCTAGGCCGTTCCCAGAGACTAATAGTAGTATAAGTATGAGGATCATCAGTTTAAGATGGGAAATTGATACATACGGCCATGCAAACATACAATCGAGTTGCCTAAATTGACCAGCTAATCATAAATAAAACCGATAAGCGCGTGCAATCACAAGACGGTATGGCCAAAGAGTACTTACAAAAGCGCCCGTGATAACGTAATCGTCAACCTGGAGTCCAGGCCCATATCGTATCTTTTCAACAAATCGAAGCGCAACTGTAATTCCAGTAATAACAATTAACGTGATCGTGAGGATATTGAACTGTTCATGTTTGTCGCGAATGGGGAAATCACATGCCACCGAGGTCAGATTTATCGCGGCTGTAAAACTCAATTTTATTAGTACGTAAAAATGACACATCAATATTCATTCCTTACCGAGAGCTTCTCTGGGCAGACAATGCCTCTCAACGCATGGCAGCACGTCGTCTTTGAGCTTTGGATCGGTGCAGAGACATGTTGGGTTGGTCCCGCATGAAGAATCCGTGATCAAGTCCAGAACACAACTTTCCTGGAATCAGCGGGTTAGCTAGCGTCTGAGGGCTCCTGTTATGTTGACCCACGTACCGCGCAGCTGGGAAGCTGAGTCACAAATCTGGAAAGATTGCTGCAAAGAGCCTGGCTCATGAACCAAGTCCATGTCACCAGCAAAAGTAACGGATGCATGGTTCAGACGCCGTGCCGTGATGGCATGCAGGAGAAAGGGTCGAGATCTGGAGAAAGAGTATTCAAGACGGCATACTCATCGTACTCTTCACGTGCTTTGGATATTTGAGACTTGACAGTCTTTTTAACTTTTCTGCTTGTAATGAACCGAGTCAGCGGAGCCGGGTCCTTTCCTCCGTAGGCAGCCTGGCAGCCATCACAAATTTCTCGTTGCCAATACGCTAGCAACAGCGACATCTCAGGTCGACGCCACTAACCCCGCAATCTAGGGGGATCGACACAAGTTACGGAGTCTGGAGCAGCTTCGCGCTGACGGAAATAAACAACCTTCCCATTCGAGAAATTAGCCTCCAATAGTCGCGAAGATCATGTTTGACATTTTCAATCTCTAGCTGGCCGTTCATTGTCAAAGCTTTGGTTCGCCACGCATATCAACTCTTGCTGTTATCATTACATAATATCTACGATCCAAGATAATTGTCTTTAGATAATTCAACAAACCTTGACATGCCGTGTTGCCGCGAACAGGGGCCAGAGAGAAACACAGTTAGTGGCACTACCGACTAGCAAATGAAAGCATGTAAAGAATCCTAGCATTGAGCACGCGACCCAAGCTGCCAGTTCATGCAGTACATGTCTTACAGGGTTGCGTCAATCCGCTTCCAAAACAATGGCACCCTATCACACGTCCATTGCTAGTCACTATGATCTTGTCATTCAGGTGAATTGTGATCAGCCTTCAGCTCCTTTCTCGAAGCCAGTCTGTCTTCGCTACTCCGTACTAGAATACCAACTTACCCGGACGGGGCCGCTCAAGCACTGACCCGACAGATCCTTGCTACTAAGCTAGCATATCGGCGAACAAGACTCACGGATAGCAACGGAGGCGAGCTCGGCTTAAATCTACCTGGCCAACACCTTCAGTTCCCATCAAGTTCAACTATCGGTATTTAGTGAAACCCTAGTATGATAGAGATACCAAACAGTCTTGTTAACAAACATTTACATCAATGAAGCGGTTGGCTTGTAATACGAGCGCTGTCTGTATTGGCGCAGGCTGAGGGGATCAGATGACATCAAAAGCACTGCGTCTATATGATATTGAATCGTCCCCCCGGGTTTCTCATCAACAATGTCCTGTTCAAGAGGGCATAACTGCTGATAAATATATAGAGGATCGATAATTTCTGTACAATTGATTTCCTTAAGCTGAGTAGTCCCTTGAATTAAATGTGACAGTCTATCTTCTTCCATATCGTAGTAACGAAATACAAAAGAAATCGTCTCTACATAGTAATAACATAACGCAAAAAGAAATCGCTACCATGCTAATCCATCTGCCTCCGTTCATACCAAATTCTATGATCCCGCTCTAACTTGATCTCCAGAATCCTCGCATATGATATATCAGCAACAGAAATGCCCTGTATGATGTCATTGCTCAAAAGCTCCAGATAATGCTCCGCAAGTAACCTCTGATGCTTCCCTTCCTCCGCATCGATTTCATCTTGATACCGCCTGGCCCGTGCTGATATCTTCTTGATGATACCCTCCTTTGTATCTTTCTTATCTTCGAGGATACAGAATTCACGACGTCGCGCACGGAGTTCGTCTTCAGCATGTTTCTCATCTTCGATTGCTTGGTCGCTTAGCTCTCGCAGGCTTTGGCTGTGCTGCTCTAGGGCAGCTTGTGTATCGCGGGAGAAGGACTGGGCCAGGTTTTGGAACTGTTGTAGTTCGTTCTGCTTTGTGTCTGCTTGCAGGACAGCGTCTCTCCATTCTTGTATGGCAGCTTCGTGAGACTCTGATGCTTCTGATCGCAGGGCATCTATCACTTTTAAGTCTTCTCTTTCGGTTTGTAGATGGTCTTCGTATTCTTTGAGATTATTGCGGGATTCTTTGAGACGTCGAGCTGAAGCTGCGATGGCTTCCTGGATTATGGTTAGTTGTTCACAAGAGAATTTGACTAGAAGACTCACTTCAAGTGTTTGGTTGCCGGTTCTTCTGCGTGTCGTGTTTGGTTTCTCATCAGCATCGTGGTTGGTGTTGCTCTCATCAACATCCATCTCCATGTCATGGTCCAGTTCGATCTCAGGCTGAGTTTCGGGTTCAGGCTCAGGCTCAGGCTCCGGCTCAGGGCTGATCTCAGATTGGGCCTCAATCTCAGTCGCATTGTCAACAGTGGGCGATATGATTTCGGTCCCCCGCTTCTTCTGACGTGACTGCGTGTCTGATCGTGGAGGTCGCGGAAGTATCACCTCGTCGTTTGAGTGTTGCCTCTTCCTCGTTCGCGAAGACGGCCTCCCGCCATCAGTCCCATTATGAGTAGATCTCCTCCTGTTCGCTCTCTTGTCATGGGTATACGTAACCCATTCCAGCGCATTAGTTGACTGTGTTGATGTCATAATCCAATCTCCCTTCTGACCCATTAGCCATTCAGTCAGCTCAGAGAGTGTGACATTATGTTCATCATCACACGCGAATTCAACAGCCGCAACAAGCGGTCCCAGCATGTGTTTATCTAGTGTCTCGGGTATCCGGCCAGGGAGAAAGTCCCAAGGCCACTGGTCACATGTCTTCTGGATTTGGCGCAGCTGTTTGCAGACTGCCCGAGAATTGCGATTGTAAGGCTCAGGAATAGGTGTTTTCTGAGATGTTGAAGGGCCGTACGATGCCCTGGGGCTGGCCATGTTGAAACCTGACCACCGACGAGCCTGACCTGCGTGGCATGAGCGGGGTGGAAAAAGGTCTTGTCTTGCCTTATCTTATCTTATCTGGTGGCCCGGCGGATCTTAGTTCCGGTGTGACCTAGCAGCAGGCCCCTAAGCTTCTTGGTATTTAACTTCTATCCTTTTATTTAGAATCTAGGGTAAGCAGCGCTTCCTGATTAATTCTGGCAAAGCTAGATAGGATAAGAATTTTAAAAGAGGCTACCACATTCTGTCCAGCCTTATAAGATGTAACTAGAGTTAATTTATTAGTTCCAGAGCATAACTACTATTAATAATATTAAATTAGTTATTATTTATAACTATGAACTATTATAAATATTAATGGAAACTTAATACTTTATATAAGGGATTTCCCGGTGATCCGCCGGATCCGGTGAT
>JAAOAW010000442.1:0-148052 GCA_013186925.1 Fusarium succisae | reverse complement strand
ATCACCGGATCCGGCGGATCACCGGGAAATCCCTTATCATAATGTCTTGAACTTTGATCGCGTTAAGTACGTACGGCCTCACAAGCAGATACCTCACGCAATTCGATGTAGCTGATGCGTTATGTTCCATAGCTTACGCCATTGGCACTTCACAATAGATGGATAACAGGTTATGGTTCTCTTTGTCTAAAATAAGCTAACATTCTTATGTCCGCTCGAATCTATCCTATGCGCAAATAGCATCTACAGCTTGGTTGATCCAAAACTGGTTCGTAGGGTTAGGGTCATCCATGGTCTTCTGAGCAATCACTTTGAGATCATCCATCCTCAAATACTCATCAAGACCAATCTCCTCCTTCAAGAACGGGTTAAAACGAATGTACTTGGTATCCTTGTGCTCATCCCTCTCATTGAGATGCGTCATGTGACGTGAAAAGTCTTTGCCCTTGGCGTTGGTGTTGGTAGCAAAGTCCATGACCTTGGATGCCACTCCAACAACCTTGATCCAAGACTGCTTTGCCTTTCCTGGGCTGACGTAGCCAGTACCGAGACTGATAACGCAAGAGATCTGGGGTGAAGGGTCCTTGGGGTCGACAAGCTCAAAGCGTGTGTACCAGAGCTGGTCAATAGGGTTGTTGTTGAGAAGGCCACCGTCCCAGAACACCAACTCAGGCTTGTCTTCAGGGAACTTCACCTCAGGGAAGAAGGTTGGGGCAGCAGATGTTGCGCGTGCGGCGATGCTGATGGTGAGGTTGTCGCCGTGTTTAAGTAGAGCATCGTTGACTTTGGATTTGGTGTAGATGGTCTTGTCCTTATAGGTGCGCATCAACATAGACTCAGCTCTGTTCTGGGCAGTAGTACAGCAGAACCTGTTTGTGTGAGCGACGTAGTGCAAGGGCGGAGAGATACTTACATCCGTGCACCACCTTCGTGCTGAAGAGGGGCGTTGCCCTTAAGCTTCTTATCGTTCTCATCGAGGCCAAACTTCTCAACAACCTCGTCAATTGCCTTGCTCATAGACCCAGCATCAAATCTGCTGTCCTGAACTAAAGCCTTGCTGTTGTTGAGGTACGATGAACCAGGGATCCAACTGATATCCCAGCCGTAGATCTTGGGGCTAAAGATGGTCTTGGCGATTCTGTCATACTCATCAATGGTGTCGTCAACACTCATGCGAAGACGGAACAGCATGATACCCATGATACCGCCTGTGCTAGTACCACCAGCGAGCTCAAAGTAGTCCGCTGGTAGGGGAATTGTCTTGAGACCTTTCTTCTTTTGGACGCGAAGCATGAGCTCTCTGAGGATGACGAGGCCCATGATACCCCGGACGCCACCGCCATCGAGCGCAAGGAGACGGAGTCCCTTGGGATGCTTGGTAGAGGCTGCATAGACCATTGTGACTTTTGACTGTGAATGAATGAAATGAAAAGAGAAGAGCTGGAAAAGATGGACTGCAGCTGAACTGTATAAATACCCATTCATTGCCAAATTTTTCTTTCTTTTCTCCTCTTATCATCGTGCCCCAATACGACCTCACTAAGCAGAAACTATTGCTCCCTTCAGGGGGGATCTTGTCCCGTTTGGGCTGCGCCATAGCGGTCCGAGCCCTAGAGCCAGCTGAACCGCCTTTAGCTTACCACTAGTCGCTGCGGGATATCGCTAGTTTTCAACTTCGCCCTGGACGACTTTTCTGATAGTTCGGTGAGCTTGCAAAATGGGAAATGGTATCTTCACTAACTCAGCCGACTAAGGTTTACTGATGCTAGCGGTAGATTTATCATTCATTAATTAATTATTTATGCTGGGATTTATCAGGGTGAATATGCTTAATGAATGGTGAACCATCCCGGTGGATGCTGGCAAGTGAGCGCCCGATGATCGACATCAAATGCAATTAGATCCTGTCTTATTTCGATGCATACGAAGGTCGGCTTAAAGGATGTGTAAGCCATTTATGGCAATTCTCACTGATGGTGGCTCTTGTCATTGGTGTCGGCGGTGTGGCCAGTTTATTGTGGCGTATACAACGTGTACAGATCGATTGATGGCTGTACCACAATCTAATCGTGCCGATAAAGTAGATAGACTTGAGCAAGTATGAGCTCAGCGATCGTGCTATGGTCAAGGTATATTTGTATAATTTTATTCCATCTTTTAATTGGTTAACAAGCCCGGGTCAAATCACAACGCCGACGTGGGCGTAGGACAAAAACTACACAAGCTCATCCCCTAAATCAACCTGTCAATAACAGCACTCCAGGAGTAAGTCAAGTACTACATGTAGTTTAAATTTGGACTACTATATATTGCTAAGAGAAACCTTTAGACCTGAGGTTATAGTTAGGACTGTTACGACTGTGCCTACCCTGAAGTTATGTAAGATCCCCAGATAAGATAAACGGATTAGTGATAAGGCTAGTGCTATCACAGAAACCTCGCGATTTGCAAACCACTTCTGACGCGTTAGGCCTTCACAACATACCATCGGGCCTAGAACAAACGCTTTCTATAAATGGGAATGAAACCTTCACTACTAGTATTCACTCCTGATGGAGACATGGATCTAATTCTTCAACACCCGAATAGAGGCTGTACCCCAGAAGTACAGCAAACGACGAAGCTATCTGATGAGGGCGCTAATGAGGCAAACAATAGCGACAAGATAGGCATGGCGGAAGATGAAACGGAGAATATGGTGGAGTTCAAAGACGTCACGTCCTCAACCAAGACCCGTGAAGACTTGAAGACGCTCCACGCGGTTAACGAGCAGGGGCAATCTGTTGAATTGCGCTATGGCGTATCGTCCGCGCACCTGATGCTTGCCTCCCCAGTCTTCAAGGCAATGCTTAATGGGCCTTTCCTTGAGAGCCACCGTAATGAAGATGGTCGGCTTGAAGTAAGGACCTCTGAATGGTGCGCTGAAGCGCTGCTCATTCTGCTTGATATCATACACGGACACCATAGAAGTGTTCGAAAAACCATGGCTCTTGACCTTTTAAAGCAGATGGCGATGCTTGTTGACTACTACAAATGTGATGAGATCGTGGAACTATTTGCTCAGAGCTGGGTAACCTCTGCTATTAAAGAAGATGAGATAGCAGGATCCAGTTCCGAGACAAACATGTCTCGGCTTCTTATTTGCTGGGTCTTCGGCCAGGCCAGCCTGTTCGACTCATTGGTTCGTACCATCGTCAGATCGAGCGAAGGACCAGTTCAAACAGACCTACCATTGCCTGGCATTATTCTGAGTAAGTTGTGATAATTGAAGAGATTGTGCGGATTTGCTAACAGCACTGCAGAGTCACTAGAGAAACGTAGGCGATGCTTGGCAAACCACTTCCTAAACCAACTATACGCGCTAGTGGACAAGCTTTGGAGCGACGAAAGTAGCTGCACCAAGAATTGTGCAGCCTTCTTAAAGAGATGCGTAGCATTGGTCTAGAGATCCCGAGATCAGAGAGTGGAGCTTCAGGACAGCTGAGCTTTTTGCAACTACAAGACTTTGTTTCCAAGTTGGAGAAGATACAATTGGGAGCAAACTATTGCCGTGTTGGTACCTATAGTGCCATTAAATGTTCTTTTAAACAGGAAACAGCCCCATGGTTGCAAGAGGTATCTGCAGTCGATGTCTGCGGTGGTATTAGTTTCGAAAGCTTCCAATCGGGCCTGCCCAGGCACTGGATAAAGGTTGGAAGGTTTAGCCATTGGTAGATACATTAAAAAACCAGCGTTTCTCTCACCCATCCGTGCCAGCAACATGAGGTTCAACCTTCCCCTTCGCAACTCCCATCGATGCAGGAACTCAGGACATGAGAATCAAGTGAGAGTTAGGGTAAGGAGGTCAATGATTTCATGATACTATGAATGGCTCAGTGGGCGGTATTACTACTCGGTAACCCTCTTGGGAGACTGAAACATTGTAGCACTGATACGTAGAGCATTGATCAGAACAATGTTCTAGTTCTTTTTCGCCTCTTGGCCATCTTATTCAACAATATTGCAAACCGAAGAGAACTTAGCAGGTTCTGGTGTATGGAGGCTAGTGAGGATCGGGGGATCGGCATGCTGATGTGAGATGTTGGGTTGAGTGATACCAGATCATCACAACATTCATCGGCATGACTCTTCGGTGAGACGAATACGAGAATGAGAGATCCTTCGGACCCACTACAAGACCCGTATAATTATTTCAATGTCAAGATTCTGGTCACAAAACCATGACACTGCTCCGGTACCAGGTTTAATTTTCGACAATGCCCAAGAACAGACCATCAAAAGAGAAAAGAGGCCAAGCGAAAACGGAGGAGAGGCGTATCAGGAGAATAGAAAGAGAAACTAAGGAAAGTGACTATGTCACGGAGATCGCCAACAATGACTGTCTCGAGTTTGGCGTGAAGATTGACCGCTTAGCCGAGATCAGAAATTGGTTTTGCGCAGATACAACTATTGTCGATCAATACATGGCAGACGAGCTTTCGACGGCTGAGACAGTTGATATTCTGGCCGGACCAATCGACGAGGCGTACTCCACTGCAAACGCTGGCACAGAATATTTTCGACAAGAGAGGGTCGCTAGAATACAGCGAAATTTCCATAGTGCTGAGAAAGCAGTCGAGCTTTGGGGACCAGAGCAAAATTGGCCTGGACCTGAAAATGAGCGAGATCACTCCAAGAATGCCGAGATGCTTCTCTGGAACCTTTGGTACTCGATCCTTCATACAGCGAAGAAAATCCCCTTCACCGACATGGTTCGACAAGAGAAACTCGTGGATTTACTCAGAGTACTGAAAGCCAGGCCAAATCCCCAAGAACCAGTACCAATGACGATTCCGCTGAAAAGAAATTGGGTCTGGGAGCTCGGCACCGTTTGGAGCGACCTGATTATTCTGGGCGCCTCAATTGCCGAAGTGAGGAATGACTCCTGTGGATGCGGAGCTGGTTGGTCATGGCCAGAGCAACAAGCAGAGCAGAACCTGAACGCGTTCTATGCTCGACTAACCGCCAGTGGAGTAGCAAACATACACGTCCAAGGAGAAATATGTGCTGTCGACGCGCTAGAAAAAGCCCCGACGCCATGGTATCGCCGTGTATCACCACCACCAGACCATGAGATTCTCAGTCACTACGTCACTTGTGCTGCGTTATGGACTATCATTGCTGGCAAGGAGGTTTATGCTGGGTATCCGCATACTAGAGATGAAAGAGACATTGAGGTGGTGAATAGAATATTGGACTTGAGGGACAATGAGCTTCCGTGGAACAGATCGCGGAAGAGGTATAAAGGTCGGGCGAGATGGGAGACGGCAAGGAGGGAATTTGCACGGAGGAGGTTTGAGGCTGAGTCTCAGAACGAGGAGTTGTCACTAAAAGTTCGGGAATTGGCTGGGCGAGCTGCAAAGGCAATGGGTGAAATTGTCTGGCAAAAGCAGCAGGATGAGTAATTGGCGCCATGGATAAGTAGTCGTGTAGATGCTACCGCCGTCTCAAAGTGGGGATGTAAGACACCCGGCGTTAAGCACATCACGATGCGGGGCACTACAGGATAGACAACAAGACTAAGAACAGCAGCAGAACAATGCAGGAAGACGCATTTTCACATGAGAAAAAAGGCAGGTGAAGTACGAAAGAAACGTAGACTTTCACACACACTTTTTGCCGTATTCCGTGGGTCACGCGGCAACAGGGCCATTTCCCCGATACTCAATCAGGTTACCGCCACTAACAAGTCTCAGCTGAAGCATCAATAGCGCAAACTCACCTTTCCCCATTCAAGAATTGGCACAGATGGGACTGCATATATTTGTTCCGTGCATGAGACTATAGGCTTTTAAACATTTACCGTGATGGCTATGTTTCATATGCATCACTCGTCACTGTTCTAGACTGGTCTTTGTGACGACGATGGAGGGGAAGGTTGCGATACCCCTCAATGTGTACAGAATGGATAGGCTCAGTTTACGAAGTGTTGGAATTTCAGCTGTGGTCAAGCTCAGCAACCTTTCCGGTTCCGCAGAAGTAGATGTATGGTATCAATTGTGTTATAAGAATAGCCTCTCTCCCGATCGTCTGGCCGTCCTCAAGATTCCCCTACTGCTCGATATCTCCATCACTACATCAACATAAACAATGGTCACTGACGAGCAAATCGAGCATGAGCGCCGCCAACACGCCCGCGTTGGCTCCTACTTCCTCGGCCCCCGTGCTGAGAACTTTGACCTTCTCAGCGAATTCTTCACTCACGTCTTGGACGAACAGAAGAACACCCGAGAGAATCTCTACAAAGATGATCCAGCTTTCATTACCCAAGACATGATCAAGACAGAGGAGTTCCAAGGTAGTATCGCTCAACTGCGTGAAGATGTCAAGTATATCTCCGGGAAGTTGTCGAAAAACTCGATTCCATTCTGGTCGCCGAGATACAACGCTCATATGAACATGGATACTGCTATGCCTAGTATCATCGGATGTAAGTAGAGTTGACGCGTTGATGAGCATTGCTGACGGGCGGGGTGTAGATATGGCGGCTATGATGTACAACCCTAACAATGTTGCGACAGAAGCTAGTCCCTACACTACTAGCGTAGAGCGTGATGTCGGCGTGGACCTTTGTCGCATGCTGGGCTATGGCTACGGTGTTGGTGGTGAAGACTCAGATGTTGTACCATGGGGTCATATTACATGCGTCAGTAAACTCTTCATGTGTCATGGAGATATCTAACAACATTACAGGATGGCTCGGTCGCTAATCTTGAGGCCATCTGGGCAAGTAAGTCTATCATTCTACCGATTTTTCACCTTGCTCTTCTGACCGATGACTTAGTGCGAAACCTCAAGTTCTATCCACTATCCCTCAAGCTCGCCATGGCCAAAGGCGCTCCGCTCAATTTTCTTACCATCATTGAGCCACCTTTCAAGGTTACTACTTGCAAAGGTGATGAAAAGCCCTTCACTGAGTTGTCAACCTGGGAGCTTCTCAACCTGAAGCCTACGGCCATTCTCCAGATCCCCACTCGTTTGACGAGCGAATATGCCATCTCCCCCTCTTTCTTGCAGACTGCTCTGCACGATTATCTGATCCAGACTGTCGGAAAGGAATATGTTGATCAGAAGTTTGGCATCACCAAGCCTGCCAAGTTCTTTGTTAGTGCTACGAAGCATTACTCTTGGCCCAAGGGTGGAGGTAAGCAAAATCGCCGCACGGGGCACAACAAGCTCGCTAACAAGATACAGCCATCTCTGGTCTTGGGTCCGATAACTTCGTCGACATTGCCGTTGATGAAGAAGCTCGTATGGACATCTCCAGCCTTCGGGCCCATCTCGAATCTTGCATCGAGGGCGATGACGAATCTCAGTATACACCAGTCTTTGGTGGTGTTGTCATTATCGGATCAACTGAACACGGTGCTTGTGATCCACTTCGTCAAGTCGTTGAGCTTCGTGAAGAATTCCAAGCTCGCGGTCTATCGTTCGCAATCCATGCCGACGCTGCGTGGGGAGGTTACTTCTCTTCTATGATTGAGCGCAGGATGTTCGCTCCCGTTCCTGGTGGAGACTTGCCGTTTGTTCCCAAGTTGGCCATTCAGCCTTACACAAGGGAACAGCTTGAGTGTCTGCCTTTTGCGGATAGCATCACTATTGATCCTCACAAGTGAGTGCCAAAGGCTTCGATCTTCATCTCATTTATTAATAATTGACAGGTCCGGCTACATCAACTATCCTGCCGGTGGCCTCTGTTACCGTGATCAGCGCATGCGCTACCTCATTACCTGGACCAGCCCAATCGTCTACCATCAGGGTGATGATAAGGGAAGTATGGGTGTCTATGGTGTTGAGGGAAGCAAGCCTGGAGCTGCAGCAGTGGCTACATGGTTGACGCACAAAACCCTCGGACTCGAGGTGGACGGATATGGTAGACTCCTCGGAGAAGCCATCTTCACTTGCACCAAGGTTTGTACCACTAAAACCTTTTATGAAAGATGTACTAATGGTGACAGCTCTACTGCCACTGGGCTACTTTGACCAAGCCTGAAGATGACCTGATCGTCGTACCCCTCATCAGACTGCCCGTTGAGCGCAACGGTGGCTCGGCTGAGGATGTTGCGAAAGAAAAGGAACGAATCCGCTCGAAGATCCTTGGAGTCAGCAACGAGGATCTGTTCAAAGATGAAGAGACTTGGGAGCTTCTTGAGACACTTGGTGGTGATTTGATGATCAACGCTTTCGCTTGCAACTTCAGGATCAATGGCAAGCCCAACACCAATATCGTAAGTCACTACACTCTCATCTTGACGTTTATGCTTACAAGATGCAGGTTGAAGCCAATTACCTCAATGAGCGCATCTTCCAGCGTCTGTCCTACACCATTGAAGATGACGAGAAACCGATCTCTGATCGTCCCTTGTTTCTTACCTCGTCATCATTTGGTGAGAAGGCGTACGGCAAATGTTTGACTAACTTCAAACGACGTCTTGAGCTCTCAAACGAGGAGTATCCTGCCCACGGAGATCTGAAGTTCTTGGTCAATGTTACGATGAGCCCTTGGCCTACGGACTCACCATTCCTTGAGAGCTTGGTAACTTCCTTCAGAAAGATCGCAGAGGAAGAGGTCCAGGTAAGTCTCACGTGAAGAGAGTATGAACCGACACTAAAGCCAATAGCACGTCCTCGCTCGCAACACTGAGACGCCAGACTTTCACGGCTTCGTCGTGCAAGGTCACGACAAGATCTACCTCGTCCACATTCCCATGTTCAACATGGCCGCTCACCGCTGGCAAGTCATCATCACCGCTGAGCTCCCCAGCGAAGTCAAAGAGCTCTATCAGAAGCTTCGTAAGGAGAATCCGGACAAGTTCTACACCATCGCCAACGTGGAGCCTGAGAAACTGGGTAATCTCCTTGAGTCAACTGGTGATGTTGAGTTCCGAATGGACGACGGCATTCCAGATGATGGCGCTGAACCTCTGGCCAAGTTCAAGCTTTCCAATATTGACGTTGTCGTCAAGCGATCCATGTCGCATGATGACTTGGACAAGGAATACCCCAATAGAATGCCCTTCTATCTCTATGGAAGCAATGCCGAGGCTAATATTGACCATGTGCTGAGAACTTCGCCCAATGCCCAGCTCAGTGGAGATCGCGTCAAGCTCAATCTCAACCCGGCATTGAGCGATGAGCAGCTTGGCAAGGGCGTAGTGGCTGTACTGGAAGACGTCTATGAGAACGCAATTCAGCCGCTGTGAGTTTTTTTCCCCTTCCAACATCGGTGTTGTTTAAGCTGACAGTTTGTAGACCCCTAGAGAAGAATGAGGAGGAAAAATTGGTTGTCATAACTGATGCGCCTGGACTGTCGCTTGTTGCTGATCACAAGCATAAGGTCTCGGTGTACAATAACTACGATGAGTTCCTTGGAGGGTCCAAGCCGATCGCAAGTGGTGACTTGAGTCTCACATCCAAGATCTTTGCTGATTGGGAGTTGGTCAATATGGATTAAACACCATTAGGGAACCAATGTAACTCATGAGATATCCGTATTAATTCCAAATCATGACTACTCTAATTGAACTACCAAGCGATGCATGTTATAGCTGAATGAATGTTGATTATCTCACTTCTTCACAGAGTCAGAACCCATCTCATAGACCGGCTCCTGCTCACGCGCCTCAGGACCAGCCATCTCATACGCCGGCGCAGGAGTGTGAAACGCTGGCGGGGGCGATGGTTGTTGATGCCATCCCCCGGGTGAAGTTGGTCCGACACTTGACATAGGTCCACTCATCATCGATATACGAGCATCCGACGGTGCAGGAGATGCCGCCATGCTATGATCAGGATAAGGCTGAGCAGCTGGTTGGTAATGTTGTTGCTGAGGGTATGGGTTCTGGTTCATAGGGGCGGGAGGAGGAGCTTGTTGCTGAGCCATGACTGGTTGAGCTGGTGCTGGGGCAGGTTCAGGCTTGGATTTACGTCGGCGCAGCAGGCAGACGGCACCAAGACCGATGAGGCCAATGAGAGCGACACCACCGACTACACCGCCGACAATAGCACCGACAGGTGTTGACTTGCTCTTCTTGGTAGGCTCAGGAGCTTCCGAAGTAGTCGTTGTTTCTGCTTGTGTCTCCGTCTCGCTTGCCTGGCTAGCAGAACCACTATCAGAGTTGATAGCCGTAGCCCTTAGTGACTCTGAAGCGATGCCGTCGCTGAGGGTTGTAGTCTTAAAGTTGGCATTCTTCTGGCCGTCGTATGTGAAGTCCACAGATTGTGGCTTCCCGACGGGTGTGGATGCACAGCGATAGTCGGCAATTCCGCTTGGGAAGGCATACGTGCGGCAATAAGGCGTGTCGGAGTCGGTGCTGGAAGGTTGTTTAGTATTGAGAAACTGAGACGGCGATAATAGTGTCTCACCATTTAAGATAGAACGTGTTACTCTGACACACGTCATCGCATGAGCTAGGATTGACGGCTATACTAGACTCAACACAAAGGATGAAGATGTCAGAGCCGCAACCGACGAGACCACTACGACTAACACCGGCCCATGAACACGGACGACCATTGCCGCAGGTGACTGCAGCGCCTGCTTGCCCAGACAAGTATCCGCATGTTGCGTCGGGCGCGATAGTGACCACCAGAGGCTCGCTCGAAGAGGCTGCTTGCCGTGCTTGAAGTCCGTTGTGACCGACAAGCATCTCAGCTTCGTGCATGATACCATACGGGGCTTGGGTTATTGCTGCTGGTACATCGCGTACACGGTTCCGTTGGGCAGCGCGAGCGACGTCCACTGCGTTAGCTGCCTGGAGCATAGCTCCAAGCAAGAGAGCCTGTGAAGTTGACCACATGGTGAACCTGCAGGCCAAAAGTGAGTAAATCGGTCCTGAGAATGGTAAAATAAAAGAGATGCACGAGGAAACAAGCAAGCAAAATGAACAGGCGACGCGATTGCAGGAAACAATTGTTATGAAGGAGCCAGCGCAGAGCGACAATGCGCCTAAGCAGCCTAAGCTAATGCCCCTGGGCAGATCAAAACGCCACTCAAAGGCCAGAACCAATGTTGTGTGACAGGGCTTGCAGAAGCTGAATCCTTCATTCCAAAGGTCACCTCAGCCGCACCCTAAATGGGTGATTATTAGCAATCTCCGCCTCGGAACGGAGCTAATTGCACTCGGAGAGGACTTTAGACGAGGGCTTGAGGTCCCAAAATAGTGAATGTCGCGATAGATCAGAGGGTTTGATGAGATTTCTCCCGACGAGGGAAATGCAGGGACCATCACGACGTGGAGAGAGGGTTCAATTGCTTCAAGACGTTGTTGGTAGGACTGGATAAATATCGTTGACCCCGCTACTAAATTGACGCAAAGGCCTTGCTCCCAATGAGTTACACTAAGACACCACCAAAAGGGCGCGTTGGACATCTGCGAACCCTTACTCAAGCACAGCCCCTCTACCATTCCGCATTCGATTTATCTTCATTGCCAACCAACAGTGATCTATCCCAAGTCCAGACCGAACAAAGAAAGCAAAACAGCAGAATGAGGCATACGATAACGGTGGGACCATCCACAGATTGACTGTCCCTTGCTTATCGTCGCACAGCTTCCCCTAAACAGTACCCCTGCCTTTATACGAGATCTTCTCCTACGCAGTGTAACACTTCCTCCCGACAGACCAACTCAATCGGGCATGACCTGCCAAGACCGCTGTTTTACAAACGAAAAAAAAGCATGGGCCGTCAGCCGTTTTCATTTCGGCGAATATGCTTAAGACCACCCTGGCATGTCTCATTGGCTTGGCGTCGGGAGCTGAAAGATTTCGGCGCTATGATTTGGGACTATTGGGCTTGGCAACTGTCTTGGACTCACTGCCCCGGAGAATGAGCCTTGTAAGGCTCTCGACGAGAAACAATCGCGGTAACGTTGCGGTAGGTGATGGGTCTTGGTTTGGTTGCTACAGAGAAACCGGGCGAGGAATTGAAGAGCAGGGCTTGGAGCCAAGAAGTGAGGCTCTGTGAAGACCCGATATCCTGTGATTAGATGGTGCAGAGAGCGATTCTGTGTTGGTGCTGGTGGTCTCGATGCGCCCATGGTGACCCTTGCCGCTAAATTGAGGGGTTGAAACGCCACGTCTGAGCGAACACATCACAGGCCAGATATGATTCAACAAGTGATTCTTAGCTATTCCAAGTTCTCGTTCAGCAGCATTGACTAAATTACTATAAAAAAAGAACGTAAAAAATGAGTTTCCATTTCTGGCCAACGCATAACCTCAAAAAACCTGCAGGACAATGATGGAAGAATCGCTCTCGCAGGCTGGGGTTTGTGCATAACATGCATAATGCTTATTCTAACCATGTAGGGCTTTAAGGTTATACATAATGATATTTTGTCAGCAAATGCTAACCTGTGATACGTGCAAGAAACATGATGACATCACAGTCTTTCTCACTGTGTTTTTGTAAGACAGGACATTCGCCAACTTCAATAGACACATATTCACAATAGTCACACTTCTTCTCCGCAATATGGCCGTCTTATCTAACTTGCCAGACGAGACCCTCCACAGAATTCTCGAGTTCGTCACAAATGACCGCGAGTCGCTAGAAAACGTCAGCGTCGTCAACAGGCGCCTCAACAAAATCGTCTTTCCTCTCCTCGTGCGCCAATGGAACGACAGCCAAGAATGTCTTGAGCCGTCAATCGGGAGACTTGCTCTTCATCTTCTCCGAAACCCTGATCTCCGACGACACGTTGAAAGGCTGGACTTCGGATATGTTCGGCCCTTACACGATCATGATCCCGATTCAGTTGACTTGAGCCCTGAGAGTCTAGCTGCTCTCGCCGACGCTGCTGAGAAGGATCTTAAAGTTTCCAAGTTTCTCTCAACTCATGTGTGCCATCGTATACGTCTCGGGTGCGAGGATGCAATTGCCGTGTTGATCTTGGCTTGGTGTACAAGGTTAACCCATCTGAACATTACAATACCATCTTTCTATCCTGATTCTCGCCAACATTTTATGCCTCTGCTTTATGTTAGGGAGACTATTTGCCGATTACATGATGGACCGGCTGAAATGGCACCACAGTTGCCCCTTGGCCAAATTCGTCATGTTACTTTGCAACCCTGGAACAGCGAGGAAGTTTACGACATGGCGTACGCTAGATCGTTTCTGCAACTTCCTCGTGTTCAGACGCTCTATGCCTATGGTTTAGTTGATGATCTGGATAACGAGTTGGACAGCGGTGATAGCGATCTCTCCCTAACGCATCTTGATGATTACATGCTCCCTTTCCCGGTTTCAACATCACCAATCACAGCGTTAACCATCGTGGGATGTTTACGATCTGGCGTCCCAGATTTCATCACTGGATGTCGGACCCTCACAAAGCTCAACGTTCGTGTCGACCATGGGCTGGATATGTACGGTTTTCCAGACCAGAAAGAGCTAGCGGGGGCTCTCTTGAAACACAAAGATTCTTTGGAAGACCTTGACCTCGACATTAGTATCCCAAAATTCCCCAACCCAGACCCTGTTTTGGAGGAGGCTTACTCACAATTGTCACGCATCCAGACTCTTGCGGTTCATATCGCCGACTTCTACGAAGGTTCCTGGTCCAATGAAGTTGAGAACTGTATCAGAATCGTCCTTGATCGGATACCTCAAGGTGTCCAAGTTCTCAAGCCTCGTTCTCACAATTTCATCGAAAGCTGGGTTAGTAGTAGCAATGACGTGTTCCTTGAGCCATACCTGGAGGGTATTATAGAGCTACTTGAAGAAGCCGGATCACAGGGGCGGTTTAGCAAGCTACGACTCCTGGATCTTTCGGAAGCATTTGTGGATGACCCGATCATGTTTGATATCAAGAGGATTAAACAATTGGCCAAGTCCAGTGGGGTCACTGTTTTGTTGCATGAGTGAACAATAGCCAGTACTCTAGTGAAATATCAGTAATTTGAGATGACAATGCCTACATATCACCTACTGCCTCTGCCACTTATGCTCATCGATGTCGGGAAAATGCTAGTTTTGCAGGTTCATCCGTTTCGGTTTGATATGATCTTCAATGCCGAGATATTGTTCAGTGAGTACTTTCTGCGCTGGACGCGCGTCTTGGCTGCAGCTGCAAGCAACCCTGAAATTCTCATGCGTCTGGCAATGGTGCCACGTATAGAGCAGCGACCCGCAAGTTTGACAAGGTCGTCCAATAGCATGCCCACAGTCAGAAGGATGTAACTCAGCTCGGCGCCATACTCTGCACGACCTTTGGGGTCAGGTCACCTATGTGCGGGATTTGTTCATCCGCAATTCGCCCAATTTCTGCAAAGTGATGAAATTGGTTGACCCTGCCCCCGTACTGTAATACAATTTCCCATGGCTGTAAGTATCGCCTATCGGGCTGATACTTATCATTCCAACTCCTCATTCTTATGGCCAAAATAAGGGCCTATTATCTTCCGTAACCCATCCACTTGCAGCTAAAGTTATCATGGCAGAATGCAAATCCCTCGTTCCACACAGCAATCTTTGTAATATCTGCAGGGACGTGGACTTCCATGGCATGTTCACAGGCCGCGATTACGCCAATTATCCTGATGGCTTCAACCCGTACCGCGCAGATCTCGACTCCCAGAAACAGGTCCCGAGAACCTGGAAGCACATCCGAATGCATGCAAAGTGCTGTGCCTTTTGCAAGTTAACTTTCCATCAGATACAGACATTTCGGATGATAACGCGCACCTTGAACCGTCTCCGCGTACCCGACCCTTTCCCAGATAGCGAAGATGAGATGATGATTACGACAGTCGAGATAGGAACAGGCATGTTTGATGGCGAGTTTACACAGTGTATTGGCTTCCATAACGGTACATATCGACAGCCCAGCCATGCATCCCTGATGATTCGTGGTCTTCAGCTATGTGCTCCGGAGCGCTCTCATACTGCAGCTTGGGAGCGCGCACGTCAAGTCAAGAAAAAAGCCGAGTCGCGTTCGGGACTTGAAGCAAACAAGGAACTGAACATAGAATTTGGGAGCTGTTTCGGCGGGCGACACGTCGGCGCGGATATCGACTTTGAACTCTGTAAAACCTGGCTAAGCCTCTGCAGTGAGCAGCACAAGGAATGTAGGGAGTATAAACCAGTAGGCAAGATAACTCGCCCAAAAAGGCTTATTGATGTTCAAAGGAACTGCATTGTCTCTGGATCCTCTCCACACGATGACTACGCTGCCTTGAGCTATGTCTGGGGTGATGGTACGCCTGGTACACAGCTGAAGACCTCGAACGAGCAGGAGCTCCGACAACCAGGGAGTCTCTCCGCTCCGGGTATAACCCTGGGTGACACCATTACGGATGCCATGAAGTTCTGTCGTCAGATCGATCTACGCTTCTTGTGGGTCGATCAATTGTGCATCCCCCAAAAACGGGGCTCAATCGACCCTGAGATTCACCACATGGCATCAATCTACTCCGGAGCAACTTGTACTTTGGTCGCCTTGAGTGGCACTACCTTTGCCGACCCCCTTCCAGGGGTTCGACCAGGTACAAGAAATCCTGAGCCACAGCACCAGGCTACTATAAGTGGGCTGAGTCTCATGACATGCTACCCATCACTCTTCACAGAAATCGAGAGCTCAGTCTGGTTCAGTCGCGGCTGGACCTTTCAAGAAGCAGCATTCTCAAAACGAATCTTATTCTTCGCGGCATCACAGACTTTCTTCCTATGTCGTGAGACGATGTACTGCGAGGAAAGTGTCTGGGAAGTACCAGGAGGTAGTTCTATGGCAGCTTCAGCAAACGCGGAAACAATAGAGGCTGGGAGGATAAAGGATCTAATGCTCCTCCATTCAAATGGGTCGTACCCAGAGGGGGGCTATTACAGGATTGTCGAGGAGTATACCAAGCGGACCTTGGGTCATCCTGAGGACATCCTCAATGCTTGGGCTGCCGCGGTCCAGTGGATGGAGGAAGACAAGAAGTGGGGATCGACATGCAGTTTCGGTCTTCCTTTGGACCAGTTTGGGTTCGGACTGGGATGGCAACCACTTCATGGCCATAACCCTGATCCTGACAGCCAACGAGCTGACTTCCCCAGTTGGAGCTGGTCTAGCTACCAGGGTCTAGTCGAGTGGTGTCTTGAAGTACCTTCTAGTACGCGGACCTCTGGCGGGGCTCGAGAGAGCGGCTGGGGTAGGTCTGGCATCATCCAGGAGACAGATATCGATATTATGTTGCGTGAAAGATACACTAAATATCTTTCACCAGTGCATATATCCCAGAGCCCCTTCGCGCCGCCAAATCCCATCCTGGAGTTCAAAACCTCAGCTGCTCATATCACTGTCGCCAGAAAGCCTGACGGCAGGATTGGGCTACCAAACTTTGATATGATAGGGAACGACGGATATTCGATTGGAAGCCTACAGTGCGATCCTGGCTGGCGTGCAAAACAACCAGACAAGCTGGAGTTCATCGTCTTTGCCACTGCCAAACTGACAGATCCCGAGCCACCGCAGTATTCCGGATACGCCGCCGGTTGTGGAACGAGCCGATATAACGCGAAAATGAGCGGTCGTTTGTTCTCCGATCAACATAGCTATGACGCCGCTGTCTCTCGGTGGCAAGACTTATGCTCGAGGGAGCGATTTGTTCTTGATGTAATGTGTATCTCCAGAGAAGACCATGGACTCGCTCGAAGGGTTCAGGTTAGCCATGATATATCCTTGGATCAGTGGCTGAAGCTAGAGCCCGAGGAAGTGTTAATCAGACTCGGATGATCACACAGCGAAGCCAGGGAGAGGAAGGAAAATTTAGGACCTTGACCCCAAGCGCAAAAAGTGTTTAGGCAAATCTAGCCTAAGCTGAGGTGGCTCTTTACTTGGTTTATTTTGATCTCCTTTTTCCAGGTCTTGACTTTTCTTTTGGGGGTTTACAGCGACATCCACAGTTACGCGGATCATGCATCCTCTTGTCCTGATTCGCCAAGGCCATACGTAGTCTAATAATGGATCTTTCACTCCAAACCTCGTTCAGCCAGCGAACCACGATTCTAGAAAACCCCCAGTGAAAGAGAATTACCTGATCAAAGTATCACTGCAACCTTGATGGGTCTGTTGGTTGGGTCTCTCGCTGTGTCCGCGACATGCATCGGATTACGTTACTCAACGAGGCAGATTATATGATTGCTCATGAGGTGTTTTCCTTTGTTCCTGCCTATCCGGTGCCGAACCCCGAGAATCACCTGACAGTTCACGGCTTCATTGCTCTCCGTTCTCAAGCGAATAACTTGCTCCAAATCGCTGACACTCAACAACCATCTACTACTTCTTACCGTTAAAAGGACGCATTACATCATGACGACGCCTACTCAGGAGCCACACGAGGCATTGGTATAGAGATAATGTGCCATGCACTGCGCTGAATGATTCTGACCTTTCTGAATAGGCCGCCGATACCTTTGACGACAGCGACTCGACTTTCTCAGGCGTAAGTTCAGCAGCGAGTCTCCCGATGGCGCCAAGCAGTATGCGTGATAGTATACCGAGAGTCAAAGCTAAAAAGCCACAGGCCGACTTAGAAAGCCTAGAGTCACTTCGATCAAGCGTCTTGCGCTTCCAGGAAGAAAATGGAAGAACCTACCATGCCATGAGTTCCGAAAGCGAGTTGTTCCTATCTACCACGTCTCGCTCATGACTAACATGCGATCCAGAATACAATTTTCCCAACGACGCGTCTGAAAGTGACCGTTTGGGTACGTTTATCAGCAGGCCTTAGCCTATGTTACGTACTGAGTGTTGGTGAAGATCTTCAGCATAATCTCTGGCTACTCACCCTTCATGGAGAGCTCGGGCTCAGCCCAAAGATCACGGAGCCTGCCAAGAGGGTCATGGATGTTGGAACCGGAACTGGTATTTGGGCTACCGAATATGGTACGAGAGGCAATATGTGAACTGATTTATTCACTAACCTTCTTATCCAGCGGATCTTCACCCCGAAGCGCAGGTATCATTCCTTTTTATTCTCTAACAAGACTCTCTTCACTGACCGGTTCAGGTCATTGGTGTAGACCTTAGCCCTATCCAACCTTCATTGTATAGCTAAACCTCACTCTCAGGCTTCATATAGCTAAACTGTTCCTTAGGGTCCCACCGAACTGCGCCTTTGAAATCGACGATCTCGAAAAAGAATGGATGTGGACAGAACCATTCGACTTTATCTTCTGTCGCGTCATGACAGGATCCTTCGCCGATATGGAGAAATTCGTCCAAAATGCCTATGCGTAGGTCAAACTTTATCCAGTCACCACTCTTCTCTTAATGTGCTATAGTAATCTTGAACCCGGCGGCTACTTTGAAATGTAAGACCTAACTTACCCCATCGCCTGTGATGATGGAACCCTGCCCCCAGACTGCGAGATTCTCCGCTCAGGTCTTCTCAGCATCGAAGCCAGCGCCAAAACAGGACGAGACATTAATCTTGCACCTAAGTATAAGACCTTCCTTGAGAAGACTGGTTTTGTTGATGTGGTGGAGAAGCAGTTCAAGTGGCCTATTAACAAGTGGCCTAAGGACAAACACTACAAGGAACTGGGCAGGTGGTCTTATGCTAATATCAACAATGGACTGGAGGGTCTATTGCTTGGGTTGTTTACGAGATTCTTGGGCTGGAGTGCGGATGAGGTCCGCGTGTTCTGCAGTGCTATGAGAAAGCTGCGCGATCGAAGTATCCATGCTTATATCCCGGTGTAAGTCCCTCTCTCCATTGGATCCGACCAAGACCTTCTTCTGACGTGGGCATTTATAGCTACGTGGTTTACGGAAGAAAACCATCAGAAGAGCTTGCAAGTAAAGCTGAGGAATATCACCCACGTCTTCACCATATGTAGAACGCTCTGCGTTCCATTTTCTTCTACAGCGAGAGTTGAAATTGTATTTCTCGTTACCATAAGTTTTCGTTCTTCTGAATCCTGTCAAAGTCCAGGTAATGCGTTACATAAAGACATTCGAAGCTTTTCCAGCGTAACCTCACCATCCCGAGCATCCGGCTAGTCCAGGTTACCCAGCTTCCTCGAGAAGTCGATGGTCTCCGTAATTCCCTTCTCAAGGCTGATCCACTCCCTTCCAGCCCATTTTTGCAGCAGCGCGGGTGCAATGTCATTCTCGATCTTGTAGATCAGAACAGGGTCTCCAGGAATAAAGTCGTCTTCAAAGTCTTCTTCGGGATATGCTTTGCGCATGATGGCCAAAGCGTTGTTCCAGTTGAAAGACTCAGCTAGGGCTGGAATACGAGCGCCTTTGACATCTGGGTCAATAGCTGCTGCGACGTACATGACAGCCGCGTCGGAGACATGAGTATAATAGACTATCTGGTCAGTATTTCTGAGATTCTCAACTCATTTATCTGCCAACATACCCGTTGTGTTCTCCTTGAGAGCATCGATCTTGCCAAGATATAGCTGCTGCAAGAGCTGAGTAGGCATTGGCCCATAGTGTCTCGCGTCCAGAGGATCGCCCAAAATCCAACAAGGGCTAACCACATTGACTTCCCATGGAACATTCTCGTCTTTAGCAAACTTCCATACCGCCTTCTCGGCTTCAACTCTGGCCCCCAGATACACTGGAAGAATACGGCTCAACTCATACGGCGGCGGCGCCTGCGCGGCTTTGACCAGATCATCGTTCCATGTGTCCTGTCCAACAGTTTTTGTCTCTCCAGGCTTGGGCCAGACTGATGACCATAGCCCACCTGCCATCACAAATCGCTTGACTGACGCTCCCTTGGCAGCAGATCGGCACACGGTCAAGGCAGCCTCAATAGCTGATGCGAACCCGACAGTCGGATCTGGCGTATAATCGCCGACATTGCCGATATGGATAATAGCCGAGACACCTTTCACCGCCTCATCGAAATCTCCGGGCTTTGATGTGTTGGCGACAACCAATTCCACTTTTCCTTCGTCTGCGTGCGGCTTCACGGCTGGGTGCTCGAGCAGCCACTTGCTGTATGAGAGATCTCTCACTGTCCCGCGCACTTTGAAACCCTGCTTCAGAAGCTCTATGACCACATGGCTGCCGGTGTAACAATTTGCTCCCGTCACGAGGACCCATGAGCCTCTGGGGATAGCCGTTGGTAAATTTCTCATGTTGATTGACGCTGTTCAGAACGAGCTCCCTTGATTGTATGTGAGCAAAGGGCTGAGAGGTTGCCAGATGGGATAGGTGACGGTCGCGAGAGCAATAATCTGATCAATGCCGGGATCAATTGGGGAATAAGATGAAGATGAGACGATTTATGGAGCATCGATCCCCGCCTTCTTAGCGTGAACCCGGAATTTTCCAGCTTCCGCTATCGCTAGCTTGCGGTGAGCCTGAAATCTAAATGAAGCGATCGGTTCCGGTTCATTAGACCGGGACTAAAGATCTTAGCGATGATGGATGCGGATGACGGAATCGTGGGCAGCAACTTGAGCTAACAGTCATATCTATATTTTGCTAAATGGACTAAGAACACGAGTAATCTCTAATAAACTCTTGCTGTTGATTCCTCCCATGTGCTTGCTCATAACAACATTTCTTTCTGACTCTGTCTGGGTTGAATCATTAGCTCAAAGTTCACGATAAAATCAATTGGCGTCAAGGATTATTACGATCGGCTAGCTAGCTTCGTCTTAGTATCGTGTTGTGGCCACTCAGGATCCAAGTTCTGCTACCCGACTCCCCGGGTCATCAATCCCGGAAGCTTGGACTCATAAATAATAGGCTAATGCTCTCGGAAAATCTCGTTCCAGTGGGTTACTTGATGCAATGGTCTGCTGTGACAAATGCTTTCCAGGTTCTTGTAAGCTCGGTTAGCAGCTTGCGCGTGTTATGGAGTTTCGGGCTATTATTCGGGTAATTTGACGGCCTGACTCATCCGGGTACACGTCTGTACATGGATGGATCTAGGGTAGTTTCTGAGGATAACTTGCAGGGAAACAATCCTGCCAGAACGCTTTCTATATGGCCAAGTGTTATTTTTATTTCCTCACTCTCGATTAAGAATTCTAGCCATGTGGCCCAAGGTAACAACGGCCTTCACAATTATGGCTATGTCGCCCTACCAAAACTTTCGTCAACGTCAGAACAGCATTTTTATTGAGCTAGAAAGTCCAGCGGGGCGACGACCAACTATAGTTGATATAGACGGATCAACGCTATACGAAACGTTCCGTTTTCCCCTCCGCACGGCCATTATTGAGCACGATGATACGGCAGCTTTGAAGAAGTATTTGAGAAACGCACCTTGGGCCATCAAAAGAGGTCATCCTCTTGGAATGGGTTTTGATCCGTTCATCGTGGCAGCGACACATGGGAGTCTCGATTCCCTCAGAGTACTCTTAGATCACTACGCACACTTTATAGAGCCCAGTGGAAAAACTGATCTTGATGGTCGTTGCTGTCGAGTGTTGAACACAGCAGCTCATTGCGGCCACCTCGAGGTAGTCAAGCTTCTGCTCGATCACCCACTTCTTCAGGCTGATATCCACCATAACAATAATGGCTACACCCCAATTATGATAGCTGCTGAGGCTTTTTATTGCAAAAATAATATTGAGAAGAAAGAGGCAGTCATCAATTTCTTGCTTGATCGAGGTGCCCGCGCCTCTGACGCAGAATACACATGGTACTACTATCTTGATCCCATAACTGGAGTATCTACCCAGAAGCAGATGCCGATCTTTATGACCTTGAGCTTCGCTGCAGAGTGGGAAGGCGCCGCTTTGATCCGACGGCTCATTGAAAATAGCGCTGATCCCCACGTCAAGATGATGGAGGATAAAGAATTCACAGTTCGCACTGATGTAACGATTATCTCCACGGCAAGTCGATGTGCGAACGTTGATGCTCTCAAAGTCTTGCTTGAATGCGCAAGCAAAGTAGGTGAAGTGGCAGGCAAGGTGGCTTATCGCGACAGCTGGGGAAGCATGCCACTTCACTGGGCTTGTCAAGTCTCAATGGAAGAAGACCCTCGTGAGGTGACTGTCGGAGTTATGGAGGAGAAGGTGCAAAGAATTATTACAGTTCTTAGCCTGCTGCTAGACTGCAGTCCAGAAACGATCAATACACAGGACATGTACGGGAACACTCCCCTACACTATGCAGCCAAGACATACAGAAACTGCGGAAGAAAGTACACGGCGATATATCAGTTCCTATGTGATAGGGGCGCTGATGCGAGTATTCTCAACAAAAAGAGTGAAACAGCGCTCCATTGCTTATGTCACGACAATGGAGGATGGCCAATCGATACAGCAGCTGTAGTTGTTCTACTCGGGCATGGCGCAACAGTCATGGGTACAGAGGACAACGGCAATACGCCACTGCACTTGGTTGTCAATAACCTAGAGAATCTCGATGCCATCGTGTTTCTTCTTGATCATGGTGCTGACATATCTGCCAAGAACCTGAAAGGAAACACACCACTACATGAGGCAGCGGGCGGAATGTTCTGGCCTGGAGTAATCGAAGAAAAGTACAAATCTATGGGAGAAATACTTCGAAGGCTTCAAGGTGATGAGGCAAGTCTGATGGATGAGCTGAATGCAGAGGGAAAGTCTCCTTGGCAGATTCAGAATGAAAGAAGAAAGGACTTCTGGGAGAAAATAGACGACATTGAGAACGAATGGAGGCGCTGGGAATTATAAGTCAGGAGAAGTGAGAAGGAGGCGAGAAGTTGGCTCGGTATACATAAATGAGGGGTAATACTCACACTGCAAACCAAGGCCCTCCCAGCCAGGCGAATGGTCAGGGCACAGTAGCTGGCGAGTTTGAGCCTTTCAAGGACCCAGTAGGTTTAGCAATACTGGCTGGGGAGGGCGAAGAAAATAAACACAATGAGGGCAGCAACTGAGCTCTCAATAGGTTATCTCCGTGTTTGGAGATTTGAATTCTGTTTCTCGAGAAAGTAAGGCCATGTTACGCGCCTGTACGCATCGTTTGACCCAATAAATATCCACGACTGACAATTACCCTGGCTCTCAGCTAGCCACTATGCACTGATGCTGCTGACAAAGCCTCGCAATGGTGGCCGTTTATGGACGTTTTGCTATCTTGGCCTGCTGCTCAGATGACTGGCACTAGGGAGCAGGTCAGCAGCCGCTGCATGATGCTCGCCTCACTTTGGAGACTGGCCAATTAGTTATGCCGCCAAGGCCATTACGCGCCCTCGAGTTTTGTGGTTGGAATTGCGGATCCTCGGGGAGCAAGAAAACACCGGACCTTGATTTAGGGTGTCAAAATAAACTCATCAAAAGCCCCCTAAACTTAGGCTAAACTTACCTAAATACTTTTATTGCTTAGGGTCAAGGTTTTGTGTTTTCTTTCCTCCCCTAGCGGATGTCGTTCATGTAGCCCACAGTCTCATTTCCTCACATCTCACCCAACTTATCGTTTTCGATTTTGACGATGTCCGGGGACAATGCTACGTTTGAATCGGAGGAATACACCGTTGGATGGGTTTGCGCCCTTCCACTAGAGATGGCTGCTGCCAGAGGGATGCTCGGCAAGATTCACCCCAAGCTGGCTCAGCAGGACCCCGACGACCACAACAGCTATATCCTGGGAGAAATCCAAGGCCACAAAATTGCGATTGCGTGCCTCCCGGCTGGCATATATGGAATCAATCCCGCAGCTACAGTCGCCAAGGACCTACTTCGAACCTTCAAATCCATCCGTTTTGGCTTGTTGGTTGGCATTGGAGGTGGAGCTCCATCATCACAGCATGATATCCGATTGGGCGATGTGGTGATCAGCCAGCCCTCAGGAACCTCCGGAGGAGTCGTACAACATGATCGGGGCAAGATATTGCCAGAAGCCAAGTTTCAGCGTACTGGCTCGCAGTACACGCCTCCCCAAATCTTACTATCGGCGTTGTCTTGCCTGCAAGCTACCCATATGACCGAGGAAAGTCGAGTTCCCGAGTTCCTATCTCAGCTGAACGCGAAGACTTCCAAGAGGATGAAAGGAAAATTCAGCTACCCAGGTATATTGAACGATCGGCTTTATCAAGCAGTGTACGATCATGTCGATCAGAGAAACGCAACATGTGCCCAATGCGACGAGTCCAAGATAATCAATAGACAGGATCGTGGTGACACCGATCCATACTTCCATTATGGCATCATAGCCTCGGGGAATCAGGTCATCAAGGAAGGAAAGACGCGTAAGCGTCTGAGTCAAGAATACGGTGCCTTGTGCTTTGAAATGGAAGCTGCAGGCCTGTACAACTTTCCATGTCTTGTTATCCGGGGCATCTGCGATTATGCCGATTCGCATAAGAACAAGAACTGGCAAGAATATGCTGCTGCGACGGCGGCAGCTTTTGCGAAAGAGCTGCTGTTATTTATACCACCAAACCAGGTTCTACAAGAAAAGAAGCTTATGTCAGAACTGGTGTCGAGTAAGTAAATTTCTGGTTTCTTGTTTGTGCTGCTGAAACAGCTATGAGTCTGTGACCCACGCCCGAGCTTGACGTACTTGGGGCACGCAAATAACATATCCCAAGATCATGCTACCTGTCAAGTTTTGCTAACCTATGTTAGTTGCCAAGGATCAACTAGAAACCACGGCGCAGAGCCTGAACGAACAAAAACATATCAGGTATACAGCCTATTGCTACGCACGGACGGTCGTTAACTGGGAATAGGAAAATCCTAGCCGATCATCCCTTGGACCTCCACATAGTTCATAGCGCACGCTGCAATAGCGAAGACGTCAAAAAGAGTCCAAGGTGCGAACCTGGCACACGAGCTCGTATCCTTGAGCTCATCCAAAACTGGGCAGACCAGGACTCAGGCCCACCAATACTTTGGCTTATTGGTCCTGCCGGGACTGGTAAGTCTACTCTTGCCAGGAGTGTAATTGACTCTCTGGAGAGAAACGAGAGACTGGTTGCTGGATACATGTTTAAAAGGGGAGAACAGGACCGGAATGACACTAACCGGCTATTCACTACACTCGCGACGCAATTGGCAGATACTGTTTCCCTCTTTAAAGAGAGTCTTCGGAACTCACTTGAAGGTCTCGATAAGGATGCAGTAGACAAGAGTAGCCTCGAAAGTCAGTTCCAGAAGCTATTATGGGAGCCCTTGGAGACTTTGAAACCCACAGAGGCAAATCATCTGCCAAAGATAATCATCATTGACGCTCTAGATGAGTGTGAGAGGCCCGAGAATCTCACAAGGCTTTTGGGGCTTTTTTCGAAGCTTTGCACTAGCTCTAAGCTTCACCTGCGTGTATTAATTACCAGCAGGTATGCACCTGAGATTATCGAAGCTTTTGAGCCTCCCTTGCAGAGCAAGACAGTCCATACTGTAGAGCTCCACCGAGAATTCTTAGGCGATACCACTTTGGACGTTCGCAACTTTTTAGAAGTGAGGTTTGCGGATATTAAGTATAAAAGGAAGGTACAAAAAGACCCATGGCCAACAATGGAAGACCTTGATCGACTTGTAGAACTTTCTACCACGCCTGAACCCTTGTTCATCTACGCCGCAACTTTATGTCGATTCGTTTCAGATAAGAATAGGAGTCCGATCCAACAGCTAATCCTGTGGTTGGAACAGGGGAGTAATTCGCAACTGCACCAGATATACAGTCCTCTTCTTGACCAAGCAATCTTAGGTTTTGATGAAGACGAGTTTCGTCAGAAGTTACGATTTCTCGGTACCATTGTACTTCTGGTCAGGCCACTCTCAGCAAAGTCTCTTACCCTTTTACTTGGCACGGATCTGGATGATATTAGCTGGTGGGTTCCAAGGCTCTATGCAGTGTTGCATGTACCTCCCGAGCTCTACCAACCTATACAGCTTCTTCACAAGTCATTTTTCGACTTCCTCTCCAGCGACGAAGGTTCAGGCCGTCACAAGTACCGGATTAATAAAGGAGAGATACATGCCAATCTTGCAGAGGCCTGCATCCAATGTATGGAAGCAAATCTCAAATATGATATGTGCGAAATTAAGAATCCAGAGACAACCAAATACGAGATCGATGCGAAGTTAATACAGAGTGGCATCCCTCCTGAACTCGAGTATGCTTGCAACTACTGGTTCTTACACCTGAAACGCAGTGATCGATCGCTGAGTTCCTTTACGTACACATTTCTCTTCGACCATCTCCTACACTGGGTAGAGGTGCTATCGCTCTTAGGGAGACTGGCAGATGGTGTGAATACTTTAAGGGAATTATTAGAGATGAGTCAGGTATAACAGGCAGTCAACGTTATAACACGTCCCTGAGCTGACTTTGCAGACATGCAGTGATCTACGCCAGGACTTTGCCCCTTTCGTCCGAGATTCAATTAGAGTAATCGCTGCGTTTAACACGATTATAGAGCTTGCTCCTCTTTCAGCTTTATGGATCTTCAATCTTCATCTCTCCCGCTAGAAGCATAGTGCGTCGAATGATTTGGCAGCAGCGCATACCTAGGACTTGCGATACAAGGTATTGGGGTCCACTTGAGCGCACGTCTCCAAGTGATTCAGAACGCTGATCGAGCCATGTGCTTACATATCTTTTCACAAAATGGTCATTTATTGGCATATGCAGTACACAATGGTTTCTGCGAATATGAGTTTCATCTACGTAACGTCATTACCGGTACCCATTTATGCGCTTTATCATTCACTGAGAGCAGGATCGAAGCAATGGCCTTCTCAGCCGACAGCGACCACCTCTTATGGGTGCCTCCACAGTACAGGCCGCTTGATGGAAGCGTCAAAGGTTGGGTCAGTGGGAACTCTGCAACGATCTTTATCGGTTCCGTCTCAGGGCATGTCATTAAATTTCAAAGTGTGTGAGTCCTTATTGGGGATACGTAGAGCTGCCTGCTCTAGCTAGTGCTTTAATTGGGCTTTGTCGCATAGACCGACCAACTGTTTCACTATTAATACAATACTTCGCTGCAGGGTCAGATACTTACATTGGCCAGTATGAATGAATGTTGACATTCTTAATATCCTTCCGCACATCTGTCAGGAAAACCTCGACTTCCTCTTTACTCCAGCCAAGTCCACCTTGACCATCGGGACGTGTAAAGACAGCTAGACTCAAAGCTGCCAGAGCATCCAACGTGTTCTGTTGGGCCCAGGTACCTTCGCTAGTGTTAGGAAAAGACCAAGAAATAAAGCGGCGATGAACTAACCAATCTGCTTATGTTTGGGATCCTTGGGCCATCGATTCAAAGGCCACTTGCGCTTCACAATGTTGACATCTACAAAGCCCGCTTCCTCAAGTTGATCTTTGTACTTCAGCGCACTATCCATGGGACGGCTATTCTTGGTAAAGATGTCGTGTAGAAGTTCGGACCACTTGGATAGAGCTGAGTCTTTCGTAAGGGTGTCATCGTCGGAGAGAAGAGGGTAGATAATGTCGATCATCTCTATTCTACCTCCAGGGTTGAGGTTCCTGTTGATGCGTATTAGACTATATGCTCAGGAGAAGGAAGAGGGGATAACGTGCTTGTAGCTTTCGCTAAAGAACTTGGGCCAGTCTAGGATGGAGCCTGTGAGAAAGCGAGCAAAGACAAAGTCAAACTTGTTGGAATAGTCCCATGACTCTTCTAGATCATCTACGTAGAAGGAGGCGTTGGGTGGAATGCTTTCAGATGTCAGTAAGCCCAATTACCACGAGAATGAATACATACGCTGAAGGCTGAATCGGACTCAAGTCGACGCCAATGACCTGAAAAGTTAGTAATAGTCTCCCAAGTCACCTTCGTAAAGCTCACCTCGCACTCGGGATGCTCATCAGCTGTCCAGGTTGTCAACGATGTGGTCATCTTAGTTTAGCTTGCATTACTCACCAAACTCGATGGCCCAGATTCCAGTTCCACAGCCCGCATCAAAAGCACGGTTAAGCGTTTTAGGCAAGGGCGCTGCATGCAGTCTTTCCTCGAAAGTGAGTAGAAAGAGATGATGCTGAAGATCTGAGGGAATATTAGACTAGAAAGATAATTAGGAAGGGATGGTATGGCGTACCTAGTCGTTCGTTCTCAATCTATATTGGGTCAGTAGTAATTACTACATAAAGTGAAAAAGGCATACCTCGTCATTAGGAAGCGCATAGGCTGTGTCAATTAGTTCAACTTGTCGTATCTGCTGCACATCCTCGGATCTCACCTCCGTCCTTATAAGCATGATACGTCCTGCCATTCTCCTCACGGTATCTCAAAATACTCGATCTTAATGACGTAGTATCGCTAGCATTGTCCTTTTACTCGTTAGTTACTGCGATCTTCCTCAAACCATCCACTTACGTCTCCAATGGCGGAGTCAGCGTCAGTGTCGTCCTGAGCCGCCTGTCCAATCGGTTAGCCGCACGCAATAAGTCTTCAGCCACAGTAGATGCATACATGCTCATCGACAGCAAGGGGGTCCTCGTCCGCGCACATCGTCAAGGATTCGATTTAGTGTTTGGCGTGACGTGACATTAATCGAAATAGCGGTCGGCGCGAGTGGGGTTTGGAATGATCTGTCACCAGTCACGTGTGATAAGAATTTCATTCCATTATGTATCATGATAACATCAGGGCTAGCATGATAGCGGGATAGCGGCTAGATCAGAACCAGAAAGGGGAGGAGGAAAACTTAGGACCTTGACCCTAAGGGATAAAAATATTTAGGTAAATCTAGCCTAAGCCTAGGGAACTCTTTACTAAGTTTATTTTGACACCCTATTTCAATGATCCGGTATTTTCTTGCTCCCTGGGGCCCGATAACATCAACACTAGCATTATAGCGGCTAGATCAGAACCACAACATCCCTGTCGATATCCAAGGCAAAGAGCGGGGTTTTGAGTGATAATGCCAGAACCAACACGCAAATCAACGACCAACAAACCAATCACTACCCAGTGTCTGTGCCCAGCATGTCTCACGCCGAGAAAACGCAATACGATTCGTTCGCACCAAAGTATGCTTCTGTGGAGGAGTTGCCCTGTTCCAAACTGGAAGGCCAGCTTGTGAGGAATGCTCTGGCGGATTGTACGGGCTTGAAGGTGCTAGATCTTGGTGGAGGAAGTGGACTTCATGCCCGAAGAGCGATTGATGCTGGGGCTAGTGTTGTTGATGTCGTTGATATTTCACCCGAGATGATGAAAGCGGGCGAGGAGATTGAGAAGAGTCTCGGACGAAAGGATCGCATTCGTTGGTTCGAGGCTGATGTCACCAAACCCGTCACGGAGCAAGCCAAGTTGGAAGACGGTTACGATATTGTCATGGCCAATTGGGTTTTCGATCATGCTACTTCTGTCTCTGATCTGAGAAGCATGTATGAGAATGTCGTCAAGAACCTGAAGCCTGGTGGCAAGTTCATCGGCGTGAGGTCAAAGAGCATCCGCGCCGAGTACATGAGCCAGGGCAAATACGGTGTCACCTTTACGGATGTCACTGAGATACCGGGCGGCTTGAGATACCAGGTCAATTGCGTGACCGAGCCGCCGTTCTCATTTGAGGCTACTTCAATGGAATCGACTTTTTCGCTTTCTGATGACATCGGAAAGGAACTCGGACTGGTTGAGATACATGTTGCCCCGGCCGAAGAGACGGAGCTTATCAAGAACGACCACGAGTTTTGGGAGGATTATCTCAACGATCCCAACTTTGTCGTTGTAGTGGCTAAGAAAGCGTAAAGCGTGTTTCGATATGGTTATCCTAGTTTACAATCAAGAGGATGCAACAAATCTTAGGACCTATCTTAGATGACAAAAAGCCTTAGGTAAACTTAATAAGCTTGAGTAAACTTAGCATAATTCAGTATAGAATCAGAAGATCTTAAATCAAGTATCTTCAGTGCCTCAATTTAATGTCAGAAGTCTTCTTGCACCTTAGAGCAATGCCTACTCATTGTTCCCCATGTAAGGAAATGTTATCCGTCCTCCTTTCTCCACGATAGCCTGCAAATATAACACAATTAACTCTTCAATTCCTTCCCTCCTAGCCTCCTCGACCCAATCGTCCAAGTCCAGTTCTCGGAAATCGTTTCCATATGTCCTTTGCATATATGAGGCGAACTCTTTTGGCGGTACCTTGACGCCACCCGAGTAATGCTTGAAAGCCACGCCCGAGTGCGTTCCTTGGGAGGACACAACAAAGTCGGTAAAGGAGTCGGCGACATCCGTGACAGGGAGGAAGTCAAAGTACCCGCCGACATTCAGGCTCGATACACGTGGCACAGCATTGATAAGCTTGGAATATCGCAGCAAGGCATTGAGTGCATCTTCGATAGGGGCTTCGTCACCGACAATAGCACAATGCCGATGAATCGAGATAGGCAGAGCTCTCTCTGTATCCACTGCTGCTGCGTCTGATAGTTTCTCAAGGAATGCTTCACCTGCCCACTTAGCTGCTGTGAACCCCTCTGATCCATCTGTAGGAGGCTGATGGTCCTTAACGGTAACTGGTGGAAGGGCTGCATCTGCACTGGAGTCAAGCAGTGTAACTCGGTTAGATGAGATGTAATGAATAGGAATCCGGCGAGCAAGAGCGAAGAGACCCATCTGTCGCGTCGACTCCACGTTAGGTGCGCGAAGGGTTGAGTAGTTGTTGAGACAATGGCCTTGGGCTCCGGCGAGAATGAGAGTGTCGACAGTTGCTTGAAGGTGCTGGTACGTTTCTCTCTTGAGTCCCAACATGGGCTCGCTCAGGCTACCAGGATACACCGTGACACGATCATCCTTGAGGTGACTGGCCTCAGAGTCTGGATCAACAGCGATGCAGTGGATACGTGCGATTGGCGGTCGGCTCAAGAGAGACTGAAGAATCTGCTTCCCAAGGAATGATGTTGAACCAGTCATGAGAATCTCAAGACCAGTCTGTGTCCTGATAGGGAGCGCTTGATGAGAGTAGGCCAAGTTGATGGAAGAAGGCACGCCTGTCTCGGCCTCCCAGTCAATCACCTCACGCACATAGTCGGAGCTCTTCTGCTGCGCAACCAGACCCGCCATTCCAACCAGTGTACTGGAACGGTACATGTCGCTGAGAGGTAGTGTGACGCCCATCGAGATCTCAACTGCGCTTCGTAGTCTGACAAGAAGTAGTGAGTTGCCTCCAACGTGGAAGAAATCCGTGTCAGGCTCAAGTCTCGTAGTACTGACAAGACTCGCCTGAGATAGTACGTTGTGCCAAATGAGCCTCAGTTCTCCCTCAACAAGCGTTGGCTTCCTTTCTGACGCCGCTTTGTAAGGACCAGGGGATGCAGGTGATCTAGGGAGAGGGAGGGCTGCAATAGCACGACGGTCCACCTTTCCACTGCTGTTCAACGGCAGCTTCTCCAGCGGTATAACCGTAGCTGGTTTCATGTACTGAGGAAGCGGCAAGGCACTCGCTAACTCTTGTAATTCCGAGGCATCCTCAGAGGTTCCCGTGCTCAGCACAACATGCGCAACGAGGAAAGCTGGATCACCACGGACCGTAACAACGACATCCTCAAGAGAGCCCTTGGACTGCTGTAGCATGACGTTGGCAACATCATCAAGATCGACGCGTAGCCCACGAAGTTTAACAGTTGTATCACCATCCATGCGGCCCATGAACTGAAGACCGCCATCAGCACGGATGAGGCCCTCGTCTCCAGTTCGATACATCGTAGTCCACCTCTTTTCAGTATGCTCAGCCGTCGCAAACGGGTTCGTTACAAATTTCTGTGAGGTTGACTTCTCGTCGAGATAGCTGAGCGCAACGCCAACACCGCCAACGCAGATCTCACCAGTGAGTCCCTGGGGAACCACATGTCCGCGCTCATCAAGGATGTAAATGGAAGTGTTAGGGTTCGCTGGACCAACACGCGAGTAGACATTGTCCTTTCCATCATCACTGAGGTCGATAGTCTTCATGGTAGCGCAGCATGAGATCTCAGTGGGTCCGTAACAATCAGTGAGAGCTGGAGGATGTTGCAATGTCTTTAAAGCCGCCTTCAGCTGAGGAGTGATGGCTTCACCACCAGAGGTTGCGTTCCGCCAAGAGTGCATTGACTTCACGGTCTGACCTCCATGTCGAATGAGCATAAGATACTCAGTCGGAGTTCCCAACGTGTAGGTGACTCCCTCATCAGCCATGAGCCTACTCAGAGCGAGTGGATCACCCCGACTGACACTGGGCACTATGACCAGTGTACCACCTAGTGCGAGAGCCATGAAGGCTTGGGCAAGAGACATATCAAAGCCAAGAGCACTCTGTTGAAGAACAACCTCTCGACTGAGAGAGAGCTTCGAGCTCTTCGTGGCGAGATAATTGATGATACCTCGAGAGGAGAGTCGAATACCCTTTGGTGTACCTGTCGATCCGCTCGTGAACAAGATGAAGGTCGTCTCAGTCACGTGCTCTAGGTTTGCTGAGTTAATCTTCTCGGTCGGGTCGGGTTGCCCAGCCACGGAAAGGATAGGTGCCCCAATAGATATGTTGTGAGCACGCTCCGTGGTGGAGTCTTCACAGAGGATCAAGGCAGGTGCAACAGCATCAAGAATGACCTTGAGACGCTCATCAGGTAACTTCCCATCCAGAGGAACGTAGATGCATCCAGAACGGATAATGGCCAACATGGAGATGACCCAACTTGCGGTTGGCTCGCAGAGAACTGCTACCGGTGAACCAGGCCGGAGCTGAGACTGGATGCCTGAGGCAAGGTTGTTGACCCTGACGGCAAGGTCTCCATAGGTGAGCCGACCATTGACATCTTTGATAGCGACATCATGAGGGTTCTTGACAGCCTCATCCACCTTCTCTGTCAGCGTGGAGGGCCAATGGAAGTCCACAACATCCCCGTATCCAAGTAGTAGTGCCTTGTCGATACCGGCTTGACCGTAGCAGTCGATGGTCTCCAACCTCTGGCTTACATCTCGCGATGCATCTTGCAGCAATGCTAGATATGCAGATAATAGAGTGTCGGTGCCCTCTCTTGTATACAAATCTTCTCTTGCAACAACTTGTACGTAAGTCGTGTCATTGTTCGGCGTCACGCTAAAGGCAAGATCATAAGGACTTTGGGCATCAAAGCCATCCTTGAACTCCAGATTGCTTCCACCAAGCGGGATTCTCGAGAAATTTCCTTGCCGATAGTTCATGGCGACTTGGAACAGTGGGGTGCTCGTTGGCTCTCGAGAGACACTAGCCTTGTCGAGAATAACATCGAAAGGAACTCCCATATTAGCTTGTGCTGTTCGATACTGTTGGGCTGTCTTTGTGACAAGATCTGAGAACTTCGCATCCTTCTGAACCTCAAAACGAAGAGGCAGTAAGTTCAGGAAGAAGCCAATGGTCTGTAAGCTACTTTCGCCGCGGTTCGCATCAGTGACGCCGATACAGATGTCCTCCTCGCCTAAAAGCTTGTTGAAGAGTGTTTGAAGTGCGGCAAGGTAGAAGTAGAAAGGGGTGATACGTAGAGACTGGCTTGCTCGCTTGATCTGCTCTGAGAGGTCGCTGCCAATGTCGATGAGAGACTCAACGTTACAATGGGTCTTCGGGATGGGTCGTGACTTGACACGAGCGAATGGGAATAATTGAATAGTGTCTGCAGGTGGTGAGTGCAACTTGGTCCAATAGGAGATTCTGTCGTCCATCTGGCGACTCTCGATGGCCCTTCTTTCCTCGACTGAGATGTCCATGTATTGCTTCTGCGACGAATTGAGCTTGTGCCCCATGTATACGGCGTTGAGATCTCGCAGGAAGAGATGCATGCTCACACCATCCATGGCAATGTGATGGTAGGCGATGATGAGGGAGTGCTCTTCAGGTCCATGAGTGACAAGTATGACTCTGAGAACGTCTCCGTCAGAGAGTTGCCAAACATGGTTTCGCCAGATCTTCTTCTCTTGTCCCAGACTATGACCATCTTCATCCTTAACATGCTTGAAACAGTCTCTCGCTGAGGCAAGGAGTCCTTGAACAGGCTCACCACTTCCTGGTCGGGTAAAGAAGCACGTCCTCAACGAGTCATGGTGGTTTGCAACAGTGAAAACGGCCCTCTTCAATCGAGGAATCTGGATGTTACCGGTGACCTTGTAAACGTAGACGCAGTTGTAAGAGGTATCATCTTTGGAAAACTGACTTAGAAACCATAACCTATATAAAATTTAGCTAAGTACATCCTGTTACTGCCATGGAATATCTACCTCGACTGAGCATACGACAACTTCTCCACTCGTTCCAACTCTTTCTCCTGCTTGACCTCCTCTTGGTGCTCCGTTTCTCCAACTGTACTGGGCGGTGTTGCGTGGCCTGATCTAACTGGACTCGAACTACCGTCACTAGATGTCCCAGTTGCTGAACCATTGGCTGCTGAATCTGATTTGGACGCATCACCAGTATCAGACTTGTTCTCCTGCATCTTGGCTGAGAGGTACTTGTTCGCTGCTTCAGCACAGATATCTTTCGCGTTATCACCACTGAGAGTCTTGAGGACAGGTACATCGACGTGAACTTCCTTCAAGAACCATGACCGGATCTCAACAGCCAAGAGGGAGTCGATACCGACATCCAGTAGTGACGCCTCGACGTTGAGACTGTCTGGAGTCATCTGCAGCATAGTCTCAACCTTTGCTCTGAAGGCAACAAGAAGAGCAGCAGCAGCCTCCTCTTCAGAGCCAGCGGCGTCCAGTTGTTCCAAGATGCGAATGTTGCTCTGGCCTGCCATAGTTGCATCAACATCCTTCGAACCTTCTTCCTCACGAACGAAGTGCGAAAAGCGCGGGTTGTTGACCCAAGGAGGTCGAGCCTTGGTGGAGGCCGTGTAGTTGAAGGGTTGAATGCCTGAGACCATCTCGATCGTGTCGTCATCTGTCACTCCAGGCTTGCTAGCAGCAACAGCTTCAGCGAAGATCTGGTGAGCATCGGACTCTGAGATGGGCATGTAAAAAGCCTTCTTTAGCCGCTCCATGAGTGTTGGGCCCTTTGCAGCGATGTATCCCACATCAGCGACCATACCCAAAGCCATGACTGACGCTGCGAGACCTCTTTCGCGCCTCTGCTGGGCAATGGCAGCTTGGAACAGAGACGCTGCGTTGTAGTTAGACTGGCCGGCATTACCGACGACAGAACTCATAGATGAGAACAAGACGAAGAAGTCAAGAGTCGGCTCTGAGAAGATTTCGCTAAGATGAATTGTTCCATCAACCTTGGGCGCAAACACGTCACTCAATGCATCGGGTTCCATCTTGACGAATAGCTGATCCTTGAGAACAAGGGCGCCGTTGCAAACACCACCAACAGGCGGAAGATCTTTGATGGAATCGCATACAGCCTGTACAGAGTCACGCTTGGATACATCCATAGGGTAAACTCTGACAACTGCGCCCAAGTCCTCCATTTCTTGCAGCCAGAGTTGGTCGACCTGCGCCCTACGGCTGGTCAGAACGAGATGCTTGGCCCCGTTCTCAACCATCCAGCGACAGAGGGATCGACCAAAGTCTGAGACAAGACCGACCATGAGGTAGGTCTTCTCACAAGAGAAGAGGCCCTGCCCACTGGTGGGGCGGATGGTGACGCTAACGGGCTGGAGTTTGGTCCAGTCGATGATGGTGCGTGTAAGGTCGAGGGCTGGAAGGGATGTGACGTCCTGCACAGAAACGGTCGCTGGAGGTAACACGAGTTGCGATTTGCAGCAGAAACGATGAGCAGTCTCAACCAATGACGCAATCTTAGGATAAGTCTGAGCAGCCTTATGATAACTTTGATCAACCTTATGATAACTTAGGGTAGTCTCAGTGGCCAATGCCTGTGTGGGCTTAAAGCTGATGGCCTCATACAAATGAGATAGATGCTGTCTGATCTTGTCGTCAGTCTTCTCGGAGAGGTCGACGAAGTGGCTGATGCCGCGAGGAAGTAGGTGCTGAATGGTCCTGGTCGATGCTCTAGGGTGAATGAAGATAGAGTCGGACTGGACCTCAGAGCTGGCGAAGATAAGCTTGCGAGGAGCCTGGGCGGTGAGGGCACTCTGTATGTCAGTGGATGCGCCGTAGACCAGAATGCTACTATCCTCAGTAGTGCGTGCAGCCGATGAGATGCTCGAAAGAACGATTGATGCTGTCAGGCTGATAGCTACGCCAGCCAACACATCAGTCTGTGCTTGCATAACCTCTGCCTCGGGAACAGTAAATGCTTCCGTTGCCAGAACTGAGACTGTTGAGCTGTGATGAGGAGCGATGGCCATAGTGACTTGATCATCACTCTTGCCAATGCAGAGAACTCGTTCATTATCTTCGCAAAAGGGAAGTGAGAGTGACTGCTCCACTTGGATAGTGACAATTCCATCGCCCGTCAGAGACTTGGCCCAGGGAATCTTCTCTTCAAGACAGAGGCCACCCTCAGTATCTGTCAAAAAAACCTCTGTATCTCCAAGAGAAACATCCTTCGTAATCTTTCTCCTCTGAGAGTTTAGTCGGTGGTTCCTTTCCTTATCAGGCACCACCCTCGGAATCGTCACGAGACCATCCCTCAGTAGCACCTCAGGCTCTGTACTCCACAGCATTGGCGTCTTGGTAAACTCAGGTGACTTTCCGAGCTTGAGCTTCAAGAAAGCCTCAACTACCATCTTCGCATCAACAGTCGAGGGTTTGGGAAGATCAAGGAACTGGAGGTTCAATTGAGGAAGTTCGTTGATGATAGCGCGCCCGAGACCAATTGTCATATTGGCGTAGGGGTTCTCATCGAGACGACCTGCTGTGAGCCAGAGGACGTGCGATGAGTAGGAGAACAGAGACTGGAGGTTTCTTAGACGCGAAGATGTCATTGGAGTAGAGAAGATGGGCTTCTCGAGTTCGGTGAGACAGATGACCGATGTTTCAGCACTGAGATGCTTGTCTAATAGGGAGTCGATACTGTCGACGACAGTAACCTGATCTGCGACTCGGGATGCGAGGCGCTGGATACTCTTGACGACTCGAGAGATGGGTAGACTCTTGCCACCAATGATGAGAAGTCGTTGCTCTAGTGGAATCTCGTCGAGGAACGACAGCGGCTCCTGGAGCATTGTGACCCTCTCATCGGCGGCTTGCGATACAAGGACAGAGCACACATGCTTGAGAGAGTCAGGCAGGTCAGTAACATACTTGTCAGCTCCCGTGAAGCCTGAATCCCGGAGAATCTCATCCCATTCCGTCAGCCCGATACCAGGACCATGAGTTCTCCCCTCATCAACACCAAGCCACCAACCAGGCAAACCACCCATGAGAAACATCATCTGTAGATAGTATCCCGTGACCTCAACCATGATGAGATAGCCACCAGGCTTGAGAAGTTTGCGAACGTTGGTCATGGTCTCGTTGAGGTTGCGAGTGGCATGGAGGACGTTCGCGGCTAGAACGACGTCCTGACTGCCTTCGGGAATACCTTGGCTTGTGGGATCGTTCTCAATGTCGAGAACCTTGTAGTCAAGTCGGTTGCTATGTGAATGGAAGCGAGTTTTGGCAGCTTCAAAGAATCCAGCTGAGATGTCGGTGTAAGTATATCGACCATACGTATCTCCAATGGCGTTGAGGACTGAGTTCGTCGTTCCTCCTGTACCGGCTCCGATCTCAAGGATGTTGAGACGAGGGTATCGGTGAGACAGGTTTTGGAAGAGCTCTGCGACGATTCTGTTCAGAGGCTGCATGGCTCTTCCGTCTGTATATAGGTTGCTCAACATGTTGTCCACAAGCATGACTTCCAAGAGCTGGGTATCGGATGTCATGACGCCAACGAGGTTCTCTGCCACAGCGTGAATGAGCTTGAGATCCGCTTGCTCAGGATACTTGTCCTTGTACTCCTGGATCAACTCCTCGGTATCATCAAACCATTCCTTCTGCGCAGTTGGGTGTTTTCCATCTCTTGTCTCCTGCAGAACCTCCTTCGCAGCCTTGTAGAAGGTTTGATGGAACCACTTCCAGTCCTTTACATCGGCTTCCGACAGATGGTCAAAGGTCTTCCTGATGAAGTAGAAAGATGTGCGGTCGATGGCTTCAGCGAGTGCAAGTTCTTGCTCATCAGGATTGATTTCGTCAAGATTATCGGAAGAGTCCAGGATATCAGCGCGCCAAATTGTCTTGGAGAACATGTGTCGGTCATCATAGGAGCTTGCCTCAGTGAAAAGCTTCAAGGTGAGACCTTCAGCCTGTAGACCTGTCTTGCCATCAGGGCTGATAATGTGTACATCTCCTCTGAACGTGTTTGACGTTGTCTCGGTAATGAAAGTATCAACGTCAAAGTTGATTTCGCCTGGTATTCCCTCATAGTCGGTGTTGGGAGCAATAGCAAGCCTATCGATCTTGACAGGTAGATAAGGTGCCCAGAGTGCCCCACTGAGAGGCGTGCACATAGCTGCAATGATGGAGTGGAAAGCAACGTCCAAAGGTCCTGGGTGCATGACATACTGGTCGCCCACCTCAGACTTGTCCCAGGTTGCCTTTGTCGTAGCATATCCCATGGTTCGCTCAACAGATTTGAGGCCTCGGAAGAGACCCTGATAGTTGAGCCCAATGTTGAGAAGCGAATCGTAATACTCCTGGGTGTCGACAGGTGTAATACCCGACTTCCCAGGTGCTCGCGGCGGAAGATCATGATCCGAAGGCTCACCAAAGTCAATGGTGATGAGACCAGTGCAGTTCCTCTCCAAAGTTCCTTCAGCTTCGGCGGGGCAAGTATGGCAAGAGAACTCTCCATAAAAGACGTCCTCATCAACATGGCCACTAATCTTCTTGACAGAGAAGATAGACTCGATGCCGGGATTGTTCTCCTCGATGGTCAACGCCCGAGGGATAACAAGGTCGCGGATCTCAACTAACTTGACAGGTCGTGAGCCGGCTATCTCCATGGCGGCCTGGATAGCCATAGCCATGTATCCAGATGTCGGGAAGAGAGCCATTCCCTGAAAAGCGTGTCCACGAATCCAGGGAAGTTCGTTGAGGCGTAAGATGTTGCGCCAACGGATCTCAAACTCGGAGTCATCTGGAGTGCGACGACCGAGAAGTTCGTGTGGAGCTTTCTCAGCGAGACGGTAACGGCGGGAAATGCGGGACTCTTTCCAGTGGACCTTGCTGTGGTTCCAAGTATAAGACGGGAGCCCCTTGATCATCTTTGGCTTCCTTGCTTCAGGACCATGTATAGCTTTGTGGTACCCAGCAAAATCCACATGAGATCCAAGATATGCCCAGACGTAGCCAATTCCGCCCGAGAATGCTTCGACATCATCATAACCACGCCTCAAGAACGTAGCGTAGGGAAGGACATGGCCCAGAGCAGTCTTCATAGTCTGTGAAGCAGGTCCTTTCAGAGCCGGATGAGGTCCAATCTCGAGCGAGAGGTTGAACGGACCAGCCCTCCACAACGAGCACTCCAGTGCCTCAGAGAACAGAACAGGACGAACCATGTTGTCTATCCAGTACTGGCCTGACAGGGCCGAGAGATCATCCTCGTCATCAAGCATGTCTACGTTTCCGTAAACAGAAGAGACCCAGATGCAGTTGCTAGAAGGAGGGTTGACAGTGATGTTGCATGCCTTTAGCGACTCAAGATATGGCTCTGCACAGGCTCTCATGTGATGCGAGTGATATGCCGTATCAACTTTGAGAAGGCGAGCAAAGGTCTTCTGCTCCTCAAGAATCTCCTTCGCTTCCAAAATGGCATCTTCGTCGCCAGAAATAGTAGCACTGGACGGAGAGTTGCTTGCTGCAAGACTGATCCGCCCCTTGAACTGCTCCTGGTCGCAGAAGGCTGTCGCATCTTCAGAGCCCATGCCTACAGCCATCATGGATCCTTTAGCACTAGATGGCCCAGAGGCGTGTTTGGCGTAGAGACCTCGGTAGTAAGCAATGCGCATTGCATCAGTGGCTGAGAGCAGACCTGCAGCGTAAACAGCAGAAATCTCGCCTGATGAATGGCCGACGACGGCGTCGAATTGAACACCCGCAGACGCAAGAACATCCACAATCGCGATTTGCGTTGCTGTACAAAGAGGCTGAGAAATAGCAGCTTCGCCAATGCGGGAATTCTCCTCAGGTGCCATCAACTCATCCATGAGAGACCACGTCGGTGCATCAGGAATGTCACGCAGAGCATCTTGACATTTCTGTATGGACTCCCGAAACTGGGAAGACGTCTCGATCATGGTTTTACCCATGGAAGCCCATTGTGCTCCCTGACCTGTGAAGATGCCAAGAATAGCCGGTGGTTCCGATGATGAACCTGGTGTTTGGATGCCAATCTCAGCGCCAGTTTTGGAGGTCTCAACAGCCGAGTCAAGGAACTCAAGAAGCTTGTTCCTGTTCTCACCGGAGAAGAAAACTCTTCTCTTGAAGACGCTTCGGCGCGTCTGTGTGACGAACGCTATGTCTTCAAGATTGACGTCTGGATTGGTCCGGATGAAGTCGGCGTACTTCCCAACTGTGGTCGCGAGAGATGACTCTGTCTCAGCAGAGAGTACCAGAGGGCCCATGAACTTCTCAGTAACTGGAGATGTCTCCGGTGCGGCGGGTTCGTAGTTCTCAACAATAGCATGGACATTGGTGCCTCCAAAGCCAAAGCTGTTCAGACTGACTCGTCTGGGACCGCTGTGGACTTCTGGCCAGGGCATTGCTGCAGTAGGAACCTGTAGGCGATCGTAAAAGGGCTCGATTGATGGGTTCAGCGTGTTAAAGAGCAGATTCGGTGGAATGGTGGCGTTCTGTACTGCCAGAGATGCTTTAAGCAAGCCAGCCAAACCAGCGCAGCCTTCAGTGTGGCCGATGACCGTCTTGATAGAGCCGCAGTAAAGCTTCTCCGCATCCTCAGACGACGTTTCATCATCAGCAAAGAATGACTGGCGAATAGCGCGAGCCTCAACAGGGTCACCGGCGAGAGTCCCCGTACCGTGAGCCTCAAAATACTGCGGTCGATCTTTGATAGGATCTAACCCAGCATTCTGATACGTTCGACGGATCAGGGCCGATTGTGCGGTTGCAGAGGGCATAGTGATACCGGTGGTACGGCCATCACTGTTCATACCCGTCTCACGCACGATGCACTCAATGTGATCGCCGCAGCGGATAGCCTCTGACAAAGGCTTGAGAATGACGGATGCGACACCCTCACCCCGAGCATAGCCATCAGCACCAGCATCCCACATGCGACTGCGTGATGTAGGACTCAGCATGTGAAGCTTTGACTCGGCGACGTAGCCCGCGGCATCAAAGATCAAGTTCACACCGACAGCGATGGCAGTGGTTGATTCACCGCTGCGAAGAGATTGTGTCGCAAAATGCAGTGCTGCGAGTGAAGACGAACATGCCGTATCCATGGTGACTGAGGGTCCGCGAAGATCAAAGTAGTATGAAACTCGATTTGAGAGAATACTCTTCGATGTCCCCGTCGGGTGATACCGATTGATAATCTCAGGATCCCTCGACTGAATATCATGGTAATCACCCGTCATAACCCCCAAATAAACCGCCGTCAAACTCCCCTGCATCTCCTCAATAGTATACCCCGCAGTTTCAAGCGACTCATAAACCGTCTCAAGCGTCAATCTCTGCTGCGGATCCATACCATCAGCCTCAGCAGGGTTAACGTTGAAGAACGACGCGTCAAACAAACGACTATCTTCTTCGAGAAGGTAGCCCTTGTTGCAGACGTCTGTGGCGCCGTGATGCTCGCCATCTTTGTTGTAGAAGGCTTCAAGGTTGAGACGGTCTTTGGGAAAGTCCCGGAGGCAATCTTTGGGGGATTGGAGGAGGGACCAGAGTTTGGAGGGGGAGGATGCGCCTCCAGGGAAACGGCAAGCTGAGCCAATTACGGCGATGGGCTCGCCTGGGGATGGCATGGTGATTGACAGGTTGGGTAATGAGTGTAGTGCCGTGCTGTTGAAGACAAAGTATAGGTCAAGAATGTTGAAGGTTTGTTCAGTACGACAGATTACTTGTTGCTTGTCTAAGATTGCAGTCACTTCACTCGACGGATGTCATTCATCTTAACTCAAAGCACTTTCATCCTACGGCCATTCTGGGAATTTCGTATTCGAACTTCGATCAGATCGACCCGGTATCAGCTCCCGTGCCGCCCCAGAGTTTTCGGCATCGGCGAAACAGGCTTGTGCTTACGTCGAGTGCCCTGCGTGGTGTGGAGCATATTCCGGAGGTGGCCGTTAGCCAACCGGGATGGGTCAATATCCCGAACAAGGGTATGGATCCTCCAAAGGGAGAGCTTCCGAGACTAGGAGAGGAAAGGAAACTCGGGACTTTGACCCTAAGCGATGAAAATGTTTAGGTAAATACAGCCTACGTTTAGGGGACTTTATGCTAAGTTTATTTTGACACCCTAAATTAAGGCTCGACGTTCTCTTGCTCCGCGAGGCGAGAGTGCGGAGAAAGGTCCCGTAGTGGATGCCGGCCTACGGTGTTGATTGCTCGGAACGAGGCGGTTGTGTTTCACGCAGGTTCCGGGGAACACTTCTCATGGTGGCGATGGAATCCAAGTGTTAGTGATCAAAACGGTCTTCGCTGGAGCATGCGTATCTATGCTCAGATAAGCGACGGTTGCTCTAGTTGATTGATCTGCCATCTAAAATTCGTTTAAACTATCTCCCTGTTGCAGTGTTTGGAAACTCACTCACTTACCCACTCTTCACTGCCATTTTTGACTCCTTCATCATGGCAGTCCAGTCAATCATCTCCCGCCAGACCCTACCAGCTACTCAAAAAGCTCTCAAAGTGCAAGGCGCAGGAACAGTTACCCTCCAAGAAAATAGCCCCGTCGAGCCCCCAAAAGAAGATGAAGTCCTCGTCAAAATCTTCTGTGTCGGCGTCAATCCCCATGACTGGAAATCCCTAGATATGTCTGCATCACCCGGCGCAACATGGGGCTGCGATTTCGCTGGTGAAGTCGTCACTGCGGGACCGCTCACAGCCAAATTCAAACCTGGTGATCGTGTTGGTGGTGCTTGTGCGGGCAATCGGTCAGATAACCCGAATAATGGTGGCTTTTCAGAGTATGTCAGTGTTCCGGAGATGCTGCTACTCAGACTTCCGGATTGGATGAGTTTTGAGCAAGGCGCAACATTAGGTGTTGGACTACTGACTGTCGGCTTGTCACTGTACCATACTATGAAGCTTCCACTTCCTTACTCAGGCGAAGCGAGAGATCAGTACATTTTGATCTACGGTGGTGGAACGGCTACCGGAGGTTTGGCCATCCAGGCTGCCAAGCTGTGAGTTCATCGTCCTTACACTGTGAGCCTGAGCTAATGATGTTCAGATCTGGGTTGAAGCCCATCACGACCTGCTCACCAGGAAAGTTCGAGCACGTCAAGTCTCTAGGCGCCGTAGAAGCCTTCGACTACCGCTCTCCCTCCTGCGCCTCAGACATCCGTGCTTTCACACATGATGGTCTAGAGTCCGTTTTTGACTGCATCACTGAGAGCAGCAGCATGAAAATATGCTACGCGGCAATCGGTAGTCACGGAGGTAGCTACATCGGTCTAGACCAATTCCCCATTCGCGGTCATACGCGTCGCGATGTTCGTCCTGGCTGGGTTCTCGCATGGACAGCGCTGGGCAAGCCTGTTGATTGGAGAAAGCCCTACCGCAGAGAGGCAAGACCCAAGGACAAGGCGTTTGCGGAGAGATGGGCGCCTATTGCACAGAAGTTGTTGGACAATAAGGATATTATGACGCATCCAACTGAGGTTAGTGATGAGGGGTTGGCTGGTGTCGCGAAGGGAGCGGAGAGGGTTAAGATGGGAACGGCTGGTGGTAAGAAGCTGATATACCGCGTTGCTACGCGCTCTACATCTTGATGTACCCGTACCTATGAACGCTCTATCATTTTTAGCAATTTCTTTATTGGTATCCACTTGATTCAGATTGGTAATTTATCTACCTCTGTATAACGCGTTACGTTATTTGTTTATAGTTGCAACGCGCTTGGATCAAAGGTCATGTATCTATTTTTAGCAAGCCCAGATCTTGCAAAATTCTTTGTTTAATATCGGTTAACTAAATCCAATATATGTAAAATATTTCAATAAAGGTATTAAATGGGTACTTGACATATTTCGACTGACAGGTTGCCTGAGTGTTGTCCTGCATTGAAGCTCTGCTAGCTTTCACCGTTGAAAATCTTACACGTCTCTGAGACGTAATTTCGCTGCGAAATCTTCCATGTGTAGGTTGCACACATTGAGGTGTTTGCGAGCCATAACATACATCAAGACATCATATCAACCAAGCAACAAACAGCTCAAATACTGAAATAAATTCTTCATATTGCCTCTGCGCTACTCGCTTCGCTTTCGTTTGTTCTGAGCTACCCTGTACACTGAAAATGACGTCAGACATATCACCCAGCAAACACAAAGCAGCTGATTCAAAGTGTACCAAAGATTATCGGACAGTCATTGGTAAATTATCCCACCAGTGTAGATCCTCTGACGTGCGTTAGTAGCTCATTCGTTCCCGGTCATAGGTGTTCAGAGATAGACGGAGTAAATCTCCGTTGGAGTGGAGAATCTCCGGGCTCGGCCCCATAACGGCGATGTGGATACGTTTACCCCGGTCTGATTTTATCCTCCGGGTTTTTGGCAGAGCTCTTATCCGCTGTCGGTATTTCTCATACGTTTTTTGTTTCTCGCTGTAACTTCTCCCTCTCTCGCTACCACCAAACCTCGACTCATTGCAAAACCTTCCATTCTTCGCTCATACCAATGACGTTTGGCTGCCCTTACGTCGTCGCCATCCCTCTCCGCACTGAAGTCCCCAACACAGTCCAACATGTCATCTCGTCTCTCCGCGATCTCACTCGCAGCATTCTACGGTCTTGTAATTCTCTACTTCCTAAACAGACTATGGGACCATATCAGCTACTCAATCAAGACGAAGAAGTACAAATGCGGTCCTCTCAAGACCTATCCCCACTGGGATCCCATATGGGGCATTGACTTTGTTCTCTCCATGAGCCGTGCTTTCAAAGAGCATCGGTGGTTGTCTTGGATGGAGGAGACATGGGCTGCGCAGGGAACCAAAACTTTCAAGGCGAGGTTTCTGGGCATGAGGATGGTGTATTCGTCTGAGATGGAGAATATGAAGGCGATGAGTACGTCTCAGTGGGAAGAGTTTGTGCTTGAGCCGATTCGTGTGGATAACGGTGTTGCAACGCCCTTTACTGGGAAAGGTGTTAGTACAGCGGATGGCGAGTTCTGGCATTATAGCCGGGGTATCATCAAGCCGTATTTTGAGAGGCAGGCATTTGCCAATGTGGCTAGACTCAAGCCGTTCACGGATAAGATGCTGGATCTTATTCCCTCCAACGGCGACACCTTTGACATGCAGGTTCTGACAAGACGATGGGTAAGCCACCTGAGCTTTTACACTGAAGCAGAGAGCTAACACCAAAAGTTTCTTGACACGTCGACTGAATTTCTTTTTGGAAAGTCCCGCGACTGTCTCACCTATCCTGAGCGCGAAGACGTGATGCTCGCAATGGTCGACATCATGCGCGGCGCACGCGTTCGTCTCACCATGAGTAAATTCATGTTTCTCCACCGAGATCCAAAATGGTATGAGAGTATTCGCTTCGTGCACAAGTTTATGAATGAGTACATCGACCAAGCCTACGATGAACTACATCAGAGAAAAGAGAAAGGAGAGAAGTTTGCTGACAAGCCTGAGCGAACCGACTTGCTCTGGGATATGGTGCAGAAAATTCCCTCTGAGGATAGAATTCTTCTCAGAGATCAGATCACTGCTGTTTGGGTGCCGAGTAATGAGACTACGAGTATTCATATCTCAAATGCGATTTATCAATTGGCGAGACATCCGGATGCTTGGGAGAAACTGCAGAAGGAGGTTCTTGAGCTTGGGAATGAGGAGCTTACGTTCTCTAAGCTTCGCGGAATGAAGTACATGAATTGGGTTATTAACGAGAGTAAGTTAATTTGACTTGTTACAAGCCGCTCACTAATGGTTCCAGCCCACCGGACTATCCCTAATGGCATCCAAATGATCCGCGTCGCAGCCCATGACACAACCCTGCCTCGTGGCGGAGGTCCAGACGGCAAACAGCCCATCTTCTGCGCCAAAGGCGACATCGTTCACTGTAATCGCTACCTCATGCATCGCGACCCTGACTACTGGGGTGAAGATGCAGCTGAGTTTCGACCAGAACGATGGGATGGCCTTCGTCCGCTTTGGCACTTTGTCCCCTTCGGTGGCGGTCCTAGAATTTGCCCTGCTCATATCCTTGTCGCTACTGAGACAGCGTATGTATTGACAAGGTTTTGTCAGAAGTTCAAGGGTATTGAAGCGAGGGACGAGAGGGGTTATGTTCCTGTTATGAGAGTTGGGCCTAGTAGTTTGAATGGTGTCAAAATCGCTGTGACCCCGAGGTAAAGGTTGAAGTGACAAGACTGGGGTAATGAATGTCTGGGAAAGTATGGAGTTGATCCTCGCGGGGCTCTACACTCAAGTATATCCTTAGGGAGATAGATCATGAAAGCCACAATCAATGAGCTCTGGATGTTTCATCAATGAAAGGCAAAAGTGATTCAAATGACATAAGCTCTACTTCTGATTCAATATCTCACCAAACACCTGCTGGGTATGCTCAAAGACCTTGAGAGGCCACCCTTCTCTCTTCAAGGGACTCAAAATCCTGCCATCCGTAGCTGTGCTCCCGTCACTCAAGACACGATAAAATCCACTGCACGACCCATGGCAGGCTGCCTGATCAGTAACATCTACGACTGCAGAACAAATCATTTCCCTGCTTGGGTATCTCTCACTCAAAGCATAACCAGCCTGCCGCAGTCCACATTCATCTTCAGACATAGCTACAGATCGATAAACAGGCAAAATGATCTTCCCAGCCAGTACACCGATAACGCCAGCGCTCTGCAGCAAATCAGACAGAAAGGTAGTCGCCACCCACCCGGGATGGGCGTGCAACCAAGACACCTTTGGGTAGTGAGACGCAAAGTGGATGAAAACAAGACTGTGCAGGGTAGTGACTTGATTTACCGCTCTCGGCGCTGTATAGTTTCCCTTCTTGCATAGCCCAATATCCCCATCATTGGCGAAGAGTGGGCCTTCGTGGCCCCCGGCTAGAACGGAGAGAACCCGTGGGTGGGGTGCTTGCATGAGCATGGGTAGTAAGCGTTCGATAAGACGCATGCGGACGTAAAAGGACAGAGCAAAACAAAGATCAAGCTTCTCCTCAGTATCTGAGGAGAAAGTCAGCAAGCATAGACTCCGCAGAACGGGTGTCTTACAATGGGGTCCACCAAACGCCAAAGATCCAGGACTCATAAACAACAAATCCACATGTTTCTCCAATTTCATAATCCTTTCACAGGCATCATCGATACCTTTGATAAGCGAGACCTCAGCTTCGACGAATTGTATCATAGCGTTGGGGTTGTATTCGTGTAGCAGAGCGAGTTCACCCGCAAACCTCGCTTTCGACCGACCAATAACGTAGAATCGCGGATTAGGCAAAGTCCGGGTAAGAACCTTGAGAGTAGCGAGACCGATACCCCTCGTTGCCCCTACAAAAACTGCCACGAAGGATTGGGGAGCGGGGTGTGATGACGACATTGTGTGCTGACGGGTGTTGCTTATCGTCTGATGTGAACAGCTATCCTATTCTGATCATGGTTCTGAACTGAAATTCCTCCGCCTTTTTACAGGCGAAGGGGAGTGTGACGCGAGACCGAAGTGCATAGCGAGATAGAACCCGGGTTATCGTTTTACAGGACGTGGTCTGCATGGGATACTATACCTGATGTGATGAAGGATTCTCCGGCAGATGCATGGCTGCACGACCGGCCCGGGCGACACGGAGAATTAGAGTCTCTTTGGTCCTGGCGAGTGCCGTCAGTGGGATGCCCAAAGGACCTACTATCCTGATGGTCAATGCTTATGTCAAAGGCATCAGTGGTAGTGCTATAGCTTAGAAATTGATCTTGTAGAATGGACGAATTGGCCCTGCTACATCATTGCTTGCTTCCGTATCACTTGAATCTTTGAGCTTACTGAGATGACAAACCCCACAAACCTTACCATGAACCAGCTCAACATGAACTGGGAGCGCGTCGCCTCCACCTGGCAGACAGCTTCTCCTGCCTCACGAGTAGTCGTCACCCTCAGTAGCCTCTCACTGACAGCCCTTCTCATCTCAATCATCTACGAACTATACTTCTCCCCCCTCTCCAAATTCCCTGGCCCAAAAGTCTGCGCCATCTCCCGCATTCCCCATCTTATAGCAACAGCCAGCGGACGCCAACTCCCTTGGCTCATCAATATCCACAGCAAATACGGCGGCGTTGTTCGCATCGCCCCAGACGCACTTACCTTCACTGATGAGCGCGCCTGGGCTGATATCTGCGGTGCATCCAAAGCTGCTAAAGATGGAATGGCGAAAGATCCTCGTCTTGCAGCTTTGGTGGGCGGTGATTTGGTGAATCCTGATCCTGCGAAGCCGAGATCGCAACAGACTCACAGTATCATGAGAAAAGCGATGGTCCCGGCGCTCAAGCGTGAGAATGTTAAGAAACTTGAGGGTATGATCAATGGGCATATTGAGGAGTACCTGTCTGCTCTGCAGAAGGCTGGTGAAAGAGAAGAAGCTGTTGATATGCGCGATATGAACAGTTTTCTCATATGTGACCTCATCGCGGATCTCTTCCTCGGCGAATCACTTCATTTGTTCGCAGATCCAGAGTTCATTCCCTGGGTTCACTCTTTCGATCGCTTTGCTCGAGGCGTCACCATACTCGCTGTTCTCAACCGCTTTCCCTTCTTACACAAATTCCTACTCTTTGCTGTTCATCGCTGGGGGAGTGGTGAGCGGGACTCCTTCATGGCGCCCATCTTTGCACGATTTGATCGTCGTGTTGCTCTCACTTCAGCTCGACATGACATGCTGCAAATGGTTCTAGACGGCGACACTGAAGGCACAGGGCGTCAGGGAACTATGCCTCTTGACCTTCTGCGAGAGTTTGCACCATTCTTGATGTTGGGTGGCTGCGAGGCTATGCCTACTGTTCTTACTGGCTTCGTCTACTTCGTCTTTCGCAAGAAGAGCGCGGCTATCCGGAAAAGGCTTCTAGAAGAGGTTCGCGGAGCTTTCTCTAGTGATTCTGATATCACAATGGACAATATCAGCCAGTCTCAGAAAGACCTACCGTACCTGGAGGCATGCCTTCAAGAGTCTATTCGCTGCTACTCACCCGCTGCAACCGGCACCGACCGTGTAGTACCTGGACCTGGTGCTCAGATCGCAGGTCAGTTTGTGCCCGGTAACACGGTGGTGATGATGCTTCACCAAGTCACCTACTCAGTCAAGCAAAACTTCTCAAGACCTAGTGAGTATGTGCCTGAGAGATGGCTTCCCGAAGGAAAGGGTCGGCCCCAGGATTGTATCGATGATGTGAGGGGCAGTGTCCACCCGTTCTCGGTTGGCCCGCAGTCTTGCTTCGGACAAGAGTGAGTTTCACTATTCCATGAGCTTCATTGAGACACATGCTAACAAACTAAAGACTGAGCTTTTATGTTTTGCGACTGGCGCTATGTAAGCTCTTGTATCGCTTTGATATTGAGCTTTCGCCCGAGTCTGAGAATTGGGTTGATGGGCAGCTCACATTTGGCACAAGGTCAAAGCCTCCATTGATGGCATATGTCAAGAAAGCATCACTATAGTTAGCTAAACATCCGGAGATACTTCGCCGTTGATTGAGAAACATTTATTCGAAAGGACGTAATATTTAAATATCTGGCCCGTAGGACTGGCCCCTCTGGTCCATACAAAAAGAGACAGTATTGCCTTGGGCCTACCCCAGATTCGCGATGCTATGGACCCAGAAGTCCTTTTGAGTGACCCAAGCATAATGGTCTCTTAAAAGAAGTGTACGAGGCCTATTCAGTGTTTTGGAGGAAGTCGGGACTGACTGACCAAGCCTACTAAGTTACGGAACGTTGCTGCTATGATAGTAAGTCTTGTATTACACCTAGAAACTGGCCAAACTATTCACTGAGATCTTTCACAACCCTGACCATGACACCTCTCGAATCCAAGGGCGGCATACCCACAAAGAAATCATGAGCAATGTCCACATCCCTTCTCGTCGTGCCAACCAATTCAAGATCAAACCTAGAGAATATAGTCGCAACAGTGAGATACAGCTCAGCATAAGCGAGGTTCATACCGATGCACTGACGACTTCCTCTACAAAAAGGCACGAAGTGGCGGCTCAGACCGGCTTTGCCATGAATCCAGCGCTCTGGGTCAAATTTGAAAGGGTCTGGATAATGTTCCTCGTTTGTGTCAATTAGATACGAGGATGAACTCATGCGAGTCTGGAAGGGTTAGGATCTGGCGAGGAAGAGACGAATGGGGACCTACTCCTCGAGGCAGCTTATATCCAGCATAAAGAAGATCTTCCGTTGGTGCATAACGAGGTAACCTTCCAGGAACGCCGAATGAGAGTCTGATACCTTCTTGTATAACTCCAGTCTTGTTATCATTAGTAAAAGTCAAGCCGTGTATATGGTCAACTCACTAGGTATGGGAGAGACTCAAGTTTGGCAACAGTGGCCGGTGAATCCCCATCTCCCATTACTGTTTGAAGTTCCTTCCTCAGTGTTGCCAGTATGTGCGGGTTTTCAGTCAGATGGAAGCTCAAAGTCGTTAGCGCAGCAGCCGTCGTCTCAGTGCCGGCACCCAGAAAGATAGCTGCCTCAGATTTGAACCTCTCAAGAGTCTTATCCGCTTGAGGAAGTTGCTTGCTATCTCTCATCTCATGAAAGACAGTTCTGATGCCATCTTTCTTCTCTTTGGCCAAGACATCCGAGATCTGTCCAGAGATTTTCTTATCGTAGTCAGCCAGTGGCTGTAGCTTTGGATCAAGCTTGGCAAGGTAGCTGATGGGAATCTTTTGGATGATGTCAAACAGCCATGGAAACATGCGTCCAATCGGATGAGCTTGAGGCATCTCATGAAAGAAGTCCAACAACTCTTTACCGAACTGGTCTTGCTTCATGTTATCCATGCTCTCGCCAAAGCAATACTGGGCGATGACATCCATGGTGAGACCGCTGAAGAGAGCTTTGAGATTCACAGCCTCCCCAGTCTCTCTCAGTGAGCTCATTCTACCGGAGAGTTGGTGAATGGTTTGTAGAATCTGCGGCTCAAGAGCACGAATAGACTGCTTTGAGAACGATCCAGACAATGCAGCCCGCCGAACTCGATGAGTTTCGGCAGCGTAACTGTCAAACATGCTCTCATCATGGGTAGACATGAAGCGAACTTTGTTGCGGGGGTGATGAGGACCACTGGCATAGATTTCATCGTAGAAGGTATCATCGTTGATATGGACCTCGTAAGGGTTTATCCTCACAATGGGACCATACTGGCGATGAAGTTCTTGGATCTTCCAGAGGAATTTGCCTCGTTTGATAACATCATAGTAGAATTCATAGAAGAACGTGAGAGCTGCCAACTTGGGTCCTGGTATCTTTGCTATGGGTGATAGATACAGGCGGTAGATAATGGTGTAGGTGATGCGCAGTGCAATGAGAGATGCTGCCACTGCCAACAGCGTTCTGGTGTTCAACTGCAAACTTTCCATGGTCGCCTTGGTACTGAGCGTCCAACTCACTGACTACAGAAATGGAAAAGTATGCCTACTACCCATCCTACCCAGCATGACAGCATATACGAAAGCTATCTCACCAACCCACCATCGAAAAACTAGTTCTGACATAAAGGTGCCGTTTTCCCGCCCATCCTTCGGCATGTGAATTCTGACCACTAGCACGGAGAAAACACTCCGGTTGACGTGAGCGGCAAAATACAGTGATGAATCCGGCATAGTCAGATTTGGTGCGTCAGCCATCAGCCCATTTCCCCTCCATTTTCCGTTACCGTGCTTGAATCCTTCGGTACCCCACGGAAAACCCCTGGCTCAGCTTATTCTTCAGGCTCATGAGCCGTAGACCCGGCTTTAGTATAATCAGCGCGGCAAATACTCGTATGCAGCGTCGGCCGCCGCATCAGACAACGATACGGGCCGTTCCGCACACTAGCTTTGGAGGCGTTTTACAGATTAGAAGTAAACAGTTAAAAGAAGGTGGTAATTGATGCATTTGAGAGTAGCAATATTGGAAATTGAACTCCACAACAGAAGCAACAAGTGAATATTTGCACAAATCAAGAATGGCTACTGAAGCAGTTAACCAACCTCCCCAGACGGGTACTGATTCCAATGTTGCCAATGGCACTGGAATGGATGCCTTGATGGAGGATGCGAAGAAGCGTGGCTTGCAGGAAGAGATTTCTCGTCTGACTGATAACCATTTGGTGTACACGGATGCTGCTGGCGGCAAGCTCTCGTATGCGTCAGTTGATTGGAAGAAGCCAGGCTTGAGAATTCTGGACTCTGCTACTGCAGATGGTATGTATACGTTCTAAGACATGGAGCACCGGTGGTGATAACAATGATTCAGGTATCTGGCTGCAGGATCTTCGCAAGAAAGCTGGTCCTGTTGCCGACGAGCAGACGTATATTGGCACTGATCTGGTCGAGGACTTGTTCCCCAAGCCCAGACCTCACGGGATTGAGTTCAAAAAACAATCCATTACAGAGCCATGGCCCACTGAGTGGAAAGAATCCTTCGATCTCGTCCACCAGCGCCAAGTCCTCGGCTTCTGCGGCAACTTCTCCCTCGAGCAAGCCGTCGCTAACCTCTGCGCCCTCGCCAAACCCGGCGGTTGGGTCGAACTTGTAGAGCTCGACTGCGACCAGAGTCTCCTGGAGGAAGGAACCGCAGCGCACGAGTTCTTCCGTCTTCTGGAGCAGATCTGGAAGATCAAGAAGATGGGCGGCAACTTTGGGCCCAACCTCAAAGAGTGGATGGAGAATGCGGGGCTGGAGGATGTCCAAGTCGATGTTTTGCAGTGCAAGGTTGGTGCAAAGGCTAAACCTGAGTTGAAGCAGGCTAGTATCAACGGTGCAGCTGGTGCGGGGCCGATGATTGTGGCTATGGCGCGCAGTAAGTTTTCCTCGGACCTTTTATCCTTGATTAGTGCTGACTTTTGATGATAGCTCTTCCGGAGTTGGAGGGGTTCACTACTGAGCAGCTTGATACTCTTGACACTAGAGTTCGAAAGGAGCTTGCGGAGAAGGGGGCTGAGTTTCAGAGCTTTGCTGTCAGGGGTCGTGTTCCTGCCGGAGGATTGAAGCCTAAGAAGTAGATTCTAGAACTTTCATATGATGGTACTCGGTCGGAAGGATGAAGATAGTTAAAACTAGAATCTATCCGAGCCAATATTATGAATTACTATCTACCTACTTTCTGACTACCTTGGGCTGTCCTCAAATCATGCAGAATCCTGACTTTGCACATAGGATCACAATGATTAGTAAACTTTCACCTTAACTACAAGTATTCAACTGATTAATAACAGCCAATTAGAAATCAGTCGACCCGAGTACATGCATAGAAGATAACTGTCATTGACCTCTTTATTACCTATCAAATTGTAACGCTTACAGCCTTGTGGAGTTCGAAGGATCTGCGTGATAAAGTGCGAGGACCCGCCTCGGAAGACGCCCTGTAACCACTATTGGTCAATATGCGAGTGTGATGATTATTGGTTTCTCTACAAGGTAACTCGTAAGAGCAGTTGCTGTAACTCACTCATATTGGTAGGATTTGTTCTGCATGTCAGAGGAGCTTTGGTAGTGGATAATGCTGAGATGTCCCCAACTTGTCATCATCATCCCCCATTGCAACGTCGCTAAAGTTTAAATGTCACCTACCTGCCGTATCGAGATCGACATTCCATTTACCCCAAGATTCGTCAATCACACTGATTGGGAATTGTTGGGGAAACGGGCATGAATGTCACTGCGTTTGGGGTATCGGTAATGTATAGATAAGCAACCCTGTGGGGAATACCTCCGCCAGCACAACTGGCCAGCACACAAACATACAACTGACTGTTAGACTAGTTTAACACAGTGATTATATGACATGTTTCCGCGTATCATATTAGACTCAGTAATGTTACTCCAAGAGGATCAAGAACCATGGCCTTTGCACCTCTTGGAGCTTCTCCAAGACGAAATCCCGCATTGACCTACGCAACTAGGCTTAAGCGCCCAGAATACCAAGCTTTTTAGCCCTATAAGCCGTCGTGCCACGCCCACACAGACCCATCCAGTTCTCGCTAATACACTTACGGCGAGCTGGCCACTCGGGATCAATGGCGTTATGTGCCATTGATCCTTCGCCCCACTGCCGACGGCAATTCTTTTAAAGTCCGTAGGACACGACGAATAGGATACCGCAACCAGATACTGATAGGGTCGTTAAAGCTGGCCCTGCCTGAGATTACGAGGGAACATGATCTGATTAGACTTCCGCGGATTCTGCATCTAGGCGGAGAACTTTATCCGGAGGATCTTACATGCAGCAACACCCTTGACATATTCGTCATGACTTTTCCTTTGACAGGATTGCAAGCAATGTGAAGCTCTAAATCCACCAATGTAAAGATATCGCATTGACCTTGAGATGCCGAGAATTAAGGGGGAGGTGTAACCAATATGGCTAGGATTGAATCCTTTGATCGACGCGTATCACAACGTGTCGAATATGGCTTACTGCAGTGGAAGTCGAACGTTGTTTGCATTGTTTACAGAGAGAAATAGGTATTGTTTCTGATTACGGTTCGTAGCTGCCGAGAAGGGACTATTACTAAGGTAAATGCTGTACTTGCATGACAACATTGACGCCCTGGGCGTATCTCTCCCATAGTTCGTGACACCGTCCTATTGCCGTGGAAATAAGCTCCTATACATATGAACCGTCATCAATAGCTCCCTTTCAAAGATAGAGGTTGCTCCTGTCATCCAGACAACACCCACTCACGGCTAAACCAAGTCAAACGATCTATAACCAAAACCCCTTAGCTCCCTCTTCAAATGGATCCAGGCCCAGCATACAAACGGCGCCGTCCCGCCGTAGCATGCACCGAATGCCGCAGACGAAAGATTCGCTGCGACCGCCACTCTCCCTGCGGACCCTGTAGCAAATCAATGCCGAGCCTGCGATGCGTGTACAACAACCAGCCAACAGGTCGTATTCCCGAGAGTTATCTGGATCCCGGGATGCAACAGCAGCAGCACGACTCGTTGGCTCTGAGCAGTCACGCGCATAGAGGGCCTTATGAGCAGTCGATCTTTGGACAGCAGCCTTTTGATGAGGTGCAGGAGATGGATCTTTTTAATATGGATGTTGCGCCAATGACTGATGTGTCTCTGGGATTTGTTGACATGGATTTCTTTGGGATGAGTGATGTTTCTCATTCAAAATCAGCTTCTATTGATTCAACAAATTCGCTTCTTCAAGGATTATCCAGATCACCATCGTGGACAACTTCGAGTCTTCCTTCAACAATGGCCAGCAGTATCACAAATTCACTACAGAACTTACCTCTCACGCAACCAAAGAGTTCAGGTAGGTCTTCAGCAGCCCAGACTCGAGAACGAGAATACCTTGGTGCCGAAGACCATGAAAGCCATTGGTATGAGCCCTTTTCCAAGTGTGACAAGTTGAGATTTCTCGTGGATAATCTGTCTGGAGACGATCTCCACCTTTCGCCTGACCAAGGTGCTCTTCGACCAATTTTTGAGACCTTTAAGAGACTCCATCGGGATGTTCGAAAAGGTCACGAAGTAAGACTCTCCAGCGAGAACTCTGTATCAACTCAAGGAGGCGCCCGTGGAATGCTTCCAGCCAGGAGAACTTGCGACTCACTCGTTGATGCGTATATCAAGACCTTTGAGTCTGTACTACGCATAATTCACGTGCCGTCTTTCTTGAGAGAATATGAGCATTTCTGGGAAGACTCTGCTTCAACGGTCTCGACCGCTGACGCAACATTCGCCTGCAAGCTCCTTCTCGTGGCAGCACTTGGGTCGATCACCTTCAACCCAACGGAGTCACAACAAGATCAGGCCACCTCATCCCGGGAACACTCAAACAACTGGATCTCCTACGTCAAAGACTGGCTCGCCCGCAAGAGCATGAAAGGCATGCGAGGAGATCTAAGTATGGCACAGATCGCCTGTCTCCTAGCCCTGACACGTCACACGCACCACCAGGATTCCGCCCCCATGGGCGTAGCATGGCTTTCCGAGGGACATGGCCTAACTCACATGGCCGTTCAAATGGGTTTGCATCGGGAACCAAGAGTCCGGTCGCCGAATATGTCCGTTAAAGAAGCCGAGATACGGAGACGGCTGTGGGCTACGATGTTGGAGTTGTCGTTACAGGTTTCTGTCGATCAAGGCCTTCCGGCTCCTATTGCGCCGGAGAGCTATGATTGCGAGGTACCGAGTAGTATTGCGGATGATGATCTGGTTCTGGGGGTTGAGCCACAGAGTGTGACGCGGTCATCAGTTCTCATGCTCCTTGCACAAACCCAGAGATTGCGTCTACGGATCCTGCAACTTGTTAACGCACCCGGATCGTCAAAAACGTATCAGGAATGCCACAGTCTTGCATCAGAGCTCAACACGGCTTGTTCCGCCAGTGAATCCAAGCTAGATTCGCAGCTCAGCGACTTTCAGAGTGGTTTCTTGACTGGCTTTGCCAAGCCGTTTGTGCTAGCGCTTCATGAAGCTTTTGCTGAGGAGGCATATTCGAAACCGGAATACTACTATTCACGAAGAATGCGTATGGAGATCTCAGCCCAGCTACTGTTATGCACCGCAAGCCCAGGCCAGTACTCAGCACTACTTACCAACGGGTCAGGACAGTTTTCTGTAATGCAGAGACAGGCCACAATGTCTCTATGTCTCGATCTAATTCGAGACTTTGAGGAAGACTCATTTCCCAACTTAGATAGTGCTTCTCGAGTAAAACTTGGAGATATCCTGTCCAACGCAATTACTTTGTTCAAAAGGCGCGTCGAGGTGTCACGTGGCTCAGAGTCAACAGAGGAGTTTGTCTTATTCTCATGCGCATCATCCTACATTGAGAGTCTACAGAGAAATGAGGACAGTGAAAAGGTGGCCGCGAGAGTTAACGAGGCTGCGAAGGCTGTGCTGAAGGTTTGCTCTGATACAATGGAAAAGCGGAGGCGAGGGGAGTCACTTGCAGAGTCAGATATTTGGATGGGCTGAGGATCATTGAACACCTCGGGGTCGTTGCCTGTTGCTTTGATTTATTATTAGTATTATCACATTGACTTTTCTATTCGATCATGAATATAGAACTGGTTTGATTCTCGATGAAGATAGCCATTCTTGCGAGTTGTTTTGCTCCTCATGAGACCCAAGACAGCATACTTTCTGCACTGGTAGCTTCAAGCAACACCGAGTTCTCTCGTATGATGCATAATGATAACGTTCCTCGGATAGACACTCTGAACCCGAAAATGCGAGATCATTTGATGGAAGTGGGGTGATGTATGCACGGAAAATCCCACGGGAAATCCTTCGGGGAATCTCCTCCTATGCCGTCTCACCCTTGCTGTACAGTGTGATGTTGTACTCTGCCGTAGCAGAAACACACTGTACATGGCTTTTGCTCCGATGCCCCTTGACGGCTAAGATGTAACGGCTAATCATGAGGTTTCTTTCAGTGCTGCAGGTCCTGTAGCCCATCGTTTTTAGCTTATGACAGCCATCCATAACACCACCAGCTTCCGATCATAGATCGGTTCAAAACCCTTTGTGAAGTAATTCAAGCAAAACAGGGCATTATTAGATACAACACACGAAACAATGGCGCTGCATCAGTTAGTCCTCCAACAAATCTCAACTCGAAATCTCCCTGTTCTTACGATTGGGGCTGCTTTTCTCATATTTATCTTTCGGAAGCTATTCACAAGCAACGTTAAGTCTGAAGCAAAAGGCTGGAAACCGATAACTCGCTACTGGCAATGGGACCCCATATGGGGCCTGGATCTGGTCGCTAGCCAAATCCATGCCTTGCGATCAAACCAGTTCTTGGCATGGCTTGCTAAGCTTCATGCCAGCATGCCTCACACCAAGACCTTCAGCATCAACATGTTTGGTGTGAAGTGGATCTACACATATGATCCTGAAGTTCTGAAGGCTGTCTATGCGACTCACTTCAAGGAGTTTGGTGTTACACCGATTGGTAATCTTCGGAGAGGACTGACTCCCTTCGCTGATAAGGGCGCTATCACTACTGATGGTGAAGATTGGAAGCACAGTCGCTTTCTTATCCAGCCTTTCTTCGATCGTCAGGTGTACACAAGCACAGACAGAGTGGCTCGACACACGAACCAGTTCATCAAGCTACTACCTGAAAGCGGTGAAACTGTCGATCTTCAACCACTTCTTCAACGATGGGTCAGTTACAATCGTCAGGCTCAGTTTATCCCACGCTAACCCCTTTACCCAGTTCCTGGATATCGCCACAGAGTTCATCTTTGGCGAATCCACTGAGGCGCTCGTATATCCCGAACGCGCCAAGATTGCCAACACAATGCTTGACGTGCTTGACGGCGGCCGTCTCCGTGCTCAGCTTAACAGGCTCATGTTTCTTCGTGATTGGACTCCCTGGCTGAAGTCAGTCGAAGAGATCCATGCTTTCGTTACTCCTCCCATTCAAGACACCATCAAGGAGAAGCATGAGCGTGAGAAGAAGATCAAAGAGGGCGTAAGTGACTTGGAGCCCGAGAGGACTGATCTTCTCTGGACAATGGTACAGAATCTGGAAGATGTTGAGGAGCTGCGATCGCAGATCTGCTTGATTCTCGTCGCCAACATTGACACTACCTCTGTGTTTATCAGTAACTGCGTTTGGTGGCTTGCTCGCTATCCTGATATTTGGGATAAAATTCGGCAGGAAGTCCACGAACTAGGTGATATTCCCATGAACTTTTCAGTTCTGCGAAACATGAAGTATCTGAACTGCGTCATGAATGAGAGTAAGTGTATCACCTTACCTCCCGCATATTCTCAAGCTAACTGAAAAGCTCATCGTATGATCCCCAATAACGTGTCTCAACTTCGCGGTGCCTTTGAGGATGTCGTGATACCAGTAGGCGGCGGTCCAGATGGCAAATCACCGACTCTTATCCGCAAGGGCGATCTTGTTCTCATCAACAAGACTGTCATGTATCGTGATTCTGAGGCTTGGGGTGACGACTCCAACGAGTTCAAGCCAGAGAGGTTTGACGGGTATCGAGGCTCATGGGGCTTCCTGCCTTTTGGTGGTGGACCAAGACGATGCCCGGCTCAGATGATGGTTCAGACTGAGGCGGCGTATATCCTTGCTCACCTTGCGAAGACTTTCAAGCGCATCGAGCCTCGCGACCCAGAGCCTTACGTGCCTGTTATGAGGATTGGGCCCTCGAATAAGACTGGTGTCAAGGTGGCTTTATACCGATGATTCGGTGTTAGGCCTGGTATAATTTGCATACTTGAGGTATTAAATGGCATTTCAATTTTTCTACGGTTTCCAGATCTTATCGAAGACGATACGGAATATCTTCGTAGATAGCACTGAATAACATATTTCCAACTCACGTCTGAGGATGTCATCTAAAATTGTATATGACATTGAATCAGTAGAAATATTCATCAAGGTGTTCTCAGATCACCCTTGTTCTATGAAAGACTTGTCTCGCACTTCCAACCCATTTCTTGTTTCTGGATAAGTCATCACCAATTTGGTCTGCATCTTCCCCATCAAAGCCGAAGGAGAATTTCATCGACGATTCGTCTCAGAAATTTCTGTACAGAGATGAAGTTGCAACAAAAGAGTTGGAGTGGACGGATTGGGATCTGATTGGGTACGGAGAATAGCGGGATATTACGTGCTGTTCCGGACTTTGCTTAGACATGCGAAGGGGCACGGATTCTCACACGGATCTGCAGTCAACAAGTTGGAACTGTTTTCAAGACTGCAGGGAGTGCCAATTGTGGATATACAGTATCTGAGCTTTCTTAATAGTGTACTTCTTTTGATCTCCGTTCATATCAACACTGGTTCCTTACTCAGCTTCCAGTTCGACATCAATTGCGTGTCGGTCTTGACAATACTTTCATCATGGAACTAGCTATCGCGCAACCAATCACGCTGAAATGCGGGCTCACTTTACCTAATCGGCTCACCAAAGCAGCCATGGCTGAAAGATTGGCTGACAAAGAAGGCCTTCCAGGTGGCAAGCAATGTCTTGCCACATACAGCGAATGGGCTAAAGGAGGCTGGGGACTAATCATCAGTGGTAAGACTTACTCAACGCACCAAAATGGCAAGTACAGGCTAAATAACTTGTAAGGCAACGTGCACATAGATCCCGCTCATCCCGGTGCACCGGGTGACTTCACAGTGAACCGGGATCTCCCCAGAGAAAAGGTTCTTACTGCTTGGAAGTCTTGGGCCAGTGCCTGTTCACTCAACGGGACGAAAGCCATAGTCCAGATCAACCACCCAGGACGGCAAGCACCATTTGTCAAGAGCCTAGCCCCAAGTCCAATTCCTCTAGATCTTGGTAAAGGCCTATTTCCGTGGCTTGTCAGATCATTGGTATATGGAACGCCAAAGGAGATGACTCAATCTAACATAGATGACGTGATAACGAGATTCGCTGAAGCAGCACAGCTATCGGTAGAAGCCGGGTTCACTGGAGTAGAGATTCATGCTGCACATGGGTACTTACTGGCACAATTCTTATCGCCACTCTCGAATAAACGAACAGATGCGTATGGTGGTTCTCCGTTAGCGAGAGCTAAGATCGTTATTGATGTTGTCAAAGCTGTCAGAAATGCTGTACCAGCTGGGACATGTGTCGGCATAAAGGTCAACTCAACGGACCATACAGACTTGGGCGACTTCATCACCCAGCTGAAGGCCATCGTCGACACAGGAGTTGACTTTGTGGAGGTCAGTGGAGGAAGCATCGAGGATCCAATGTTCAGCACTGGCCTGCACACAACAGTAAAGGCAAGCACCAAGGCTCGAGAGGCCTTCTTTATCGACTTTGCAAATGGAATCAGATCCGAGCTTCCGAATGTCCCTATTATGTTAACTGGTGGCTTTCGGACACGCCAAGGTATGGAAGCTGCAGTCAAGGGAGGCAGCTGTGATCTGGTCGGTTTAGCTCGACCCTCTGTCATAGACCCAGCTCTTCCAAAGAAGGCCTTAGACACCAGCATACCAGAACATGGAGCTTTGGCGTATGCTAAGACGATTGAGGCGTGGAGCTGGGCTAAGTATACTGGTATCAAGGCTGTTGGTATGGGGGCTGAAACGGTACGTATTTCTCTCTGCGTCGCCAAGAACAATGAACTAATAATTAATAGCTCTGGTATACCAATCAGATTGGGCGGCTAGGGGCGGCAAATGATTGAGTTGGGGTGTCAAGGTTTTACATAATATGTAGAGTTACGAGAAGTACAATCATCAATCTCTGTACCTCAATCACTCCAATAAAAAGGTTTAGGATGCAGTTTTATATCTGGAAAAGTGGTTAAGTGCCTAGTAATCTCTAATATGCATTTAAGTAACACTTTTGGGTGACCGTGAACGAGAAAACCTAAGCCATAAAACTATCACGCCACAATACACCTCATATATCACAACAAAGAAGACGATGCACTCCTCTGACACAAATGCAACCATGACGGAGGACAACAACGCGATCGTTATCGTCGGAGCCGGTTGCATTGGACTTTGCACTGCATACCAGTTGGCCAAGTCATTCGAGAACCAGGAGCGCAAACCGAGCATCATCGTTGTGGAAGCGGGTGACAGACCATTCGCTGCTGCTTCGTCCGCTTGCACGGGTTGCTTTCACTACCACTTTCCTGGCCCAACAGGCAATGTCCTCGCACCTCTTGGACAATATTCCTTCGATCTATGGGCGCAGGAGGCGCAGAATGCCGATTTCAGACTGCTACGGGGTACCGCGCAAACTCCTCCTACGGCGTTTGCCGAGGTGACGGCAAGGGCCTTGATAAACTTCCCAACTGGATCAAGGCAGAGACAGGTTGGGATGTTGACAATCAGGTTCTGGGGAACAATACAGCGACGGTGTGCGTATTTCCAAGGTTCGGATCCAATGTGCTAGAATTCAGCTACTGATCGTGTTTGAAAGGAACCCAAAGGGTCTAGGCAAATGGTTGACACAGCAGTGCCTCACGACAGGCGTCAAAATAATGACAAACTTGGAGGTCATTTGGGTTGGGTTATCCACCTTAAATGAGGTACAAGCCATAACATTGACGGGTCAGGAGAATACAACTGTTAAATGCAGACAGTTGCTCTTGGCTTGCGGCCCATGGACACCAGCTTTGTATAAGAAGTTGTTTCCTTCCGCTCCCTTCCACCCCCAATAGACTACAAATGCCGGTGACTGGATCATTTGCCATAATCCTTGCCTCATAATGCCTGAGAGTACGGCCTTCGTTTCATTTGAGCCACTCACTGGAAAAAAGTTTGAGTTCGCTTGTCGGAAGGACGGAACCATATGGGCTTGTGGACGAAGGAATTTTGATGCGATGCTGCCATCACCTGATCGACCAGATGAGCCAGATGAGAGGCTTATAAAAGAACTGAGGGCATGTGCAAGCAAGTGGCTCAACCGTGATTGTACTTCTCTTGGGGAGCATTCTGAGGACGTCCAGGTCCTCAGTAAAGGCAGAGCATTCAGGCCAGCGACGAGATCTGGGCTACCTGTGATGTCAGAGGTCAAGTCTTCAGATGTCACTGCAGATGCGGCTTCGTTTCCTACCGGAATATTTGTCTGCTGGGGCCATGGCTCATGGGGTCTGACACTAGGGATGGGCAGTGGCCGAGTCATGAGTCAACTTATGCGTGGGAAGGAACCCGATATTGATTTATCACCCTTCTCCTTGGAGCTTAATAGTATACCAGCGGGTCACCAAGGTTCTTGATTACTATTGGTTTCTTTCTTTGTATCTATTATGCTGACCGGTCTTGCAAAAACGGAGGAACAGGGATTCGGAGTCGGCTCTTTTCTAATCGGTGTTTTGACCTGTGGTATGACAGCGGTATACTTTGCATTGACAGACTGATAGGTATACTCAGTATCATTTCGCACGTACATCTGTTTCGGATCTAAACATTGTCTTTCTAATCATACTCGGCACTCTGTATGGTCCAAATAACGACTCTGTTCTCTATCTATGCCCATCATTAGTCTACTCACCCCCCTCGGCCGGGTGAGGCCGTGCTTGCAACCGCCATGGTATCCTCTACTTGTTCCTTCAGTTCTCGATTCATCCTTACATATCCTTCCTGTAGTTCTTTCAGCTTCCCTGCCGCAGCAGCTATTGGTGCTAAAATGCCAGAAAAGCGCTCTCCTTGCGTAAATCGTGTCGATCGTCCTTCCTCGACAGCCTCCAGGCAACACCAATGTTCCGTGTCAAAGATTATCGGTGTCAAGATACTACCATTCCATCGTAGTTCCTTTTCAGGCTGTAATACCAATACTACATTGGTGTAGGACTGGGTTTTGTCGATGGTGATGGTTTGTTTGCTCCCAACGGCGAGTTCCGTATGCGGAGCTTGTACTTCGATTGATGTAACAAAGGTATTCCATTTTGGCCAAGACTTCAAGTCCATTAACACGCGCCATACTTGTGATGGAGGCGCTTCAATTGTGATCGATTCCTGGATTTCACGCATTTCAAGAATGTGATGTATTTGAGCAGTGATGACAAATGCGAATTGTATCTTCGGCTGAGTGGAATTCTTTGATGCTGCTAGAACTATTGAGAGTCTACTATTAATATTATATATAATAATTAATTCATTTGCCGTTTCGAAGAAGTTATCCCCCTGGGACGCGGGACGGCGCGTATGAATGACCGACGCGGGCCGTTTCAGCTATGACGTCAACGACTTCGGAGGGTTGTTTGTCCGCTCACACGGTCGAGATTCCTCATATTTCCCCGTGAATACGGCAATAATTACTCCGATTTAACAATAATATGGCTCTACTACTTTAACTCTCACCCGAAACAAGCAGTCAATTAGTAGCAGAGTATGTCTTTCATTATCACAATGCTAACCATTAGAGTCAACAGCTAATTAATAGCCCAAGCCCACCATCGTATTTAATACTGACTATACTCTTCCGACCACATTAAAGAGTCATTAAAGTTGACAGTGGCGCTAGTCCTTCCCGACATGTCAATATCGATTTTCTGTGCATGAATTCCATCGATCATGGTTCCAGTGCGGCCATCGCTCTGAAACCAGACCGTGACCTTGTTGTTAAGCTTGATTTCCTGGCCGGCGCCTCTCGGGAGTTGCGAGGAGCCGACGTAGATGGGAGCCCTCTCGAAGCCCATCTTTCTGTAGAGAATGGGAGAGGCACTGTCCGCCTGGTTGTTGAAGCGGAAACCTCCTTGAGGCCCACCACCACCGACATTGCCTGTGAGATCTGGGTTCACGGTGTAGGCCTGACCAGGGCTGATGGACTCGACGTCAGTCGACGCCTCAACTTGGGCTGGAGAGCTGATTAACAGGTTGACTTTTTTGTGGATTCGAGACCTAGATACCTCCTTGCATGAAGTTAGATTGGCTGGCAGCAATGGCATACTCATCACTCCACTGGATTTGGATAACAGGTGCAAGGCCTTGATTGCAATCGTTAGTGCAGATTCAGATAGAGGAGCATGTAACCTTACTTGAGCTGAATGGAATGACCTTGGGTTGCTCATTTCCTGCCGAGAAAGCCAAGCAGAGCCTGCTGCGTTGCTGCCCAAGGATTTGTCGGGCCCTTTGCCCTTGAACATTGACTTGCAGAGAATAGTTTGTCATTTTGGCAAAGGCTTGTGGTAGTGTTTAATGAGGAACTACAATGAACAATTGTTTGTTTCATTCTATGACCTGAAGAAATTAATACGGGGAATACAAACGCTTTTTATACCTCAAAGGCGGAGTCCTAGAGAGGTGACGAAGTTCCTCATGATCAACAGTCTGGACTGTCAATAGGAGCTCAGCTGGCCACATTTATGTAGTCTACTATAGCTCACAACAACTCCTAAGAAACATACATAGGCGGGCGTCTGACTATAGGGAGCTTACGGTAGCTAGCGAACTTTGCCAGCCTATGACTGCAGTCTTTCTGCGCATAGTGAGAGACATGGCGTACGCTGTTCAATAGTTTGCTCAGCCCTTCACACTAGTGTTTGGCCCAGACCAATCTCGGGCAGATAGTACAGCCAGCCACGATGAACCCCGCTTCTCAATTGCGGCTAGACATTTGCAAATGTCTCTGGTAATGAGAGAGACGTTAAGGGCTACTTACAGGTAGTCAGGCCTTACGTGCTGTCTGATGTACACCTCAACATGCCCCAAGCTGTAACCCTATCCAATCGTCTCGTACACATGGCATCTATTGTCTCTGCGCAAATGTGAATTACGCTTATTTATCCTGAAAATGACTACAAAAAGCTGTGAAGTATCCTTTGGAAATCGAAATGTTCAGATTGTTGCTTTGGAATTTTCACTGAGTTTTCTCCGTTGTCGGCCTGCTTGGCCTCACGACGCGAACAAACCAGCCACAATTGGTCCTTTACCTGCCACAGGATCTCGTTCCGCGAAAGCGGAATTTGATGTGACACATTAATGAAGCTCTGATTGGTGGCTGCTTCTTCCCCTTTCGACAGGTAACTCCACTACTGGTGTTCGCCTATCTTAGTGGGAGTCCGCAATCTCGGTGAGTGATATCGAGATCCCGCGGGATCTCGGGGTCTTGTTACCGTTTTTACTATTTCACTTTAAACTGCTGTCTTTGAACACTCGATGGTATTAACTCTTTATTTCCTTTAGTTTCAAGCTCTTTGTTACGGAAAGATGTATCGGGATCCTTATGAGGTCATACCTTTTCGAAACCTACACTACCGGGTAGTCTAGTCAAATAGTCCGATAAAGCAACAATTCATGCTTGATGTTCATCTCAGCACAGAAGACATCTAGTGACGCTGAATATTCTTGTCGTAATGTTCAAAATGCCACTGGCTATCTCAGTATGAGATATGATAAAGACTTTATGCTTACATATCACCTTCTAACGTCATAATCCGGTTTATCCGACGTATCCGCCGTCAGCTGAATATTCTGCCCTTCTTACATCGGCCAACCAGAATACGCGTCCTCGCGCGAACTAAGTAGTTTACAGCGGAATCATGAATTTTTGACAGCCGCTATTTAAGCCGCATAACAGCCATTCGTCCATGCCCTCCGAGGTTCGGCAAGCAATAGCGCTGCCCAACTTTCGAGTCACTAAGCAGAATTTCCAAGGCCTGTCAACAGCGCCCTTCACATGATTTACACAAACATCGACTCTCCATCCGTTCAAACATGCGATGTTTCGTGTTTCATGGTAATCAAAGGCAAACATGTCGACCGACGAATGGCTGGATCGGGTGATGCTTATAGAGCAGGCTGTCGCCAAGTGCCGCGGAGATGTTGCGCATGCTCAATCGGCGCAGAATGAGGAGGAACTGCGGGCGGTCATCACCACGATGTGTCATGATATTATCGGGATAATCGGAAGACCTCAGGTCGAGAGATCGTTACAGGCCTGGTCTGAAGTATATCCAGAGCAAGAGGGATCCAAGTTGATAGAGATGACGAGCATTTACCGCCATTTGGTCAGTGCTCAGGCCCCACATACAGACAGAGCCTCTCATGCTAATGGGTTTTATAGCAACAGAAGAATGCGCCTTGGGCCCCTACATCTGAGAAGGATGATATGAGGAATGAAAATCAAGCTGTGTCGTTGAGACCGACACCTGGGACCTCATCTTCGCCTCCATCTATACAAGAAATGGACGTCCAGAACCAGGCGGAGAGACTTCGGGATGCTCTTTGTCTACCGCCTCTCCGACGGGCCTCTGCAGATAATATCAATCTATCGCATCCAAGATATGTATCTCACTTACCACCAAGCCATCAAAGAACCGCACACGATGGTTACTATTCTCCTTTCACGACCTCTCCGAAAACCCGAAGCAACCGTTCAGAGTCTCCAAGGGTTCTCCCCCCAATCATATCATTTGACGACGACATAGTCGAGTCGCCTGGCTTTCATACTCCCCAGAGTAGTCGACGAGCAAGCCAGGTCTCCTACCCAGCCTCAGATAAAAGTATCGATCCCTTCCAGCCGATCCACTATGATCCAAATCCTCACGAGAAGGCAGCGCCGAGTTCAAAGTCGCATCCCACTAACAACATGACAACTCCTGGCGACGTGGATCAGAATAATGGTATGTGTCGGATACCGAGTGACAAAAAGGCGGGAACTACATTTCATGAGATCCCAACGTCTTTAGCAGAATATCTCGAGAGGATCCTCGCTGCAGGGGACATGCCGTTTACTCTGGCTGGCTTCAGAGACAGAGATAACTATTACAACTGCCCGTTCTGTAGCGAGAATGGGAAGAGGAATTATAAAAGGTCGGGACCCTTTGCGGACCATTTAGTCAGACACTGGAAATCACTACAGACATGATAGAAGGGCAGAAATGGCTAGAGACTAGTCTTATTGTCGAAGAAGAAATAATCGACTCCACTCAAAATATTGGCAATTTACATAAACATCTACTCATAACTATCCTCCAATCCGAAGAAGAGGAAGTTTACTCGCATGCGCAAGTCTAAATCTTAGGCCGATTAAGCAAGATTTTGCCGTCCTTGTCATACCAGATCTTCCTCGCCTTAACCTGTCGAAGATAATCCTTTCCGGAAGTATGCGCATCCGCAAAGAAAAGCCACCACTGCCCCTTGTACTCAACAATACTTCCATGAGTAGTCCACCCATCAACAGGGTCAAGAATCTTGCCCTGGTAGGTATAGGGACCATAGATGTTCTTGGAAGTAGCGTAGACAAGAAAGTGCGTGTCGCCGGTGGAGTACATGAGGTAGTACAGCTTGCCGCGCTTGTGAACCCATGGTCCCTCAAAGAATCGTCGGTTGTTGTCCTCAGCTTGAAGAGGCTTGCCCGTCTCGGGAGCGAGGATAACGAGATCACGGGGTGTTTCGGTGATCTTGTGCATATCTTTGCTGAGCTTGGCGATCTGAGGAGATAGAGCGTTGGTGCCGTTGGGAGCAGCCTTGTCGCCAAGCCACGACTCGTTAAAGGTCTTGTGATCCTGCCAGGCCTGGAGCTGGCCGCCCCAGATGCCGCCCCAGATAAGGAAGGCCTCGCCGTCAGTATCGACAAAGCTAGCAGGATCGATACTGTATGTGCCGGGAATCCAGCTCTTGTCGGCCTTGAAAGGACCGCTGGGCTTGTTAGAGACAGCAACTCCAATTCTAAAGATCTCGTCCTTATCCTTGGCGGGGAAGTAGAGATAATATTTGCCGTTCTTGTAAGCTGCATCAGGAGCCCACATTTGCTGCTTAGCCCAGGGAACATCGTCGACTGAGAGAGCGACGCCGTGGTCGATGACGGGGTCTTTTCCGTAGATGCTCTTCATGGAGTAAGTATGATAATCTCTCATGGCGTATTGAGCGCCTCCTGTGCCGTTGACGACATTGGCCTCGATGTCGTGTGATGGGTAAACCCAAAGCTTGCCTTCGAAAACATGAGCTGAGGGATCCGCGGACCAGAGGTCGGTGATGAGAGGAGGAATATCATTAGTGTCTTGCGCAGCGCACTTGCTGGTCAGAGACAACAGCAATGCTGAAGACAGAAACTTGAGCTGCATCGTAGCAAACTGTTGAACCTAATGCTTGATTGACGGGATTGAAGAAAGCCTGATGAGTTGGAACTTCGTGGATCGTGGCATTGTCTTTTATACCTAGTTTTCTCGCTACTATACCAACTGCCGTGATGATGACCTCAACTGAGTTTGTCACCTTGATAAATCAGGCTATTCCCCCTGGAAAGACGGGGTTTGCGGGGTATCCTCTTGGCATAGGATTGGCCCGCCGGATAAAACAATTTTAATAGAGTTTACTGGATGTTTTCTATATAAACTCTTTGTCATGCTGCACCGCGCCCTCAACTAAGCAGCTGGGGGCGATAAAACACACCGCCAAGCGTAAGCAGAATACGACGCCCGTCACGGTAAGATTTGTGCCTAAATAGAGATTCTATTATCCAGAATTATCCTGTAGTATTGTGTTCATGTTAGTGAGAAAATAGTCTATTTGAGTTTATGCTTGCCAGGTGATCGTCAGGAATATAGACAGATTGGGATTTCAGTGCATGCTTGGTCGTGTCATGGACTGGTGCGCTTAGCATTAGCCCCGCAAAGTACCAGATTATCGGTCCATTCAGCTTACAAGCAGGGTATGGCCAAGGTGCTCGATGCTGCCTTATTGGATCTTGCCTCCCATGTATGCGTAATGCTTCTAGAATCTCAGATACATTGGACCCTGGGAGAACAAAAAGTCAAGATCATGCCGTTTCGTGGTAAAGGGTCGTTTATGAACGAGATGCACCGAATGATCCGGCCGTACTATCCGATCGTTGATTTGCGCCATGTGAAACATTCATCGAGTCTTAGCGTCAACGATTGTAGTTGTAGTGGACCTGGGGCAAATGCTCCGATTCCAGTTCGCCCCAGCAAAGAGGATGGATATCTAAGGCACAGCATGCGGCGATTGCTTCTCTGTCGGCAAAATTACAGCTATTGTAGTTACACCAGAATCAATTGGGGGCCAACGTGGATAATAGCAATATACATGATACAGCATGGGACGTGCTTTAGGCAACCAACGAATATGACGCCTGAGGTGTCAACACGAACTCCATGAGCTGATTCCTCGCGGCAACATGGAATACGCATGCGACAATTCAGATCCTATCAACCCGAGCCTAAATACCCCAAAGATGACATACACCAATCGTCATATGCGTCGTCCTGGCCGTAAACCGGCTCTATACTTTTATATCCGGTTCGGTTCGAGAGACACTCCTCCCGGACCTAGACCCGCCAGTATCCCTCCATACCAGCCTGAGTTATTCAAGCGAAGCAAAGAAGATGAAGCACAACTCAAACAACTCCGTGCGCGCCACTCCCCGGATTGGAGTCAAATAGACGCCCAAGCCTACGAGGATATCATGGACAGAGACGCGGCTAGGAGCGATGCATCCAAAGAACCGCTGAGGCTTATTATATACAGCTACTTCGAGCATCTCAACCTTCCTCCTCTGCCACCTCCTCTTCCAGGATGTAGCACAAGTGTACTATTCAAGAGAGCGGAAAACCACAGTAACGAGAGTGTTAGGCCCTTCATGGTGGCTTGCGATAAAGGCTTGCTTGATGAGGTCAAGGCTTGGACGCAAGATGGGGAACGCATAGAAGAGCTTCAACAGTTGGGTCTCCAAGACGGGTTGGTTTACGCAGCGAGAGCGAATGAGATTGAAGTAGTGCGATATCTGCTCGACGAGAGATGGACTCCTCTGAACGGTGAAGTGGTGAGAGAAGCTTGCGATAACCTTTCCCTCCCGTTGTTCGAAATCTGCGTTCAGCATGGCTATCACCCTAATCAGCAAATACCCAGCCGCGATGGGTATATAGGAGTTGCCATAAACCACTGCGTTCAAGACGTGGATATCACTCGCTTTCTCCTTGAACATGGCGCAGATCCAGACCTTGCCCCATTCAAGGACGGAAGGCTACATGACTGGGGGGAGAAAGCCACGCCACCAATGGACCGTACATCAGGACTCGCACTCGACCTCGCAGCTGAGAAGAGCCCAATGATCGTGGTGCAGATGCTTCTTGAGCATGGCGCTCATCCACAGTACTCACGTCCACTACATGGAGCTATTAAAAGATTACACCGCCATTCAGTTCCCGGCGCTCAGGAAGACTGGAGACCTCTGATGGAGATGGCTTTAAATTATGGAGCTGAGATCAATGCAAGGACCTACTCGGGCGGTACAACGCTGTCGACGGCCGCTCATTACGAAAACTGGGAAATAGTCGAGTTTCTCATTGAGAAGGGCGCGGATCCGTTCGTCAAGTGTCCTTCCTCAAAACAAGATTCGTTCGATTCAGCGCTGAAATTTGAGGATCAGCCTTGGCAGAGGAGCAAGGAGGTGAAAGAATATCTGAAGAGTTTGATGAGTGGATCAAAACTGGAGATTAGAGGAGAAGCCCTAGAGGAGGCGAGGAAGAATCCACTGGTGCGGATCATTGAGAAAGTGAAGAGCAGAGATATGGCCAGGTTAGAGATTGCGTAAACTGTTGGATTGGAGTATGCATTGATACTCTCTGCGTACAATACAGCGCCTGGTCTACAGAGATATCATTGAATACTACGAAAGGAACTTCAATTGGCGATATTCACCTGAACAGAAAGTCAATAAAACCGCGACAGTTTGCCAGCTTCCTCAAATAGCAGTTTCAGCCTTAGCAGACCCGCAGCTTCGGACGATCTACGTTTGTTTGATCTTAGTGTAACGCATTTTATGGATCTAGACCTTCGGGCCGCCTCCGACTCGAAATTGGTTGGCCAGTAGTACCTAGCACTACTTCTCATGCATTAAGGAACTGCACACATTCACTAGCAGCTTATAACGCATTAAAGTACTGATCTGTACTTGCGGGGCATCCATCGGTGGCTTCGATAAGGATAAAGCTCAATCTCTTCCCCTGTAAGACCTAATAAATAGTCCTCGCCACCTAATTTCTACGTAGTAAATTTCTCCTCATCCTTTTCCCAATCGTAAAAATGGCCGACGATTCATCCAAATCATCGACAGACCCCTCCGCTGCCGTCGGTCCCTCCAAAGAAGCGAACAAACTCCTCCCCGAAGAAACAGAACTCGACCAAGATGGCTTTCACAACGATCACCAGGACCACCTGGACATGCAGCGCCTGGGCAAGAAACAGCAGTTTAAACGAACGTTTTCGCTGTGGTCGTCAATTGGCTTTGTAGCTATCTATATGGCGACGTGGGAATTCGTGCTGATTTCGCTCGCGCCGGGCTTCACGAACGGTGGGTATGCTGGTGTTTTCTGGTGTTTTGTCACTACCACTACGGCGTATTCTGCTGTTGTTGCGAGTTTGGCGGAGATGGCTTCTATGGCACCTACATCGGGTGGGCAGTACCATTGGGTCAGTGAGTTTTCACCACCCAAGTACCAGAAGGTTCTCTCTTATGCTTCGGGCTGGATGACGACGCTGGGATGGTTGGCTAGTTTTGCGAGTAGTTGCTATACCATCGCTTTTCAGGTCCAGGCGTGTATCAACGTTACGAAGCCTGATTTTGCGTTTACGCCTTGGCAGATTGCGCTGATCATGTGGGCTGTTATCGTTGTCACCATCGCATTCAACACTTGGGGTACTGCTTTCTTTCCGCAGCTCGAGACAGCGAGTCTGATTGGTCATCTCTTGGGTTTTTTCGCCGTCATGATCCCTCTGTGGGTCCTTTGCGACAAGAACGATGCGCACGATGTATTCTTGCAGTTTACGGACCAGAGTGGTTGGGATAACATGGGATTTGCATACATCTCATCGCAGATCTACGTTCTCTGGTGCTGCTTCGGTTCCGACAGTATTGTCCATCTGTCTGAAGAAGTCAAGAACGCGTCGATCGTTGTACCAAGGGCGATTTGGTGGTCATATGTTGGTAACGTCTTTTTCGGGTTCATCATGCTTATCACCATGCTTTTCTGCATTGGCCCTCTTGACGCCATCATCGAGGCAGACTGGCCCTTCATCGCTCTCTTCGATCGCACCGGATCTCAAGGACTGAACTTGTTCTTCAATGTCATCTTGTGGCTTTTGGTCTACCTCGGCAACATCACGACTCTTGCGACTTGTGCTCGTGAAACATGGGCGTTTGCGAGAGACAAGGGTCTCCCAGGCTCGCAGTGGATAGGTCATATGTAAGTTCTCACTTCGGGTTTGTATATCTCCTGCTGACCGTTTGATAGGGACAAGAAATGGCATATGCCCTTCAACGCCGTCTACCTCATGTCTATCGGCGCTGCTCTCCTCAGCCTCATCCAGATCGGCTCCGACGTCGCTTTCACTGTTCTAGTCTCGCTTTCAACACTCGGCATCATGAGCACGTACCTCCTCAGTATCGGCTGTGTACTCCTCAAGCGCATCAAAGGTGAACAGCTGCCTTCCGCTCGGTGGAGCCTGGGTCGGTTTGGACTGGCCATCAACGCGTTTTCGGTGCTTTACAGCTTGTTCATCGTCATTCTCTGCTGCTTCCCATTGACTCTCCCTGTGGATACTGCTTCAGCGAACTGGGCGCCTTTGATATGGGCTGGCGTTATCATCATCGCCGCCATTGCATATCTGACGCACGGCAGGAAGGCGTATACTCCTCCGGTGAATTTTGTGGAGGGTTTCAAGTTGCAGGGAGTTGGCCTTCAACAGTCGTCATAGTAATCTGAGTCTCAAAGACAAATAATAGCTGAGAAAACCTTAATCTCACACTGCCCATACTGGGAAAACTTCCCTAGTGAACTTTGGTTCAGACATCCCTGTGCCAGTTATTCAATAATCAATGCTCTAAGTTTACCAAGTGCATGCATGAAACTTTATGTTGATTAAAGTAGTTAAAAGGTATATAAGTTTGAGTGATGTATATACTGCCTATTTTAAGCAATTCTTAACTAAAGCTATCTAAACTGAACCCGGAATGTTCGAACCCGGGAGGATGGGTGTGAGCTGACCAATCCCAGCTACACCATTGGCTGTTCCAGTGGAAACACCACCTTGCGCAAGCGCGATCTGCTTCTTGTCATCGTGGAAGACTGCGTAAGCAGCTGTGAAGAAGGGAGCACCAAAAGTGCAATCGCCATACTCGTCGGGCGAGAGGCTCAAAGCACAGAACTTGGAAGCATCGTAGCCAGGTACCTCATCGAATTCCCCACGGGCGTAGCTGCGAATAGGAATAGCGATTGTGACAGTCTTGCCTTTAGTAGATCCGGCAAAGGTAAAGTTGAGTGCGGCAGTATGTGGAATGGACTCGCAAGTCCCGTTCCATGCAAGTACGTACGGATCCTGCAGCTGAATAAGCCCTGTTGCCTTCATGATCTCCTTACCGCTGAAGGGCACACGATCCTCGCCTGTACCGGAATCAAGCAGACACTGCTTAACCGAAGGATCCGCTAGACCAATCTTGACGGGCTTGCCCGGCTTGCGAATCGATGTTGCAGTCAGCTCTGGCAGTGCCGAATAGTATCCCACATAGGTACCCTCCGGATAATCCTGCTTGATGCGTACGAGCTCGCCGGTGAACTTCTTCGTTGAAGGTGCAGCACCAAACACTGCTGCGCCCAAGTATGGGGACTTGATAGACTTGGGTTGTTGATCAAACCACATGGTGAAAGAAGAGGAACGTATCTCCCCAGTGCGCCGCAAATTATCGCGGAAAGACGGTCCAGCGAAGCCCTGCGGAAGTGGTGCCAAACCAAGGATGCTATGGTCAAAATCACTTTCGGGGATCTGGCATTTATCGTCAAGTTGAGCAATCTGCGCATAGTTCGCCAATGCCACTTGGTTATTGGTCAATCTCGGGAACTTTGAATTGGAGAAGCCGAATGTGTCGTTGATGACAGCGGGTGCTGTTATCAACTTGCCGTTGCCGCCATAGCCATAGCCCAAAGGTCCGCCTTTAGGCTTCGTAGCGCCTCCTTTAGAATGCGAACTTGACTTGGGCCAGTTGTAAAAGGTCTTTACAGTCTTGTTGCACGGGCCCTGTACGTAATGGTAATTGCTACCATCATTGATGATCGAATTGGGACCAAAAACCCAGAAGCTGGGGGAGCCGGTGTCGAAGATTGTGGGTACAGGAGATTGTCCTGGTGTGCCCCATTTGATATCAGCTTGTACACTAAGATGCAAGTATCAGTTTCGGCGCGGCTCCAGGGTTGAGGGGAAACAAGCATAACTCACCGAGGATAACCGCCGTAGCTATATGAAATGGGAATGATGGGAGGTTGCGGCTGGTATGGTACCGCAGCTACCCCCTGCAAAGAAGCGATTGAGAGGAGACTGATCGTGAGTAACATTGCGACTGATAAGTTGTGAAGCTTGTCTACCAGGTATGATTGAACAGGCTACAAGGCACAAAGCATATGGTTGTTGTAGAATTTAAATATTGCAGAGTCTATGCGAGGGATAGGCATCAGTGATAAAAATAAACCATCTAGACCGTATCACGAAATACACTTTTCGGTAAGTTAGTAGAGCCCGTGTGGCACGGATGTGTTCCAATTTCGTCAAATACCAGGCCAGAATCATTTTAGTGGTACGGTATTTGTCGATCTCTCGTATTTGGATCTACGGAGTAGAGAGGCTAAAATTGCGCTAAAGCTTTTAAGACATCAACTGGACCGTCATAGATCCTCGCTTATAGTCGTCCCGAACCGGACACGGTTTAGCAGTAGAAAGAACTCGTATTATCCTTGTCCGGTTCGGTCGAGCACTTTTCGGCTATTCGGCAACAAAATCAGTGTGATAAGGCATTTAAATTCCTGAAGCTAATGTTGGTCATGATATCATCCGCGCTTTGAGCAGGGACTTTTGAAAGGCTCTATCTTTTGCCACCAAGGCATTGGCGATATTCTAGACCAAGGATGTCTGCACGAGTTGTCTATACGAAGAGCACGCTATCCCGACGTGTCTCGGCGATTTCGGATACATTAATTCCAATGGGCCTCTCAGCGCAAATCATACCGTTTTGTGATTTACGTGTCACGGACCTTTGTCTCGACATATGATCGATTTATAACTAGAGGCCGTGTCCCCATAGTAGTTAGAGTTCCTCACACATCGACAGCTCTATATTGCCCAACATGCGATGCAGCTACTTTGTTTGCTCGCTGCTTTTCTCTTCACTTTGCGATGCTCACAGTCACGAGTCCATTCAGCAACCTCCCAGTGACTATGCGCAGCTGAAACCGGCACCTCAAAATGAGCTACTGTCTTTGAGAATTCATCTCGCGGAGCTGGAAAAGCCTTATCTCAAAGTGGCCAAGCAGGTGTCTGACCCCGCTTCCAATCAGTACGGCCGTTATTTGGGAGCGCATGAGTTGAGAGCGATTTTGCCCGACAAGGATCTCATTTCTAGGAAGGTGGCGGGCTGGCTCCAAAACGAGGGGTTATCCAACTACACGACAAGTCCCCATCACGTCGATGTCACAACAGCGATCGCTGACTGGAACCGGGTTCTAAACACCACGTTTTACCAATTTCGACACAATCCTACCGGCCAGACTGTGATTCGGACTACCGAGTATAGCATTCCAAGCACGCAGAAGGACGCGATCAGTTACATATATCCAACAGTACACTTCTTCCGATTGGAAACGAGGCCCAAAATGATACAAAAAAGACAGCATGTACCCACTGGACCCAGTAACTGTTCGAACAGCGTGTGTCCATCTCAGTTGCGCATGAAATACAATATTCATTACAATCCAGCCGATGGCAAGTCGGGCAGCACAATTGCTATAGCTGGTTTTCTGAATAACTTCCCCAACGTAACAGACGTCAAAGCCTTCCTGACCAAATATGATAAACGGACTCAGAAGTCCATTCCTCCAATCAACGTCGTTTCTGTCAACAAAGGTACCTTTAAGCCTCCAGCAGACGGAGGCTCGCTCACAGTCGAGGCTGAACTTGACCTGGACTACTCAATGGCCTTCACTGGTCCGCTCCCTGTTACCTTCTACTCAGTAGGTGGTCACGCGCCAAAGATCGGCCAAGCTCCGAATAAGCCCATCTCACCAGACGACAACGAGCCATATGCGGAATTCTTCGAGTATATACTCGGTTTGAAAAATCCCCCTAAAGTTATATCCATATCTTACAACGACGACGAGAAGAATGTACCGGTTGCGTATGCGACACACGTTTGCGATCTTTTCGCAAAAGCTGCTGCTCGCGGAATTTCTATCATTGGATCTTCTGGAGATGGAGGAGCAGCTGGAGCAGGTGGCGACAATACCTGCCTTGGAGTGTCTGGTAAGAAGAGGCTCTTTGTACCAACATTCCCATCGAGCTGCCCTTGGATGACCTCTGTAGGCGCCACGGCGGAATATGGCGGTGCGGCTTCGTATAGCTCTGGGGGCATGTCAAATGTTTTCAAACGTGCTTCTTGGCAAGACAAAGCTGTATCAGGTTATATCAAAGCCTTGAAAGGCAAGCACAAGGGCTTTTACAACGTCAGCGGTCGTGCACAGCCAGACGTCAGTCTTCTGGGCGATAATTATTTGACGCTGACTGGAGGCCAAGCTTCGATTCACGACGGCACGAGCGCGTCTGCACCTGTGTTTGCAGCCATGATTGCACTTGTCAACGACATGCGTCTGAGGGCGAAGAAACCTGCATTAGGATTTCTCAACCCTCTGCTGTACTCTGCAAAGTCGAACTCAGTCTTTCGGGATGTCAAAGATGGTAGTGAAACGGAAGGCTGTGCGGATGGTAACTTTTTTGAAACAGGTTGGGAGGCCCTCGCAGGGTGGGATGCTGCAACAGGTCTGGGTGAGCCTGACTTTACAAAGTTGGCCGCCTTATTAAGTTGAGAGGGCACAAAACTCTCAAGTAGCGTCTAACAGTAACTTCGAGTAAAGTTAATGATATATTATATCGCGTGAAACCGCGACTCTAACTCAAAACAGAGCTTTAGGCTACCACTCTAAAGGAGTTTTTCTCTATACTGGATCTAGAAAGAAGTAGATAGAAACTACAAGCGGGATGGATAAAGGTAGTAAGTCTATAAAATATATCGTCTGTATAAATCGTACTGAAGGTCAAGACAGGTGCTTAGCCAAGACAATTTCCTTAAACTAAGTAAAGCGGCAATCTAATCAAGAGAACTTTATATCACTCATTGGTCTCATGTTCCAACGTTTGCCAGTGTAACCGTGGAGGGAAGGGAGACTGACCATTTTCATTAAATGCCGTGGACGTCAAAACAAGAAGCCATGGGTAGAAAAATAAGATATAAGAAGAACGAAAATTAACATATTCATAATTGTAAAGGCAGTGGATTTTTTATATGCCCTAAGCAAAAAAAGGTAAAAGGGCGGAAATGATATATAAAGAATTGACCTCTGTAAGACGATAATTTAATATCCCCTTGAAAATGATGGCTTTTAACCTTGATTACTATAGCTTTTTTCCTTTCTTTTCTTCTTTTTATATTACATAAAAAGGTAAGAGCAAATATATAAAGTAGCAGGTTATTTTAAGTTATTAAGAGTTAATCTTTAATAATTATTAAAAGATATAAAAAATAAAACACCTAATTTCTTCAATATAACATTTTAAGTCCTTTTATAGTCAAGTCCAGAAACTCCACGAATCCTCCATATTCTCCATATTGTCAGTATTCTGCCTCCTCTCTTGATGTCCTCTCTTTTCGCCCAGCATGTCCTTGAGTCCCAACCGCCCACTTGCCAGCTTTCACCTTGTCGATAGCATGGCTGTTCAATTTTAAGGTTTTGAGGCTCTCAGCTTCGTAAACCAAGTTTTTGCCATTGCCCGCTGTTGTGCTCGTCTCGGTTCCATGGTCAGCGACGTATGAGCAGACCTCTCGGGTATTGCAATTGACAGACCAGAACACAGGGGCTCTTCCATTATCCGATGTCGCCGTAGGTCGAGGGCAATTTCAGAATTCGATGAATCAGAAACCTCTCAACAAGAGGTTTACGACGAGACTGGAGCAACCCAATCAGCGATATTGAGGATGTTGCGAGGTCCAAGAGTCGGTTCTTCTTGGCCAATTCTCTGTGACATGGTGTTTAAGTAACTGAATTTGACTGAAGTTCCTAACGTAGCCTCGCCATTGCACTCTACAGAGTGCTTAACGATTCAGTGATAAGACGTGTCAATCGCTGTCAACGCCAGTCAGTGATTGGAAGACCGCCGTCTTCTGTGAATCACGCAGTAGATACCCCAGAGTCCTCATAGATTCAGTGACAACTGAGATATGGATACAATTAAGCTCAGAGCTGTCAAGTACGACTCTCCTCTCCTTCGCAATACCAAAAAACGTGCGATCCTCCACAAACTATAACAAATATCGCCGAGTCGGCATTGTTGGTTGTTCGTCTCGTTACAATACCCGTTGAGATTGTCCGTGCGACTTATAGCGAGCAAGAAGCAATCGAAGAGTTCATGATCAGCGTCTTTGGTGAAGGAAACACAACTGTCATGGTAAGAAGCTTACTACCGATGTTCCAGAGGTGCAAGCAAGCTGACCAAACAGTGGGAACGCGGCAAATACCATTGTACCCTCCCGAGAAATCTCACTGAAGTCAGTGATTCCCAAGTTCTTTGCAGTTCTGGACTTCATGCTAACAGTGAAAGGACGAAAAATAAAAGATGGGGGAAACGGTGAAGGTGGAGCACTATGAACAAACTTAGGGTTCTGGTACGGTACATCGCTACCATGTACTCTGTACAGACATAAGCAACCCCTGGATGCCAGCCAAACCATGATAAAAAAGAATTAAGAACTTTTAATCTCCTTGAGTGCAATACAATTTGTTCAAACTATTTGACCTCAAGTCTTGTCTATATTGTTTAACTCCTTGAGCCTTGGTCTCAAGGATATCCCCGTATGTGCTAAGGTGATGGTCAACCCTGGCTAAACCGCATCAATTAGAGCCTACGTGCTACGAATAGGCCTTGCATCGACCGCAACATTGTTCTTTCTTATCCAAGTTCTGGCAGTTTCAGCCTTTTCTCCAGTCCATGGGTTGCCAATAACATATGCCTCCCTCCTCGTGCATTTAGAAGATAATATCTGGAAAGCGTCCAGAAGTTGTCCAGACGACGATCGACTTCTGCCTTGCACAATGACGACTATCATCTCGTTTGAAATGATATCAAGAGCATCATGTAAGAAGTCGGAGCAATCTGGATGTTGATGTAACTTGATGATCCACTGTTGAACGTTAACAAAATCACCAGTTTTAATCTGTCCAAGCGACTTACTTCCACAACCTCTGCCTTTACCTGCACCGTGAAACTCTCTTTATCAGCTCTTCTCTTGAAAGCGAAGAAGATATTGTTTTTTGCACCGTTGATGAACATGGTGGTCCTTGCCTGATTAAACTCTTTGACATACCGAGGTCCGCCTAAGAACCAGGTTATTAGGTCCAGAAATAAGCACCCCATTGTCCATATATCAAAGGATCTTGATATAGTTCCCCCTTCGATGTCGCATTCAGGAGGGCGGTATCCAGGAACTGGGAGAATCTTCTGATTTGGGATATTAGAGCGACTCTGAATGCGGTTAAAAGTTGATAAGCCGAAGTCAGAGATGACAAGAATGATTTCGTCTTTATCCCCTAATCTCTTGAAACATAGGATGTTATCGCACTTGATATCCCCATGTCTACCGTAGCCACTACCTACTCCCTGCTCTACATGTTTCGGGTTGTGTATCGTCTGTAGCGCACCGATTAGTCCTAGGAGTTGGTTAGATATACAGACTGCTGCTTTGCTGTGCCTGGGCGGTTCACTCTTTTCCAGGTACTCGCCGAGATCACAGATCGCACTGGGAAAGATAAACCCCCTTTCGTCTGCAAAACGAAAAGCACACAAGGCTGTTGCGAGGTGGGGATGCTTGAGCCCGTTGAAACGCTTGAGCATCTCCCACTCCTGCTGGAATTTTGACTCATTGTTGTGGCCCATGTTATGAAGGGTCTTGATTGCAAATTCTGTACAGTCAAGCTTGATCTTTTTTTTCGCCCTATCAGCTTCCTTCACCTGGAAAAGGTTATTCAAAGTTCGTTACTCACACTCTTCAATAGCTGTTGATAGGCATGTGACGTTGGGTGAATTTCGACGCGTGTCACCCTTCCAAAAGCTCCCATATTATCTGAAACTTCGTCGCAAGCCTCGGACCATGTTTCGCGGGAACGACGCCACGGTTTACAGGCGGATTTATGTAGATGGTGCTCCATGAAAGGTTCGTCAGCTGTTGAGCTGAAGTATGGTGTATCAATTCTCCATTGATGCGATTCAAAGTATTCTTTCTCTGAAGTTCTCCAGCCTTCAAAGCATGCGATAGGCAGGTCAGATCCGGCTAGAGGATAGACTGTGTTATTTTCAATCTTGATAGGCAGCTGTTGGTCATTGAACCCAGCATTAACAAAACTCCGAATGTCACCGCAGCGCTCTTGCAATGCAAGCAATCCGAAAATCTTGAGGAATGCCCCCGGTGGAGTACGGGCTGCTGAGGGTTTCACGTCTGGCGGGTGGATTTTGTCGACGCATTCATCGACTTCGAGATCGTCGAAGCCGTGTTCAGGCCGTTTCAGTTTGGCCTTGATTCTTTCTCGAGTCAAAATATGCCGCAGCAACTTGTCAGTCCAAAATCGACCATTTGAACCCTCCACACTGTAATCTCGTAGTAGTTTCCCCAGGTCACCAAACACACCATTCAGTGGGACGAGTCCAGTGCCATCATACTTGTACTTCTCCCTCGGTACCTTCCCAAGGTCACTGGGCTTGGTCTTTAGGTCTCTCGTTTGATTCATGTAGTCGGCGTAGATTCTATAGACGCACTTATTAGCATGGCCGCAATTTGAGCCCTAAAATCTTAGCACACCACTTACTATGCGCATTCAGATGTTCTATACCTTCTTATCGTAGCAACCTGTATCTAGTTTCCTCTTGACGGTTTTCTTAAGTCCAGACGGTTAGCGCTATGCACTATGGATCGGCTCTGAGCAGGTAGGATAAGTATAAGTAATCCAGGGTCAAGAAATAGTTACCAATGGTGCATTAATTATTAAAGCTTAGGCAGTAATGGAATAGTTGGGCATTTTAATTGGCGTTCTTTATAGCCTTTTGGACATGTACTTTGTTAGAGCGTCAAATTCATGGAAAAGGAGTAAGTGGTAGCTCAAGCAACGATTCTTCTCTAATGCGGATAGCCACTTGTCATACGCCATTCGTCTCGAAAGCCACGCAGGCACAGTTGGTTGGCTTGTGCGAGGACCTTCAAGCGCCTGTCACACGTTGCAATGTTGCTCACCGGTGTAATGCCTCGACATAGCCATTGACGACCGACTAGCGTCCATCGGTTAAGGAGGGGTAAATTTCACAAAAAAGCCCCCCCAGGAAAGGTAAATAAAGTAACATCAGTGCCGATCAAAGGCTGGTCTGCTACGACTGTTTCTATCTTCGAAGCCTGCATCTTGACTCGGCAATACCAGAATAACATGAATTGGGCAAATGATAATGCGATATGCTGCGAAACCGAAATCAGCAGCGTATTCAAATATCAAGAGAGACCAACAAGCCTCGTACGAGTACTTTCAGACGGAAGTGTTTGTGCGCCCCTAGTAAAATCCACGGTATTCTACTAACGGTCTTCTACAAGCCTCTAATATGGACAATGAAAGATGTTACGGATTGGAACAATTGGTTTGAGAAGGTCGGTATTACTATTTACTTGTTCACCGAGACTGACAGCCTTCTAGCAGCACCCAAAGCTTGATGGATCAGACTCGGGCCTTGTTCTAATGTATGTATTCCTATCATCCATGAGCTCATGAGATTGACAACAGTGTCAGTTTATCAAGAAGAATCGGCGAACCCATTCTCGATCCTGTAGAGAGGATTGAATCGAAAGAATGGATCAAGGCCATCCGAAAAGCAACGATGCACAACAAAACTGTTTTTGATAAGAATCTGTGCGGGACTGGCGGTCAGCGTAACCTTCGAACATTGCCATTTTCCGAACAGTGCTTTCAGGATATTTCAAAGAAGTTCTACATACATGACTCGATCAACCGGGTCGTAAGTCGAGCAAATGTTTCTCAGTTCTCGGCCGTCAAGCTAGAAATGGCCAGGTATGATGGTCATGAACTACTCGCACACGGTATGTGCCCCCTGAACACTGATGTGGGGTAACTTCTTATGTCGGGACAGTGTACAGTGCCCGAACTTCCAATACTTGGGACGGCGATCTTGCGGTATCGGCAACGTACTTTCCGCATTGTAGGCTCACATTTGCAGTCATGTTTGGCTGTCTTCTATCCGTCGAAGCAGAGGTATTGACACGGCTTGAAGCAGCCACCTACGAGATATGCCATCCACTATTAGTTCCTAGCATGCTGGTGGAGATTGAGAGGCGACGCCATCTACCAATAATAGACGACACGCTTGATCAAATTGAAGCCCGATTCCTGGAGCTGGATGATCCCGAGTCTCTGCAGCATATAACAGAGGCAGAGAAGCTCGCTCGCAAGGAAGAGAAGAGATCAGCCTGGTTAGATATGCTGTATCTCCGCAATCAGTTGATGAGCTGGAATACGTGCTTGGAAGCCCTGTACGAACATGCGGATCACCTCAGTCGGACAACATTTCGAGATGTCATTGTTTCGTCTCAATTTAAAGCTCGGTCCTCTGAAGAGTGCACGATTCAAGGAGAGAGTTCTTCAGACTCTAGTGCAGACTGGATCGCCCCGACTGGCGAGTTATTTCTGGTAAACAACCAAGAAGATCAGGAGACTAACAAAGCCTATATAGATGCCATCTCTTCAGAGCTTCGGTTTGATAAAAGTCAGAATCTGGAGTCAATAAGAAGTTCTAAGGGCTATATGAGACGAACCGGTGCTAAAATGCAAGCGAGACTCCAGGAGGTTATTAAGGACTATAACGAAAAGATTCGAGAGTGCACGGCTGGTTTTGAAGGTATGGCTATGACGACGCAATGGGTGAGTCATGACTTGATGTTCTTCGTCTGCCCCGAAACATTTGTTAATGGCATGGAGACTCAAGGTGAAACAAACGTCGAGATAGCATTGGCAACCAGTCAGGACTCGCGCCACATGAAGTCCATTGCCCTGGTCACCATGATATTTCTGCCCGGGACATTCTTCGCGGTAAGTTCTTCACCATGAGTTTATGCTATGCTGACACACAATCAAGAGCATGTTCTCAATGGGCTTTTTTGAGTGGGAATCCGATGATGGTACAGTATCCGTGTTTCCATCGTTTTGGGTTTACGTGGTCCTTGCTGCCAGCTTTACTGCTCTTACAGTTGGGGCATGGTGGTATCTCGGAGTCTATCGCTACAAAAAGCATAAGAACCTCTCATTCTCTGTTAAAGGAAGACGACTCTTGAGTCCGAAGCCATTGAGCGGCATACTGCGCCAGGCTGCGAGGGCTTTGAAAGCCCAAGTCGCCAAAAGGTCACTTCCTCCATAGCTCCAAAACAGACGCTGGCGAGATATGATCTTGAACTGTCCTAAAAAAGTGACGAGGCTATTGATGGGCTGCAATTTAACAATGGGCCACGCCGGGGATGATGCTATTGCTGTATGCCACAGGTACAACTGTAACAGCCATAGAGGAATAAACTGTCTTTAGTTTTTACATTACAAGAATCGAACGCCTTGAACTCCAATTGTACCTTGTCGAAACACAAGGTAAATGCTGTGGCTGACCTCAGTGGCAAAGCAGATTTTAGTGGCACTATTAGAGAGTTATGCTGAAAGCCTGAAAGCCCCTCCGTCGAATATCCTGTAGCAGTAAGACTGTACTGCTAAATTACAAAAGTCCCTCACCCAAACATGTGTAACATGCAAATCGACTGCATAGCCTAACGCTTCCGGTATTGCAACCGCTGTAGGCACTCGTATCGCATCATCATTGAGTGCGGTAGTACAAGTTAGTCCAAGGATGGAGCCCTGGAGATTATTGGGTGGCGCAGGGTTACAGTAACCGGACAGAAGCAGCTTAGAGGTCGATTGAACCCGTCGGTCTTGTGATATGAGTGCGCCAGTGGCGTTTGCTGACAGGGTCTTTCTGGTAGATGTTTACCTCAAAGGAGTCGTTGTGACCACGGCACTTGTAGTTCTTGTAGCTGGATGATCTCTTAGTATCATCGACTTGGTTGTCATGTCATAGGACAATAGTGTTGACTTATTTGTTAGCCTTCTTAGAATTGGATTTTGATCAGCTCTGTTTCCACTGCGATGCCCTTTTTATGATTCTTACAGTCGTGTTGTAAGCACAAATGATGATTACCCGTATAGGAAGGAGGCTGAGATCTATGATAGCGAATGAGTCACAGGCAAGATTGTCAACTGCTTATAAATAGTGTCGGCCTGGACCGCCTGATATCGCAGACACTAGGTCCGTCAAGCATTTAAATACACCCTACTTACGTTCTCAAAATTGATTCTTGGTAAATTTGGTATCGATATGACAGCCCAGTCGCAGCCTCAAGAGACATGGCAGCCCATGCCCTTGTCAATTGCCCCATCCATAGCGTCTCACTCCCTGTCAACACCAGAATCCCTACAAATTGAGATTGATCAAACAACTCACCGGCTTCAGCTCCTCAACTTCTTTCATGTTCCTGCTTCATCTCACATTCTAGAGATTGGATGCGGTCAGGGAACATGCACTGTTGTCTTGGGTCATGCGGTTGGTGAAGATGGCCATGTTGACGCCATCGACCCCGCACCTCTTGATTACGGTGCACCATACACTCTTGGCCAAGCACAACAACATATCGCCAAAGGCGGTTTGGGCGGGCGTGTGAAATTTTGGCAGGCTCAACTCGAGGACTTTCTCAAAGAGACAGGGGACAAAAAGTGGGATTATGCCGTCTTTGTGCACTGTCTATGGTATCTCGATACGCCAGAGACCCTTGCTCGCATGCTCAAAGCGCTCAAGGGGCGCGTGAATAGAGTCTGCATTGCTGAATACGCCATGAAGGCATCTGAACCAGCGGCTGTCCCTCACGTTCTTGCTGCCTTGACGCGAGCTACATTTGAGGCACAGAGACCAGACAGTGAGGCGAACATTCGATGTCTGCTGAGTCCATCTGATATCAAGAATATTGCGGGGGATGCTGGATGGAAGATTGAACGAGAGACGGAAATTGTGCCGCATGAGGGATTGCAAGATGGTGGTTGGGAGGTTGGGGATGTGAAAAGCAAGAGTTTTCTTGATGATATTGAGCAGTGTGTTGCGGATGGTAGGATAAAGGTTGTGCTTCGGAGTGGGAGAGAGGCGGTTATAAGAGCCGTTCAAGGACTTGATGATACTAAGGTGCGGACAATGGATGTCTGGGCGGCAACATTTTCTCAAGGAGAATAATCTATACTATACATAGAACAGTTTCTTATATATATTTATGATATTACATAAACATGAAGTATTTAAAATATCTTAATCTTATAATTTCTCTCTACAACTGTAATGGACTTATTTCTTATTCGAAACGTCTAGTAAAGACAGTTAGCCCACAACAGAGCATCAAGGCATCATGACGGTAGTACTTACTGAACTGGAAGTGGATGATATCTCCATCTTGAACAACCTGCGGAAGACAAAGATGAGCTTTATGTGATGCGAGTCGAGTTGCGTGCACTTACATATGATTTTCCTTCTTGTCGGTACTTGCCAGCTGCTTTAATAGGGCCCATGGACTTTTGTCCGTCGCAAAGATCGTGGAAGTCTTGATAAGCGACAACCTCGGCCTTGATGAAGCCTCTTTCAAAGTCACTGTGGATAGCACCAGCGGCCTGTGGTGCCAAGCAGCCTCTGGGAATAGTCCAGCATCGGATCTCCTTCTCACCAGCTATACACAGGTTAGCGTCTCTGCTACCAGTCGGAAGACCTTGACAAACCTGTGAAGTAGTACTGTAGCCCAAGCTTGGTAAATCCTTCAGTGATGATCTTGTCCAACTTTGACTTCACTTTGATGTCTTTGAGGAACTCGGCCAGAGCATCAGGATCATCCTTCAAGCTGTGTAGTTTCTCTTCGAACTCAACCGAAAAGGGAATGATATCACGAGGTGTACCACCATGCTCAGTAACCCACTTGGCAATACCGGGGAGGTACTTGCACTTCTGTCGGAGGTAGTCCTTCATTGTCAAGTTGACGAGGTAAATGACTGGCTTGGTGGTGATAAGTTGGATCTTCTCGTTGATGAGGGCGATCTCGGCAGGTGTCCAGCTTCCATCTCGGACTGGTTGGTCCTTTTCAAGCATCTACTTCATGTCAGCCCTCTTCTCATTTCCCGGTTGTCACTTGCTCTTTACTGACTTCCTTGATCTTGGTTGTTGTCTCAGTGAAAAGAGGCAACATCTTATACTTGCCACCAGCTTTCTTGACAATCAGCTCCTCAGCGACGATTTGCTTCGCAAGAATGTCTAAGATCGGTGTTAGTTCTGTCCAGTTACCGAAGGAAAAGTACTTACCAAGGTCCTTCTTGCAGAGCTCGCTTTGAATGGTGTCTATATGGGCCTTTGTCAGTTGAGTCACCTCTAGATAAGGTGCTGGACCAACCCAAGTCCCGAACAGGGTCAATCGAGTCGTCGACATGCAGAACCTGATCGTTGTCAAATGCTCTATTGAACAAGCCAAGTCAGCCTGGCTCCTTACCACTGGACTCGACAGAACCTACCTGACAATATGGAACATGCCGTCAACAGCTTGGATATGCGACAGGAAGGCATTTCCAAGACCTTCTCCCTGAGAAGCTCCCTTGATTAAGCCAGCAATGTCGGTGACCTGAAGGTAAGCAGGGTACATGGAAGGAGGCTTCCAAAGGTCACAGAGAAAGTCCTGCATTTCACCGATTTTAGCTTCTCCCTCACCGATGTTCGACAGGATCCCAACTTACATATCTGGCATCAGGAACAGCACATCTCGCCTCATTAGGCTCAATCGTACAAAAAGGATAATTCTCCGCCGCGGCGCTCTGCTCCGTCAAGAGGTTGAACAAGCTCGACTTTCCGACATTAGGAAGACCGACGCATCCCATCTTCAAGTTCTTGCGAACTCTTCCAAAGGCGACGACATTGTCGATGACGGGTTCGGTTTTCTTGGGGGGCGCCATTTTGGATGGATGGTTTGCTGAGATTGAAGTTGAGATGTTTTTTGTTGGTGTTTTTGTTTTTGAGAGGATTCAAGGGATGGGATTGTGAGGAAGACTTTTCAGAAGTGGCCTGATAGCCCACTTTAAAGACATGGGTGTAGAGTGTTCTGGCCAGTTAGTCGAAAGCCACATTGATACGCTGTAACCTTAAGGAAATACGAGAAAACGCTGAAAATTAATCTTCAGTGACCTTTTCCAATAGTGATTTTAGTATATAAGGCATAATAACTACACAGAGGTCTCAATCTAGTCTATACAGGGCTTCATATTGTCCTGCGAGGGAAAAAGGCATTCGTGAGGGGTATCACGTGAAGGACCCTGAACATTTAGTGGAGGGGCGGAGATGCCGTTTATAAACAGATCTAAGCCTGACTTGGCTTCGGTTAGGAAGCGAACCGACGCTGAAACGGTGTCGGCACGGCCACAGCATTATCTCCAGCCACGACCAAGCCACTTTACCTACCATTTGAGATAAACAGTTAGGTACATTTAGTAGAGACTTAGAGAAACTCCAGACAAGGCATCAGGTGATTCACCAACAGGTCTTGCGACAGTTGAACCGAACTCTCTAGTCTTATTATTCTAACTAGCACTCTAATTACCAGAATCCATGGGCCAGCCCATTACTTCCAGCACCCCATCACTCCAAGCCAAGACATAATCTCTCCCCCTTCGCCCCAGCCATTACATGCCTTGCTGCTTCTTATCCAAGCCTACAAGAGACTTTGTACAGTGAATTATCTTAGTTGCAACCAGCAGCTTGAGCGTTTTGCTTGTTCTGGCCGCCTTGGTGGTGAGGGTCTCGCTTGCAGTTGGCGTTGTTGCCAGTTGCTGCGGCAGCGGCCTGGTTACGGTTGGCTCCATTGCGGTTGGCACCGGCGGCGTTGGCATTGTTGCCGCCTTGAGCTCCCTGATGGTGGCGGGCAAAGAGCTCCTCACGCTTGTTGTTCTTGCCATTCCTGCCCTTGGCCTTTGCTCCCTGGTGGTGACGGGCTACGAGTTCCTCATCACGCTTGTTGTTGTTTCCATTGGCGTTACCGTTGTTAGCGGCAGCATTGTTGTTGTTAGCAGCAGCGTTGTTGTTGTTGTTGCAGCCATTCGCGGCGGCCGCAGCTCCGTTACCATTGGCATTACCATTGGCGTTGTTGTTGGCATTACCCTGGGCGTTGCCTCCCTGGTTGCCCTGGTGGTGACGAGCTACAAGTTCCTCATCTCGCTTGTTGTTGGCGTTGCATCCGTTAGCATTGGCGTTGGCATTGGCGTTGGCATTGGCGCCAGCGTTAGCATTGTTGTTGGCGTTTTGACCTTGAGCCTGGTTGTTGTTCTGACCCTGAGCCTGGTTGTTGTTTTGGCCCTGGGCCTGGTTGTTGTTGTTCTGTCCGCCCTGGTGATGAGGCTATGTTTGTTAGATGAAGTGCTACTAATAGATATTAATGCGACTAACCTCTCGTTTCTCAGCGCTGAAGATGGGAAGGGCGAGAGCGTCTGCTGGGAGAGCAGCAGCAGCCATCAAAGCCTTGGTCACGTTAGCTTTTAAAGTATCATAAGCATGATGAGCAACTTACAGCAACTTGTCCAAAGCTAGAGCGAGAGACTCGGCTGTCTTGGGAGAAGGCCTGAGCGGCGAGGACAGTGACGACAACGTTGGAGAAATACATCTTGACTTGGAAGTGACGAAAAAAGGGTGTAGAAGTGTTTTTTTCTGGCCGGCAGGTAAAATGAGAGTGATGTAGAATAAAAGTAGGACTAGCCTTGAAAGTTGAAGAGAAGAGAAAGACGTTTGCGTCAAGCAAAGTTAAGCTCAGATGATTGAAGAAGGAAATGTGAGTTGGTTGAAGAATTAAGATTAGAGCTGAAGATGCTAAGCTTCTTATACCTTTCGACTTAGACATGTTAAGTCTAACTTGAGATGACGACCCCAGATTCTTTGCATCTTAGAATAGATCTTTGCCCCCCCTCGATCTCCCAAAGTTCAGAGAATCGTCAAACGCAAGCGCCAAGACAAGACCGATAGCGTTTGAAGACATGTTGGACATGATGCCGACATTGCCGCTCTGTTGAGTCAACAACGCCGTATACGAAAAAGGGCGCTTTCTCCTTGGTACCCTCATCGGCCTCCCGCTAGGCAACTTTGAGTCCAAGGTGTAGCGACGGTTAGAGCGGCCAATCATGAAACCCCAGCCTCGGCCGAAACCCAAGACTCTGGACGTTGTTTGCTTAAACGCGAAAACGCGAAGTGACTGCCAAAGTCGATGGTGGCGCGTCATTGGTGGAAATGCTCCTCAAACAAGTTTCGCTAGTTTCACATGATTGGTCTAGACGACACGACCCCTGACGGCTACGACGTATAGTGCTTCACGTTGCCTGAGAATATTACTAACCCCTGTTACAGATATTGTTTAGGCCTATAATTCTGGGTGAGTAGCGGTTGGCTATTCCTCATTTGAGATCTGTCAAACCCGTGAAGCTGGAACATTGTTTTAAGTGGGCGGTCTGGATGACTTCATGTAGTATTCACTTGTCGCACGAACCATTTCACGTTTCGTCTTGGCGTTTTAAGAGTTGTAATTGGAAGCCGATTATCCGCTCACTGAAGAACCCAAACGCCAAGTCAGAGAAGACCAATTATAGAATCAGATTTCTGGGCATTGATATATACATCATTGCTTCAAAACTTGTCGCACTTGTTCCTTTTTTTCCCTCATCGCCCTGGAGGTTGACTTTTATTCTCTTACTGCAGGCCAGTCATTTTCTAAACTTTTTCGAGGTTGTGTCAATCATTTTTCTGCAACAATGGGTTCAAAGTATCGTCCAGTTCCTGAAGATGAGGAGCAACAAACTCATGAGAAGAACGCTCTCTTATCACCTCTGCCCATCTACACCAACATCTCGCCCTTCATTTCACAACCAGGCGCACATCCAATATTGATATGGATATGTCATGGTGTCTTACTCTCCTTCTCATTAGCATTCTTCGCCCTTTCCTTACTACTTCGCGCCAGCCCTTTACAAAGCGGCGTTTGCAACCAGCCCAACTTTCCTTATTGTAAGTCTATCACCGCATCTTTTTTTATACCTCTATTAACGTCGAATAGCTCCCGCAGAAAGCGTTGCAGACTTCCATACGGTCCGATACAATATTACTCCAGCCCTCGAGATGTCCGAGTTTGTCGGATACGGGCCAGAAGTTGATAAAGCATGGAATCATGTTACATACGACGTCGGTGATCAAATGATCTCACAAGCTGAGCTTGACAAATTAGGCCTTGACCCCAAATCCCTCAAGGTCAAGGATCCCAAGACAGGGCATACGGGCTATCGCGTCGGAATTCAAGTATTTCATCAGCTTCACTGTTTGAACTTGCTTCGGCAAGATACCTACAGGGATTACTACTCCAAGATGGGTGGCGACATTGAGGTTGAGCCTATGGACTTGAGAGGGCATCTTGGTAAGTCGGAATTTTTGTTTCAGTTGCTTGATCAATACTAATCTGATTCGTAGACCACTGCATCGAGATTCTGCGAAACAACATAATGTGCCAGAGCGATACTGGAGTTTTCGCATTCAAGTATTACGATGGCTATGATGGGCACTGGCCTGATTTTAGCACGCTGCACACGTGTCGCAACTTTGATGCCATTCGAGACTGGGCGTTTGAGCATGCAGTTGTATTTGGGGATGAGGATTAAACAGAGCGGGAAACACACTCAGATAGAATTAAGATCGACTATAGAACCCTGGTGGTAAATAATGAGCCATTAATCTCGATCTTGGCTGCGCACGCACGCATTGACCTGTAGCGGATTACGATGTCGGCTTTTTCATGTGACAAGTAATACCAAGCATTGTGCCTACCAGAAGTGGTAATAATTAGAGTTGCGACAAACATTCGACTTACAAATGACGACTTCTGACTGGCTGAAATGATGCGTGGAGTTTATATCTCAGCTGTCAATTATTCACAGAATGAGACTGCATGCAAGCCGATAACGTCAGATGTAAAAAGTCCCTGTAGAGTGTTCATTCGAGCTTAGCCATGCATGCAATTTGATTGGACCGTCTAATTGGAATCTGGTGGTGATAAGATAAGATGGGTCGACAAGATCCTCCACACTACCCTACAGAGATAGATTCAAATCGTAAAGAACTATTACTGGCAGAAGAGACCAAGTATATAAATTCAATTATAGTAAATACGGTATCTGGTATTACTATTATCTTTTTTAAACTCTTCTCAGAAGGGTTCTACTGCTCTCTAAACCAGTGTCATCTGACAAGTATGAGTTGACAGTTTCCACTAATGACTCGAGCATTCTGAGACATTGAGATGCTGAATGATGACAATCCTTTCATCCGAAATAGCCCAAACAACTCGCCAAGCCGGCATCGGCTTGGGCCCCAGCATCACCTCCACAATCTATCAAGATAATGTGATCACTTAACACAAGCTTAGCAAAAGTTCTCAACCTCCGGTAGTTTAACCATACCAAAATGCTTCATTTTAAGCTTACAGGGGTTGACCCGCCTAGATCAAGCCCGTGTGTCGGCAGAAGATCCTACCCAGTCGGGAAGGTCTCTTGGCGTCCGAAGTTCGGCTGTCTCGTATTAGCCACGGCGGCCATTTCCTTTAACAGAAGGTCCAGGGGTTCATTTCCGAACACTAGCATAGGTACGGAATAGACACCGCGGCAAGTCGTCCACTCATGAGTCAATACGGCAGGTCAAATTTACGGAATATCTTGTGTTGTCGCTCTTATGGGGAATTGGGATAGATAAGCATGGCGAGTTATGCTGTGATGGGATGGACCTTTGATCTGGATGAACGGAGATATGGCATAATTGGAAACGATCGCCATGAGATAGTAAGATGGATAGATTATGCCCGCTCTATGCTGTAGCGAAGAACAATAGAATATCGTTATAAATATGAAGTGTAGTTGCGTAGATTATAGTCAATATCCTCATCTTCATCTATCTCATCTCATCTCATCACATCATCGCAAAAATGGTTTCCAAGCTCGCTCTCGCTCTCTTCTTCGGCAACGCCCTCGCTGGTCTGGCCGGACGCGCCATTCCTCCTCGCTGCGCCATCGCAGACCCTACCCCCGAGCAAGTCCAGCACGCTCAGAACCTCAAGAAGATCGAGTCCGTCTCCAAAGTCGCTGCTACCTCCATCACCGTCGACACCTACTTCCACGTTGTGTCTTCATCCTCCTCAAAGTACATCACCAAGGCTAAGCTCCAAGCCCAGCTCAAGGCCTTGAACGATGCCTACGGTGCTCAAGATATTACCTTTAACCTCATCGACACCACTTTCACCACCAACTCTAACTGGGCTGCTGGAAATGGCGAGGTCGCCATGAAGAGACAGCTTCGTCAGGGTGATTACAAGACTCTCAACTTGTACTTCACTGATGTTGCTAAGCTTGATGGCCTTGATGCTCTTGGATACTGCTTTTTCCCTGAGCCTAACGTCTCAACTGGTTCCTCAACCTTCATCCGCGACGGTTGCGTCATTGTCGCTGAGACCGTCCCCGGAGGCTCAATGGCTCCTTATAACCTCGGTGGAACTGCCGTTCACGAGGTCGGCCATTGGTTCAACTTGTTCCATACTTTCCAGGATGGCTGCACTGGTGGAGATCTGGTTAGCGATACCCCTGCTCAGGCTAGCCAGACCAGTGGGTGCCCTACTCGACGGGATAGCTGCCCTAACCAGGCTGGTGACGACCCCATCCACAACTTTATGGACTACTCCGATGAGTAAGTTATTCCCGGAAGACGCTTTGATACAATTACTAATACTTATTCTAGTGTTTGCTACGAGGAGTTCACCCCTGGTCAGAAGACCCGCATGCACAGTGCTTGGACCACTTACCGCAAGTAGATTTGCGATTATGAGATGAGATAAGATGAGATGAGATGTATATGAATGTTTGTACATATTTCTGCATGGGAGCTATGTGGAGTTTTCGAGTTGATGGGAATGACTGTATTGGTGTTATCTGGATAGCGAGTATGAGATTGGATATGAAGAGATGAGTTGATCTGAAACGTTTCACATGTTTTAGTGAATATTTCGCCCCGTACGGGGTATAGTGAAACCTCCGTTCCTTCGGTAGTCGCCGTAAATTCCTTTGAAACCTCGGCCAATCCCGAGTCCATCTAATTGGCTGAATATGTTGGTGGAAGCGCTGTGATGACCCAGGTTTGAAGGACATCGTGAAACTGCGGCGATACAGACATGCAAGGCCCACTTCAGATGAGTTTAGTGTAGTTACTCTAAAACTCATCATAAATTTAGTCCACTTACTCAAACCTTTGACCAAGTCTAGTATAGGTGTTCTAAGCCTTTGCCTCGCATTCAATACAGTGAGCGGTAATCTCTGATGAATTTTAAATATTTCTTTGCTCTCACACCAATGGCTGACAGGTTTGCACGCCCATCATCCGCTGATGGCTTCAAAGCTCGCACAGCAGCAAGGATCTCCAGCTGGTTGTTCTCAACAGCCAGAATCCGAGAGATATTCGCATAAAACCCATTCATTTGCTGAAGGTCAAGCAGGATCTAGGCTTAGTTAGCCTGCCCACTCTGGTACTCCTGTAGAAGTTGGTTTAGTCTGGCAAGAACCGTAACCTGCGAACTCTTAAGCGACCAAAGCCGTCTGGTGAAGGGTTTATACTTGGTGGACGCGGCAAGGACACTCCACTTGTAGAAGGAGGGAGGGTGACGGTGCTGGAGTACCTTCGGGGACGGTGGCTGGTGTGGCGGTTGCGGGTGCTGGTGGCACGCGGGAAGGGACTGGGAGTCCGGGACAACACGTAGGGTCTGGCGCTGTTATGATATGGGTAGAGGACTGCGCACGGGATGAACAAATCACCTGCGGAACCGTGTGCTGTGCCACGTGACTGGCGGGCTGTGTTCATTATTGCTCAAATAAAAACCGAGAAAGCAGAAAGCAGCTGGCAGCGCAGGTCTCAGACTGTAAGGCGACATCTAATAGGTCTGAAATACGGATATAAGAACTTAGATCGGGTCCCGTAAACTTCGTCCTGCCTTAAGGGTGCCTCCTCCAAACAATGGCAAGGCCCTTTTTCTTCCTCCTCGATCAGATATCGTTGAGGGACTGTAGTGAATGGCAATCGAGTCCAAGCTGTAGCTGGACTCATGGGAGGAGGCTCAGCAGCATGAAGAGGACGAGGTGAGACATGAGATAGAGAAAGAGAAGGAAAGGAAGGAGTAATAACAGGCCTGGAAGTGGCAGCGTAGCAGGAATCGTGGCTATAACCGATGTCGCAGTTGGTGACGGAGGACAAGGAGGTGCAGCAGGAGCTGGAACCGCTGTGGTCGGAAGCTGTCTTTGGCGCTGCCGAGAGGCAAAGGTTGATAAATGTGCCCGAGGTGTATCAAGTTCCGGGCGATATGGCTGTCTTGGTAGGCGACTTCCTGTTTGTAACATTGTGAACAGCTCATAACACAGGCCATAAACAAACCGCAAGTGTGAGAGTATAATGTTAGATTTGAAGGGTGACGCATGACATGGTCAGGGTCTTCAGCCCTAGATGCGTGGACTACAAAATCGTAAACTCTGACGAGAACTCTGCTTGAGTGGCCTCCAAATGTGAAGCTTTTGGGAAAGTGGAGAAACTCATTGACAGACATAAGCAACATAATGAGAGAGAAGGGAGATGACCATTCATTCGCCTAAAGTTTAATAAAAGTAAAAGGTTTAGGTTCAGCTCGGCCATGCTAATCTTACTAAGCCATGGATTAAGTGATAAGGTTCCAGCTTATCTTGAGCTCTCATGTGGGTAGTTGACATGCTTGAACTTTAAGTTGGTTGACATGACAGCTCATGTAAGACACCAACCAAACCATCCTCGAACAAACTTTCAAGGACCATAGTGAACCCAAGTTGCCCAAAACCTCGGATCAACCCCAGCCTGCCGCTGTTCCAGAACAGCTTGTCTCAACGCCCTCGCGGACCGATCTCCCGTAACACCCGTCCCTCCTTTCAGCAAATCAGCGTAAAAGACCTTGGACACAAGACCACAAGTCTCATCCTCTGCCTTCCACAAGCTAGCTACTACACACGGTACCCCCGCCATTTGGAACCCAGCGGCAAGATGGATCGATTCCTCCGGAAGCATTGGATCGCCTGTGATAGCCGTCTCACATGCTGATACATAGATGAGGGAGCAGGTGAGCTTCTTTGGCGCGGACATCATGCTTTGCACGTCGAGGACGTTTCCTCTTGCAATCTCGCCATTTGTACTTTGGGTGTACCAGTCGCGTAGGAGGAGGCCGCTCCGTGCTGGGTTCAAGTTGTCGACTTCGCCGTGGCAGGCGAAATGTGCGACCTGTGAGTTTAACAGACCCATGAGTGCCTCCTTTCGAACTGGGCGATCATGGATTATGGTGTCGTATCCTCCGCGAGTGAGAATTGTGCCAATAGCGTCGATCTCGTTTGAGGCGTGTTGCAGTGGGGCAAGGTGATCTGTTGTCTCCATCTTAACCAGCATCGCTTTCTGATGTCCAACAGATTGCATCATCTCTTTCTCCCGGTCCCTCACAAATGACAACCCTCGGAGAGTATTCGTATACGATGGAACGCATCGATCGAGCACCGTGCAACGCTCTCCAGTCTCTACTGCCCGTCGATGATCTCCAGCAGCATGAATGGGCCAAGCATTAATGCTACTCGTCGTCAACCACCAGACCCTCGGCAGATCTCCATCTTGAGGAACACCATCATACCCCAGACTGAGTAGGACGGGCTCTGCTACAACTTCCCAAAGCCATGTAAGTAGATAATTGAGAAGATCCCCGCCCTGACCATCTCCGTCATTAGACATATCAATGGCCTCGCGAAAGAGTTGCTTGTGCTCTCTGATATCATCGACAGTGAAATTGGGAAGTGAGATTTTCCGAATGTCTGTCGTGGTGATGATGAGAGCGTAGCCACCACTCAGAGGTTCCGTCTCGACAATGACGATGGGACCAGACTCGGCAAGTTCATAAAAGTGCGAGTCATTGCGGGGCAGCCTGAGAAAATCTTGGAACCCTTCTTTTGTTCTGATCTCGGCTATCAGCTCCTGAAACGAAGTGGACTTGTTGTAAGCCGTCTGACTCTGGAGAAACTTCTTATCAAGGTCGAAACGCGCCGCTCGCTGGCCCTTGACTTTCTCGGAGACTCTCGCTTCAATGAAGCGAGTTGCGAGATCTGGAAACTTCTCCCTCAACTGATCCAGACCAGCATCAGCACCCTTGTTGAGAATCTCCTCCCACAAGACGCATCGACTTCTCTCATATAGCTGTAGCGCTTCTACCACTGAATCTCCAGCGGCGAGCGAAAAGCAAAGAGCAAGTGTCGGCAAGGCTTGGAATTTCTTCGCTTGGCGTAACTGATCGGCGCGCGTGTTACAAGCATATACCGCGAAGGGGAGATCCTCAGCTGCTTCTCGGATGTAGTTCTTTGCAGCTGCCGAGTCCTTGGCTACCACATGCGCAAACATGGATGCGTAGACTTTCATCCACGCGATTGCATGACGAGCGATACCAGGTGCCGATGAAAATTGAGTCATCATGATCAGGTATGCATTTGCAGCCAGATTGCTCAGTGGAGCTGGACTGACAGTCCAGATCACGATGAGTAGCTCTGCTTGGTTGATGAGCAGGCTTCCACGGTTGATATCGTCCATGCCGCCCATCGAGATGCACTCTTGGAAGTTCACGAGCGCATCGCGCAGGTCTCGCAGGCTGAGTGTCTTCTTAGCTCTGTACTGCAACGTACGCGTCAAATTGACTCGCGCCGAGAACAAGTAAAACTTGTCCGTGCATCCACAAGAGAGCGCTACGTTGAAGTTCTTCTCAGCTTGGGCAAGAAAGTTCAGATCTTCTTCTCGGTGGTACTGACGAAGATATGCTGTTCCGAGCATGTTATGCAGTGCCGAGATTTCGACTGGTGGGAGTTTGAGATTCCTACCTAGAACCTCTTCGACAATCTGACCAGCTCTGATGACATCTTTCACGTCCTGGGTATCGTCATACCTGAGCTGAAGAGCATGGCTGAGACTTCTCGTCCGAGAACCAGCCCGAACTTCGGTAGGTCCAGTTGAGTCCAGACATATCTCAAAGGCTTTGATCGCCGTGTTGATGTCTTCCAATCTTCCAGAGAATTTGAACTGATAAATGGCTGTATTACCCAAACCATGAGTTAACATAATGTTCATAGTACCGTCAGAAGATCCCTGCTCCTTCGAAGCATCAAGGCCGTCCTGGTATGCTTCAGTGGCCTGTGAAAGATACTTGACATCGCCGGTACATTGACATTTGACGACGTAAGCATTGCCGATATCATTCATGACAGTAAGATAAAAGGGATCCGTTCGAGACGCTATTGTCTTCGCTGCAATGAGTGCCGTCAAAGCGCCATCGATGAATTGCTCTTGTCCAGGAATCTGCGCCGACACAAAAGCCGCCCTCCCAGAAGCTCTCAGACATCGAGCTTTCATCGGGTCTTCGAGGTCGTTGAGGAAAGGCAAGACATCGAGATTTGCTTGACACGCGTTACGGAGATCGTCTTTGTCGCCGTTAGCTTCGAACCTGAGGAGAAGTGCTATGGCGAGTTGTTGATAGCAATTGATCTGTTGGTGACCTTGTAAGTCTGGATGGTCGAGGGCGTCTTGTAAACACTTAACAGCCAGGTCGATTTCCGAGAAGAGCCCGGTTTTGCTGAATTGCTCTTCATGCGCACCTGCGTCTCTGATCAGTCGTGCTGGTGTTTTGGGTGATGGATCGACGATCTCTAGCTCATTCATCCGCTCGAAAAGCTTATCTGCTTCGATCTGTGTTTCCCGGTGGCTATTCTGCTCTGCCCTTTCAGTAAGTGCATTCGCTAGCTCTTCCAGTGCATCTGCGGAGTTTGGATGAACCCTAAGTGCTTGCCTCAAGTAGCCGATCTGAGTAGAAGGATCTCGCGTGTTCTCTTCTTCATTTAGCTTCTGCTGTAGCGATGCCAAGTTAATGAGACAGTTGAAGCGGTCTTTCGAACGCTTTTCTTCGGAGACTGCAAGACCTCTGTTGAGAGAGGCCTTAGCCTTTCTGAGATTCTCGATATCCTGGTTCAGATCGTAAAAGTGAACGAAACACGCGGCGCGAGCGCGATGGATATCTGCAATGGTGTATCTGAAAGGCGTCGAGTCGAAGTGGCTCGGGACTGATTCTTCGGCAAGCTGCAGAGTGGTCATACTCTCACAAAGTAAGCTTTCCTTTTCTTCTTCCTGGAATAGGGCCCTTTCCTGCTGTAGCTTTGCTAGGCCAAGATAGAAGATGGGCTTCCCTGGAAAGTCTGTCGCCAGCGCTTCATGGAAAGCCGCACTCGCACCCTCAAAGTCGACCTCTTGGTGGTAAACCTTGTACCTTTGCGTGAGGATATCGCCAAGATCATCGAGATGCAATGCTCGGCTTGAATGATCCCGCGGTCCAAACTCAACAGCCTTTCTAAGATATTCCACTGCTTGATCCAGAGCCTCAGGCTCATTATCTGGACTTGCAACCTCCCACTGTCTCCGCAGAACTCTCCCAAACATGCTGACCACAACCCCTCTCATAGGCTCACTCTTGAGAACGTTGAAAACAGCTAGAGCGCCCAAGATAGCTGCATCCTTCAGGCCAGACGTATTGTTGCCGATACCTTTCGTCATCAAGACTTCCTCACTTGCCATGGAGAATCGCCTTGCTCTCTCGGAGCGATCCATAAGCATGACAGCATAGATATACTTGCATGTTTCCGGATCCACGTCCTTCAGAAAATCTTTGTTACGGCAGAATTGACCGTCTGGAATGAGCTCTTCATCTTGCTCTTGAGATGCAATCAACATTGCAGCATGTTCAAGCTGACTCGTGAGATCTGATGCCATGGCGAGTTTTTTGAGAAGCCGGCAGCTGAGGAATCATTCAGTGACAGGAAAAGAGGGGAAAGATGACTTGCGCAGGCAACAAGACATATGATATGATCACTGGACTCTGATGCGGGGTTTTCATCCTCATGTATGTAAGAAATGTGAAACATTGGTTCCAGTTGACAAAAAGATCGAAACGATGTTGGGACACTTTACTCCCAGTTCGAAGGCGTAGGTGGCGCGTCTTTTCTGTCAGTGATTATCGAACGGCCGAGACAATTGCGCAATGCAACCAGCTGATAGGATACAGTATCACAAGCTGAAGCGCAGTGTAACATTGCGCGCATAAATATTGGCACACTATTGGCGCCGCATCGGCTAAACCGGGTCATGAGATACGAGGTATTTGTGCTGCCTATTTTACCTAAGATAAGAACAGACCTACTACCCCTCCACCACATACTAAAATCTTTGAGATAGCTAATGATAATGGGCAAGGCTTTAGATCTCAAGTACGCCGAGCTGATGCGGGCGCATCCTTTCGGCACGGCGTTGTACCTACCCATTCCCTCGAGCCAATTTCAGCCCGGGTTCATCGGGTATTTTGACGCGACTGGGGCCTGGAATCCCATCGGAGACCTCACATCGTCGTCAAGCCTACCATCAGGTTTGTCATCCATCGACGGCACAACGTTGAAGCAAGCGCCGTCTCAGAAACAAATATGGGGACCAAAACTGGGCAATGAAACAAGAGGAAAGGCGATAAATCTCACTGTCGGTCTTGGTGCAATACCCATGCTGGCTGCAGCCGCACTGCCCTTCGACGTTTCCGCCTGCTTCCGGTTCCAGGCAGATACAAACCACGGAGCTGTTCTTCTCACCAGTGGTCCTGTTGTCCATGAGCGGTATTACCATAAAGAGCCTCTTCTTCAATGGATGAAGCAGAACGCGAAAGGCATAGTGAAATCACACCCCGAGGTCAGAGAAAATGGCTTGTGGATTGTTACTTCGACGTTGACAGCAGAAAATGCATCGGTCAATTGTTGGAACTCGAAAGACAAAAGCGTCGATGTTGGGTTTAGCACAACGGCACTTGAGTTTGGCGAAGTGGCTCCAAAGGGAAGTTATCTTCACGGAGGAAGTGCAGAAGGATGGATAAGCACTCAGTGTGACGAGGTAAGTGCTTATGTCGCTGCTTCCGATTGCTTAAGGTAATTGACAGGTACAGAACGACAAAGGGCATGTTGTCTTCTTCCATGGCATTAGATTCACATGGGTTCCTATTCGAGGAGTGAGTCACCAAGTTGAACCGTGAATTGGATGGAAGCTAAATATTGGCAGTTGACAGAGAAGAAGGCTCCCAGAAAATTCAGAGGAGAGGGGCCAACATCGTCCGCATCTCTGGCGATATTTGAGGATGACCCCGATAATGGGGCGTTCGAAGTACGGTATGAAGACCAAACTGAGAAGGAGGAACAAGACGCATTGCACCAGGATGACGATGAGGAAGACGCATGGGAGTAAACATGGCCGTGTGAAAGTATCTAAGATGGGGCTTAATAAGTAAGTATTTATCAAAAAGTAGAAGCTGGCCTTGTGCTATGATTTCTGAGCTAATTTTAATTGTAAGTTTTGGCGACGTCAGGAGTGCAGTAATACAGCTCATGCTGTCCAGTCCTGGCTTTGAAGCCAAATGTAAACATCACATCAGTGCCTCCGGTAAAGCTTCGTGGGGAGATATACTTTCGTGAACAAATAAGCTCAATGTTAGGGATTGGGCGTTTTGCCCTGAGCCTTTGCGCTAAAACTCCTTTGACCAATGTATTTTGCCTCTTACTACCAGATTGACTTTTTCCTTTCATATAAGAGAGCCCAGAGCAACACATACGTACGTCCCAAATTTCCCTTTACTTTTTTTGCTTTGTTGCACAAATCTTGCTACATCCTTGAAAGCCGCCCTCAATCCCCATAAGTAATGTGCTTTATCGTGACGTTCTTGAATAAACCGAATAACCAACCATGGTGATGCTTCTCGGCAAGCTGAGAAGATTGCTTGCCCGCAAGTCACATGAAACGTCTCCGTCGGAGAGTCAAATACCGAGACCAAAATCGGCCGGAAGCAGTGATGTCCCAGAAAGCAGCAACAGCAGAGATCGCTCTGGAAAGGAACCCGTCGGTGTTATTGACAAGATCATCATGCCCAGAAAAAAGCGGTCACCACCGATAAGCCTTCAAAGCCTCCCTACAGAGCTTTTAACTCAGATCGTCACTCTCCTTGCCCCAGTCGACCGGGCAAGCCTTGCTTTTACATCGAGTTGGCTTCATAAGCTCTTCAGCAACACCACAAAACTTAACGGTTATGATCGTTGGAAATTCCTAAGTCGACTTGAACAAAGCTACATGTGGCCTTCTGAGATTCTCTGCGAGATCTGCCTGAAATTCCATGAACCTCGAAAGAATCGTCAAACCTTTACTGAAAAAGAGGGCCGACGGGCCTGTATTAGAAATGGCGCTCCAAGTCTTCAGCGATTGTCCATATCGCCTTACCTTTCGAGGGAGATCCACTTTGATGTCATGGCGGCTATGGCAAGATCCAACCGTCACAATTCTCGTGCGCTGCTTCCCGGCGATCAGAATGTACAGTTTGTGGCGCCGTATGTCAGCCATGATGATCAACTTCTTATACGACTGCATCAGACTGTACATTTCTCCCGTCAGAAACACGTGCTTCTCAAGTCACAGAGGATACTATTTCCAGGGCGAAATGCAGGCCGCGAGCCCAGCAAGGTCATTGAAGGCATTGAAGCTCTACGGTGGAGTTTTCAGGACAGCCACGAATTTGGTTCGATCTGTGGGCATATTAGATGGGCTGATATATACCCGTTCATCACTCGCCCGGAAGAGGAGTTCAAATGGCCTCGAGGACAATGGTCGTTCCGCCACTCAGGTCTACAAGAGTTTGACCTTCCTGGCGAACAGCTACAAGAATGTCTATGGACGCACAAAGAAGACTGTTGGTTAACCTGCCAAGCAAGGGCGAGACTAGACAGCGCCCTCGAAGGACGTATATGGTCCTGCGGGGGGTGTTCAACTGACTACGCCGTCAACATCATCCGCTCGGAGACTTCATGCGCGAACTATATTGTCATGACATCGTGGAAAGATCTCGGAACTTGTCTTTTAAGACAGGATCCGCTGTGGAAGGAGCATATGATTTCTCATGTTCACGCGGGGCACAGGCGTGAGGAATATGGTATGGTCGCGGGGCAGATTGAGAAGTTGACGAGGGGTCCTCGGAAGAGGGTATACTACTTCCCTCACTTTTCGATGAGGAGGCTTCGGGAAATGTTCATTGATGAGGAAGGGTGTGGCGAGTCGAAGCTCCTTGGCCGGGTGGCGGTTGACTCATGAGGTTCTATTTTTGCTTGCTACTTTTAGAGCACAAGCCGAGGGATGCAATACATGACGGCCGTAAAAGTCAATAGCTACCTATTGCTTGGCCTGCTCACTGTGTGAACAAAGGAAAGAGGAGAGAGTTACTGTCAAATGACAGAGAGTAGAGTTAACAGCGAGGCTTTTTCGTTACTGGCTGTAGGAAATTCGCAACGTGCTTCCTGAGAAGGGTGGTGTGACATGGTCTGCTTTGTTCCTTACAACCAAACGGATGTTCTCTGCCCCTTGGTATGCATAAGAGGTAGCTAGGGCCCATTTAACCGACTACGAGCGCCTCTCCCGACTTAGCTAAGATTAACTCTCCGGCTTATGTGAGATTGAGTTCTCGGATATGGGTGCCGAACGCAAGACTTGGCATGCCACATGTAGATCGAAGGGCAGCCAATCAAAGAGGATAAGAGACACAGCTTAGGGACAGACAGTATCACCTTCTTAATCCCGGACCAAGAACGGCGGCTGATCGTGCGGCGCACGTGGCCATACTCCCTTTTCTGACACAGCCTTGTAGGGTTGTCGAATCATATGACAGTATGGGTAATCTGTCAAGTCAATATTGCGATATGAACCAACAGAAGCGAGATTGACGACTGTAGATTGGGGTCAAGGGCGTAGCAGGACTGAAGGAAACCAATCTTTGTAGAATATCTTGTATAGTTATTTGTGGCCCCTTCTGGTATGATACTTACGGCCTCCACATTGTAGTACTCCACGAAGCCCAAAATTATAGACGATATGATCTAATTTGCCGAATTCCAGTCCGTCGTGCAGCATATTCAATGATCCAGAAATGCACCCAAAGGGATGTAAGGAAGAAGTACAAAGGTCCCGGCCAAATTGAGATGTTGCCGAGTTAGGTCTTGCCTTTCATCATCATATGGATATTTTATCTATGGGTCCGCAACTCTTGTCATTGTCCATTTTGATCATCCTCTGATTGGGCTGCTCGTTCCGGCCCATCCATCATTGGCTCGCCCACAAGGCAGACGTGGACAACATGTCCATCTTAGTCAGATGTAATGGTTTAATGATCTCAAGCATTGTGGGATCTGGATCCTTTGAGGGTCGTATCACTTATCTTGGGGGCAGTAAACATAGGGTCGGAAGTGGAAGTTTTCAGAGAGATTCGCCCACGGAGCAAGAAGAATATAGTATAAGATCCACAATCTTGCGTCTCGTATTCCGGTCATATCCTTTACGCTCATTACTCTCTCGGCCTGAGTGTATCCAGACGCAAGTATGCAGTTATTTCGCAGCGGCCACGCCGCCATCTCGATGATAACTGTCATTCTTCTTTGCCCATATCCACTCATTGCTAGCCATGCAGATGGCGTTTCACTCTACTGTGATGGTTATGCGCCCGATGTTATTCACCCAGAAGATCAGGGCCATGAACTACACGCGTCTCGCAGCAGTACTGATCTAGGCCCAAACGAATTCGACAACTTGACTGTTGCAGCCGAGCTTGATCGCAGAGCTGCCAAAGACTTTTACCTAAGAGTAATGCCACTTGGTGCTTCCATTACTCAGGGATACAAGTCTAGTGATGGCAATGGTTACCGCAAGTGGCTTCGAGCTCAGCTCCGCTTCCGTGGATGGAAGGTCAATATGGCTGGATCGGAGCGAGATGGTACTATGGCAGACTCGGTAAGTTATACATGGAGATCAAATTCACTGGTGGCATGCTTAACGTTTGCTAGGATAATGAAGGTCATCCTGGCTGGACGATTGAGTCCGTCCACGGCGCTTGGACAAAAAGAAAGTGGATGAAGCCAAACCTGGTTCTCATCAACGTTGGGCTGTAAGTCTATGTGACCAGAAACCTCCATATGCCAAGCTAACTCAATAGGAACGACTGCAACTCGGGAGGCGACCCTAGCAAAGCCGGGGAACGAACAAAAAGTCTGGTCGATGACATCTTCGACAGTGTCCCCGGCGTGACAGTTGTTCTATCAACCCTCCTCCTAAACAAGGATTCATCCAGAAACTCCTGCTCCGACGACATCAGCAAGTAAATGCGAAAGGTCGCAGCAGGATACAAAGGAGCACGCATCGCCCTCGCCGACGTATGAAGCGTCATGTCCATGGACGACATTGGCCCTGACAAGGACCATCCCACCGACGACGGTTACAAGATGTTTGCGGGTGTCTGGTGGGATGTCATCAGCAAGATAGAAGATCAGATCCAGCCGCCCGCAAAGGTTGATAATCTCGACGATGCAGCGGGTGGATCGAGCAATCAGTGTAAGAAAATCGCTGGTAATGCTGGCTTACCTGGTCAATCTCAGATGAGTAGTGGTCACGATGATGGCAATTACGTTCATAAGAGTACTTCGAAGGGTGTTATTGAGAGTGCCAAGATTGACAAGGGAAGTGATCCAAAGTCTATTACTGATGCGATCCCTTGGCATGTTTTCTTTGCGAATATTGTCAAAGGTGACCCGAATGCGGAACGAACGGCTTCTCTTGATGATTGGATCCGTGTCTACCATAACACCAAGGACAAGAACGCATATTGGTTCCGTCAGAATTTGGGAGGAAGCAAGTTTAACAAGTCGGTTCAGTTCAACATTGACATGGACTGTGATTTGGGCCCTCGTGAGTACTTCCCGGTTCCCTCACTTTGAACACCGCTGACTATGATTTCATCAGGGTACGCATTTGCCGATTTTGTAAGTGAACACTATGGCACACTGGAATGAGCTAACCATTTGAGTAGAACAACGATGGTTTGGACGATTTCTTCTGTATAAAGGAGAATGCTGTATGGGTCTCGCTGAATCGCGGCGGGAACCCTCCCAAGTTCGAGAGCATCGGTCAAGTCATTGGTGGTTTCGATGGACTGAAAGCCACTGATGTTCGCATAGCAGGTCAGTTAGCATCAGCCCTGGCTCCTTGGAACAGTTACACTAACACGAATATCAGATATCGATGGCGACGGCAGAGCAGACTTTTGTCTTGTTAGGTCTGCTGGCGAGATAGCGTACGTTCACCCTGAGGATGATGAGCTAGATCTGACTGTATTAGGTGCTCTTTGAATGGTGGCTGGGGTGATAAGCCTCAATGGCAAGGGTTCAGCACGGCCAATGGCATTCGTGGAACTGTTTTCAACACTGACCAACCAGACAAGGCCGGCATAATCCTTGGTATGCCATATATTGCTCTTCTTTTTCGTCTAGTAACTAACATGACTTATAGCCGACCTCAACGGAGAGTAAGTTCGCCCGATCTGGACCTTCTCTTGCTATCAATAGACTTACTGATACCCATATACAGTTTCCGGAGTGACGTTATGTATATCGGTGATCACGGTCAAGTCAGTACATGGATCAACAATAGAGGCAGTGGGAAGGGAATAGTAAGTCTCAATGACAATCGAGGGAAACGATCTCCTTGCTAACAAAGATAGGTACCGCAATGGAGATCCGCGGGCCAAACCCACGCTAGCCAAGCCGTACGAGGTATCCAAGACAGCATCAAGTTCGGACGCATCTACGGCTCGAACCGCCTGGAATATATCTTCCTGGAAGAAGAAAAAGACCATTTCGACGTAGTGGTCTGGCAAAACCAAGGCGCCGGTGGAACCAAGCTCAAGGCGGACGGTAACTATTACTGCGACATGCGTGGGACTGGCAGCGATGATTATGTCTGGATCTACCAAGACGGCCACGCTGCTGAGATCAATGCCAACATCCACTCACCGCCGGCGTGGGGACATAGCACCAAGATTGAACTCACGGTTCCTGGGCCGCGAAATGGTATTCATCTCGCTGACTGGACTGGTGACGGGAGATGCGACGTTATTGTGCAGAACAAGGCAACTGGGCATTCGACGGTGTACAAGAACCAGTATGACAAGGGAGCTGACCGCATTTTCTTTGACAGTGGTACAGTTGTTGCGACGAACTGCAATCAAGGCTGGGGTGTTGGTATCTTTGACCTGGGAATGAGATTCCATGACATCGAGTAAGTAGGCCTTGACCCATCTACACACCTTTCCTCAGCGTCCAAACCGTGTACTGACAAGAATTTTAGCGGCGATGGAAGAGCTGATGCGTTGTGCATTGAGAAGAACGGCCGTATCACTGGTTGGCTCAACAAGGCCGATGGCTTGGAAAACGTCGGCCAGATCAAGTTCTCAGAAGGATGGTAAGTTGCAACACTAATCACAGTCATATACATATAATAACAGCTGTGATAGGGATCGAGCCAATATCCGTTTCGCAGATGTCGAGGCGTCTGGAAGAGCCGATCTTCTTCATGTTGACAAGTACACTGGTGCTGTTGATGTCTTTACCAACAACGGTCATAAAGCTCAAGGCGAGAGCTCGTTTTCTTGGACCAACCGTGGCATGCTTTATAATCCTATTGACCGAGGCGAGAACATTGTGAGTTGGACATTAGAGTCAATGGCTTTGCTGGGTGGCTAATCATTGTTGTCAGCATTTTACAAACCAGGGCGGGAAAGGTCGAGCGGATCTAGTCAAGGTTGATCCTCAAACGAACAAGGTATTTGCTTTTCCTGGATTACGGATGTTCTTTAGCTGACAATTCCTTTAGGCATGGACATACTGGAGCCGTTGTAGCTCAACTGGTGGAGATGACAGCCCCCCAACAAGTAAGCACTCTTTGAAGCTATCTCAGCTATACCGCCGTGTATACTAATATACGTCAGCGGACCCGGGCCTGCCAAAGACAGGCGGCGGCTCCGTAGGCGATGACATCCCGATCATCGACCTTCCCGGTAAAGGCGAAGATCATAGCGGCGAGGTTTGCGGATACAAGTACCAGACCAACAGCACCGACGTGATGCACAAGACATGGAAAGATAGCGGCTCAGCAGACTGGTGGGACAAATAGATTCACAAGAACGGGGCAGAGGCATGGTCCGGCCACTTCTTCATGCAAGTCATGAACCAGCCAGGCGGCTCGACCTTTGACTGCAACAAGCTGAGCTCAGACAGTTGTGGTCTGCCCGCAGGTAAGAATTGCTCAGACTACATACCCCCTCAAGGTTTCTACATGCACTTCCAAATCGCCAACCTCTTCAACGCCTTCAAGACACTTTGGATGGACAGTATAGAGAATTCTATAGTGCAGCTGTCGACGGGTATCAAGGAAATCGTGAAAGAATACGGCACTCCACCACATCAAGAAAATGGCGACCTCCTCAACATACTAGTAGGTATCCTGACCTCACTTGCCGGCTTTGGAGCGGAGAAGGCGCTCTTTACTGGTACCATGACATCCTTTGTTGGTATCTTTGCCTCGATGTCAGCTGGCTCGAGCTGGGAGACGACGGTGTCACCTGAAACGCTCAACGAAGAGCTTGAGATGGCATACGGTGACATGTTTCGAAAAGTCGTGAACTCTACTCATACTTGGGTTCCATTTATCTTTAATGGTTCGTTGCCGAAAGGATGGAGTGATAAGCAAATGACCGAGTATGTCTATGACTTCTTCAAGGATGGTGACTGGTTGAGCAAGGACATTACGAGTCCGGCGATAGACCACTACCTGGAGCAAGTCCGCAAGAAATGGGTGTGTCCCCGCCATCTATCAAATCTCTTGTCTCTATGGTTCACTGATGGAAAATGATAGGATGAGTTTGCGGTTGTGAAGGCCATGAAGTCTAGGAACAAGGCCGATTACTTCCTCATGGTCAGCGATGTAAGTTACTATCCCAAATGACCATCCATCAAGTGTTGATAGGTACTAATATGGACTTTGCAATTTTTAGGAAGATACTCAGTGTACAAAGGTGACTATCATGACACAGCTTCTACTCCTGGGATATTGCTGACAATTTGAAAGCATCACGATGGTGTCGGTTCGATCCCAATACGCCAAGACATGTCTGAGCAGATTTGCAAAGACCACATGGAAGGCTGCCTCTGGCACGAAAAGGTAAGATCTCTCAACCCATCCCTTGCCCGCGTTCAAGTGTTCTAACATCAGATCTAGCGCTGTATTTGCTTCGGCTCCAAGTACAACGGCCCCGGAAGTATCGGTGGAGTAAGCAATTTCCAAGGGGACGATCTCAAGACATTCAAAGGTTACGTATTCGACTACGAAGCGGCTCTGAAGAACAATTACGATTGCGTAAAGTATAGGATCGACAACCCGAAGCGTTGCGTCTCCGTCACTGGTAATATTCCCGAGGAGTGCGATATCAAGGATGCTACTGTTCCTGATTATGATGATATGGATATCAACAACCCCATTCAGTACACCAAGTGTTGGTTCAACCTGGCTCCCGTGATGGGTGACGAGTACATTTGTGGCTGGACTGAGTAGCCAGCGAACTCCTGCTCTGACATTATTCCTTCGATTCCTGTATATATAATATTTATAAATAGGTCTTTTCCCCTGAAGGGATCCATTCTTAGTGCTGCAGTGGGGTGTAATAGAGCCTAGGACCTTGACCATAAGTGACAAAAAAGTCTCAGGTACACTTGGGTAGACTTAGCCAGACTTGGTTTAAATTTAGAAGATCTTTAACTAAGTATTTTTAACACCTCGGTTTACTATTAGAAGTCTTCTTATATCCCATAACACCGCTATCTTGTTTGCCTGAGTTGTCTAAGGTATGGAAGAAAATACAAGCCTATGTTCCCGTTTTGTGCTAGGAATAACACGGACATCTCGAGCTGGCCTCAAAATCTCTTGGAGCGCAAATATCCAGTGAAATCGATTACTTCGTTGGATGTCCTGCATGGATGCCTTAAAAATATGCCATAATCTTGGCACCTCCGGAGCCTCATTGGAGTGTTTGTCCCAGCTGAACCAGGCTGCATCGAGTGGGGTTTTCTTCCCAACTTCGCTCATTATTTCCTTCTTCACGCGGTACTCATGAACATCGCTAAGGTCCGGTATTGGAAAGCATCAATAAGTACTGGTCTGGAGCGATGCCGAGAAAGTTTAGACAACTGAAGGACCGTGTCCAGGAGGGCCTTGGGAAATTCCGATCCAAATCTGATCAGTCCGAGTCACTGGTATGACTTCCATACAATCGATGGATACTTTAGTCGCTGACCATGTTTGCACCAAATAGGCAGCCGAAGACCAAGTGCCTGGTCGGATCGAAGCCGGATTTCCACAGTCGGATACTCGAGTATCTCAACAAGAAGACCGAGCCGAAGTAGTAGCAGGCCCAGGAGATGCATCGAGTTCTGTTCCTCAGTCCGATACGAACAGGAATGCTACGGATCCTTCCACGATCGAAAGCATCGATGTATCCAGCTGGGTAAATATGTGGCCGGAGGCGTACGAGAAGGTCAACATAGACCCAGAGCATTTGGTACTTCTGCAAAAGTTGCAGACGTTTCTGGTGGGCGAGGCCGAAGAGTCGGAGGTTGGTATATACTTGCTGTTGATCTATGCATCCGTGATTGCACAAAGCTAATGATATGCTACCTCAGCAGATGTTATTACATCATCAAACGATCCTTCCTTGGCAGCTTACGATAGTACTCGTCTAAAGTCTATCCAGAAGAATGCAGAAGGGACCCTCAAAAGCTTCTCAGATGCCCATCTCTCCTTCAAAATTCGGGATCAGCCGATCGTCGTGCGGGAAAGCATCCTCAAGGCTGTCCAAGTTATCAACACCTTGAAGCCCATCATCTCCGGGGCTGTTGCAGCTGAGCCTTCTGCAGCTTTGGCATGGGCTGGCGTGACGAGTATTTTACCGATAAGTGGCAACTTATCTCCCAGATGGACATCTTTCTAATCAAATTTCTTCGCTAGGTTCTGGAAAACATCTTCCAGCAAGATGAGGATGCGGCTACTGGCCTCACCAAAATCATCTTTCTCATGGCTCGATATCAAGGGTTCCATGAGCCAGACTTTGCATCCCAACTAGCATCGCCGAGGTATGACTTGACTTCCAAAATCACCATTACTCTCTTACTGCTCCCTTAATTAGGAGTCTTACTGACTTGCCTAAAGTGAGTCAGGCGCTTCACATCAGCTTCTTTCTCGTGTCAGAGACGAGCTTGTTAGTCTGTATAGCAAGCTATATGTCTATGAAGCTCGATCTATTCTTCAGTACGGGAAGCGAATCAAAGCACATCGTGCTCTTAGAAATGCCCTGAGTGCCGATGGCTGGAAGAAGCCGTGGTCGGAGATTGAGACGATTAGCCATCGAATTGACAAGGGTGTCACTGCTCAAGTCAATGCTGCAACCTTGGGGACCTGGAAGGTAGTCAAGAATGTCCAGGACCATGTCGAGAGACTGGAGGCTATGCAGACTGTAAGTTCTCGTATTTTGCCACTGTGGACTTGACCTAACCTCGAGCCTCAAATGATAGGAATTCGACCGGCGGCAAGTCTTAGAATCCCTACGGGTCACTGGAAATGCTAGCTTTGACTCAGACAGACGCTCAAGAGTGGAAGCCCCTTGCCTACCAGGTACTCAGCGCCAAATACTCCAGACACTTCAAGACTGGACAGACGATCCCCAGGGTGAGATCATCCTGTGGCTTGAAGGAATGGCTGGATCGGGCAAGACAAGTATCGCCTTGACAGTCGCCGGTGCTTTAGAAGCCAGGACACCTTTTACTGACTCACTCCAACACCCAAGCACGTCTGTTCTCGGTGCCAGTTTCTTCTTTTCGCAAGGCGATGCTACCAGGAATAACACCACCGAGTTCTTTCGAACTATCGCATGGTGCTTGGTAGATATGTCTCCAGACTTTGGATCACGGATTGCCGAGGCTATCAAGCACAGCCCAGGCATACAGACAAAGTTCCCCGCTCAGCAGCTCGACAAGCTGATCATCGGACCCCTCACGTTGCTTGATAAGAGTGCTTTTCTGCCCCTTCGGCTTGTGGTGGTGGTAGATGCTCTTGATGAATGCGAGAACGAAGATGCAGAAGCCTTGCTAGGCATGCTTGAAAAGCTGAAAACTCTCCACCAGATACAGCTTCGTCTGTTGATTACCAGTAGACGTGAAGGACACATCGCTGCTGGCTTCAAGAATTTGTCGCGAGAACTATACCGAGGAATCGAATTGAAGAAGGTGGAGTCAACCTCTGACGGTCACAACGATATCACTTTGTACCTCTCCAAGACTCTCGGTGAGATTACAGAGAGATGGGGTGTTAAGGATAACGGGGTCAGTGATGACGACATCAAAGGGTTGGCTGTGAAGGCCGACGGGCTTTTCATTTACGCTGCAACTACCTGCAGATTTCTCGAATCGCCTCTGTTCGCGAACAAGAAGTTGAGAGATATACGCTTGGGTCTTATCCTCGAGGATGGATTGGAGAAGGGTGGTCCTCAACAGAGAATTGATGATATATACCTCAAGATCTTGACTTTTCCGGACATCCTTGAATCTCACCAAACACTCCAGGATGAATTCTACAAAGATATCACCAGAGTTATTGGCTTCATTGTTGTACTGTTTCTGCCCGCTTCAGTGGAAACCCTTTTCTATCTACTCCCAACAACGGCAGAAACGTCAGAGAGGGCGGCAAGAGAAAACCTCGATGGGTACTTGCGCAGGCTCCATTCGATCTTGAACGTCCCTGAAGATCCTGCATTCCATATCTCACTTGTACACCTGTCATTCCGCGACTTTATTCTCGATCAAAACCGGTCCGAGCCGCTCCAGCTTTCTATCGATGAGCTTTGAATGCATCGCGAGGTACTACATCGATGTTTTGCGATTATGAAATCGAAACTTAGCCAAGATATCTGCTGTTTGAACCTCCCAGGATCCCTCGTTTCCGATGTCGATCCCAGTCACATCTCAAGCCACATTCCTCGGTATTTGCAGTATGCGTGCCGCTACTGGGTCAATCATCTCGTTAAAGCAAATCATAGATATCTCGACCATGATATGTCGGACAATGTATCGGAGAAAAACGTGTACCAGACATCCGCTGGTCTAGTGCATGAACTGCTGAAAGAAAGGCTTCTATACTGGCTGGAGGTTATGGCATTCATTGGAGAAGCATCGTCAATAATTTCGATGCTCATACAGTTGGAAAGGTTTATCAATGTAAGTCTTTTGACGAGCATGGTTAAGACTCTCTCATGAATGATTAATAACCTTCATTGATAGCTGTCCATAAACCCTGATCTGTCGTCTTTGTTGCATGATGCGAAACGCTTTGTGCTGAACAACCGATGGAGTATTGAGCATACCCTTCTTCAAATATATTGCTCTGCTCTTCTCTTCTGTCCAAAGGATAGTTTAGTGCGCTACTACTACCGAAGGATGATTCCTGTCTGGATTACTAAGAAACCTGAAACCCAGCAAACATGACCTGCAGAGCTCTCCATACTCGAAGGCCACACGAATAATATTCACGATACAGCATTCTCTCCGACGGAAACCCTACTCCTGTCTATCTCAAGTGATTGCACAACTAGAGTCTGGGACTATGTTACAGGATCAGAAAAGTACAGGTTTGAGGATCCATATACACCGCGGAAAGTCTGTTTCTCGTTCGATGGGTTTAAAGTTGCTTCGGGGTGCTATGATGGAACAGTGAGCGTTAGGGATCTCAGAAAAGGAACAAAATTCTGTTTCAGTTCTGCACACATTGTGACCGGAATGTTGTTTTCACCAACTAGTTGCAACATCTTGGCAATATGTGCGGCCGAAGTTCTCCAGGTATGGGATACTGAGGAGAAAAGACAGCTGTTCGCCCTACAAGTCCTAAGTCACATTCGTCACCATATAGCATTCTCCCCAGATGGACACGTCGTGGCTGTTTGTGTGAACAAATTTGCTGGGCTATACAACATGGAACTGGGGCAATTAATTCATGAATTCTTTCCGCACAAGAGGTTGATGGGCTCGCAAGTCGACAAGAATATTCACAGAATATCAATCTCTACTGACAACAGCATCGTCGCGGTGAGGTTCGGCGAGAGTGTCGATTTCTGGGAAATGGTACCGCCATTTCCGAAATTGATTAGAACCTACAAGTCTGCTTGGAGCGACTTCTCCCCATTCCTGTTTATATATCCGGATGAGATGATCAAAATCTATCAAACCCATATCCCATCATGTCCCCATATGGTCGATCTTTTTGACCTGGCTACCGGAGACTCACTCGGGACATTTTTCAAGAGCCTTGTCAAGCAGGATCCACATGACGGGCCTCTGAAAGCAGAGGCGATAGCACATCGTCCTCTCATTAGAATCTTCAGCGGTTCGTCCACTTCAGAATTCAGGGACAGAGAGCAGAGTACTCCAAATTTCGTTGAGTTCTTGGATGGCAACAACATGGCGCTTAGCTATTGTTACGGCATGAGAACAAAACAATGGAAAGTAGTTGACGGGTCTATGAAGGCGTTCGGGGTCAATATTCGGGGACTTACATACTCACCAGATCGAGAATTTGTTGTTTTACAGCTGAATCGTGGTGATGAGTTCCAACTTTGGGATATAAGGTTGACTCATAAGATTGCTGCTTATGAGCAGCTGGCTCATATGACATTTTTACCACAAGCAAGCCAGTTAATTTCCTTATCTTTGTTGGGGGATCTTCGGATTCTCTCTCTTGATCCCGAAAGCCTTGCACTTGAGACGGTTAATACTTTTCGTCTTCCTGGCGTATCCTTCAATACCATGCCAAAAATAAGCGCCTTGGAAGAAAAACCTCTTTACGTATCACCAAATGGCAAAGTGGTCGCCGCAATCTTTTCCTGCGATGATGAAGATAACATTAATAACGACGAGGACGACGAGGATGACGATAACAATGATGTTGACGAGGACGATTACATTTATGATGACTCCATTCCGTACTTGCTACAACTATGGCACATTACTAGCGGAGAGAAAATCAAGGAGATCCGTTATCGCTGCCTTGGTCAAATCATCTTTTCACCCGATAGGAGATATGTTTGTGTTGAGTATGAGGAATACCCTAGCAGTACTCAGCTCATCTACATGTCAAACGGAACAGAAGTTGAAGGTGGTTATTTCCATGACGGCAATTCTATAACGTTTCATCCCTCTGGTCGCATGTTTGGTATTGTATCGAGAGAAGATCAAAGTATTTCAGTATGGGCAGGCACGCCGTGGGTGAAACGTTTCAAGTTGCCGACAGGCAAAGGATTCTATGTGGAGAGTTTCCCTTTCTCTACAACAAACAAACTTGTGACGTTATCGAAATCGGATGATATAGGTTCTGTTATTGAAATATGGGACACTGCAACAGGGCAAAAAGTTGGTTCACGAAGCCTTGAGTTCAAAAGTTTTTACCATCCTCTACGCTTTTCCAAGAACGAAATCTTTCTGGAGTCAGGTAGCGGACGACTACCACTTCCGACGCAAGATACTGCGGATACAGGCCCGGACGAGTCGTTGGATGGTTTACATACGTGTCTCTACGCTTTGGATGATTGGGTCTACCAAGGGCATGAACGACTCATTTGGCTTCCACCATTATACCGGTCACCGGCCTCTATGTGTAGTATTGATGAGAAAAGCGTTACGACGGCACTTCCCTGCGAAGGAAATTGTGTAAGGTTCATTGGGATTTCTCTTGAGGACACGTCTGTTGCGAAGCATCATCTAAGAGTGTGAAACGGTTAGTCCGTCATTTGTTTATGCATTTCGCATTAAGTAGTAAAGGAAACTGCTCAGATCCAAAAATACATAGTCAAATTGCATGTATAATGTCCTAAGTCCTAGTTTAATAGAAAATGTAGTTCTTCAAAAGTACCTCCATCCCGGCATACGAATGACATCCCAATCATCTTCAAATTGATAGCCTAGACCTTCACCAGCCCTTTTCACCATCGACGCCGCACGACACGCAGGCTCTTCATCCGTTTCAGTCTCAGTAGGTGTCGGCAGCGTCGTCGTCGCAGCGGTAACACCAGCGCTAGAGCATGCATCATAATAGTCCTCAGCCGAGTCGCAATACGTCGCATAAGCACGCGTCTCGCTGGGAAAGATAGTAGTCGCATCAGGATCTTGACGACGGACGAGCTGTCTGTTTGTAGGTCTTGCAGTGGGCCAGCCGGTAGGGATGCGATACTTCCATCGCTTTTTAACAGTTGTCACCGTACTTTACCGTGTTAGCTGATTGATATCAATATGCCCGAGTGGTTGGATGAACTTACACGCTGTATGGGCTAACTGTGACCATGCTGAACTCTTCACAGTCATCGATACGATCTTGCAGGGGAGGCGAGCCTCCAGGTGAGGTGATACCTGCTACACAGACGTCGACTGTCGTAGTTGGTATATCTGGGTTCGTAGTGGTCTGGGCAGTTGTTTCCTCCACGGTAGAAACTTTTGTGGTCACTTCATTGCTAGTATTATCTAGCGTCGTATCTGGCGTTGTATTATCCACAGACTGAGTTGTTGTCCCTTCAGAAGATGCTTTCAGGGTGGCCAAAGTCGTGGAAAGGTTGTTCGAGATGGCGGTGGACTCGGCAAGCTCGGATGACGATGACTCCGATATTGATATGACGGAAAACTCCGAGGTAGTTTGATTGATCTCGAGTGACGTAGTAGATGTCGCGTCTTCAATGCTCGACAGCGTTGCGTAGGATGACGTAGGGCCGGGCTCGAGTATTGTCAATCCGAAGCTGGAGGTGGGTGGCTCAACAGCTCCAGACGAGAGACTGGTCGCTTCTTCCGAAGCGACGCTGCTCTCTTGAGTTATAACCATAGACGAAGTGGAACTGAGGTCATCAACGCCAACAAGTTTGCCATTCTGGCATCGAGAAACTTAAAAGGATTTAGTAACGAAAGACCTCCTTGAAAAAAAGTAACGTACCGTCATAAACACCAAGGGTGACTGGAGTACATCCAGGCGGTGAAGATGCAAACGTGATATAAACCTGTCCATCAGAGATTTGACAGAAGCCTGCCGCTCCGTTAGGTAAGTTATTATTCTGGAAACTAAGCGATGTTCCAGTAGAAGCAAAGCCCTTGGTAATTGCGCCCGACGGCGGGATTCCTTGACTATCAAGCTCTTTGAAGTCTTCGCCAGAATAATAAATGGGAAACCCATTTTTGAAGAGCTGGCTCTCCGCAAGGTTGAAGGTAGCAGCAAAGGTGCAGGTATTAGGACTACCGTTTCCAACGAATCCTCTGACTTCAGGTGTATTTATGTTGCGCTTTCGATCGTCATCGGGGAGTCGAATGCGGAAGATGACCGTTTGCCCTTTCGGTTCGACTATGCCGGTTGTTGGAACTGCAAGTGTCGTCTGGCTAAAGGATGTTTGTAGAGCCGATGGAGTTGTAAGTGCTTGGTCGCTTGATAGCGGTAGATCCACGGACAAAGACCCTGTCCCAAATTCTGCCAGTTGCGAAGTTTCTTCATCGACCTGTGTCAGAATCGAGTCTGTTTATTTACATTAGCTTCTTCGTTCGAATACCGAGGTATACTTTCCACGTACCTGTAGTCGTAGTCGCAATGGAAGTATTTCTCCCGAATGTCGGACGAATTGACGAGGCCAAGGGGAACCTGCCGGTCTCTCTATCTTCCGTATCCGGTGCATTGGCATCTCCATTGATGGAGCTAAAGGGCCCATTGTTATTCGGAATCGCAGCGATGTATGTAGAAAGATAGGTTACAAAATACGTCTCTGCTTCGACAGGCGCAACAGCGTTTTCCGGGGAGGTAGCTACGCCCTTTAGCAGAACTGCAAAGAGGATGTGTATTTTCATCGTGGATTTGATACGCCTTCTGATGAGATGATAGTTACACAGAAATGAGAAAGATGATTTATGGCGACTACTTAAGGCATGAAAATAAGGAGCGGCCGATGTCTCACCCGCCGTAGTTCTTTTTCGTTACCTAGCCACTCAGAAGTACCAAGAGAAATTTCTCATCCCTGCATTGCATAATTGTATTTTTATTCCACCTACCAACAGAATGCGAGCTGAGAGGATAATAACATTAAGCACGCTCGAAGTTATGGAAATGCTGAATGTCTGTGGGCTACAGTCTTGATGTTTTATGCCAGAGCGACAATGAAGGTTACCCGACACGTTTCGCGATACGTTGAAGGATGGTATCATGATGCTAGGAGCTACATGAGTAATATCCATCATCAAATCTCTATTACATAGAGTCTTAAAACTGTATACTATTTAACAATTTTGCTTCCCACGTCTCACCGCTGACATCCGAACTTGTATCCGATCTGTTAGTTGCCTTACAGGGCGTATGTCTCAGCCACAGCATCTTTCTCGCGGACCAAAAACTCCTTGAAGCGACCCAACTCAATTCCCCAGGTCTTGACCTTCTCAGCGTCAACGCATTTCTCACCATCTCTCAAGAACACCTGCGATCCGATGAAAGGATTGGAATCAATAGCCTGAGCCACTTGCTCATCAGTGTAAAACTCAGCCTTCAAGTCTCGCCCAGTTGCATCAGCCAGAATCGCCATCATCTGCACGGCCGTCAACCTCTCGCTGACAAGGTCAATTCCCTCCCCATTAAATCTTCCAGGGTCGTTAAGGGCGGCAAAGGTCAACTTAGCGATATCTTGTGGATCGACGAGGTTGAGCTTGGTGTCGTGCTTTAGGGCGGTTAACCAGATGTTATGCTCGAATAAGTCGCTGTAGATGCGAGCTTTTGGGGCGAGAAGATTGGACATGAAGAAGCCTGGGCGGATAATGGTCCAGTGCTTGAATCCAGCACGTTGAACGAGCCCTTCAATCACATTCTTGACAAAGAGGCTCTTGAAGATTAGGTGACCCGGAGGAAGAAGCTTGCGCCTCTCAGGAGCGTCAGCGCTAATGGAGCTCGAGTACACAATATCTTCAACGCCCGCCTTCTTAGCAAGTGCGATAATTCTCTGAGCCCAAATACGCTCATCATCGAGATTGCTGTAGTTGGGCCCAAGAGCGAGGAAGAGCTTGTTGCAGCCTGTAAGACCGGCAGTGAGGGCCTCTTCGTCATGCCAATCGCCAGGGTTCAAGACGACGCCGATCTTAGCCAGGGCTTGCGCTTGGGGAGATTCGGTGTTTCGCACTGTAGCGCGTACGGACCATTTTGATTGGCGGAGGTTGCGACATACTGCTGAGCCTTGGGTGCCTGTAGCAGCGACTACGTAGACAGTTGGGAGAGACATGATAATAGCTGAATGTTTGATTGATAATGACACGAAAATTTTGCTTTTTCCTCGTTGGCAGTTGAGCTCTTTTATATCTTGTTGCTGTAAATTACAGCTCCTCTTCTTCGCGCTATTCCGTCGTGCTCCTGTGGGGCCGATCAGCGGAGTTCCGCTGCCCTCAGGTCCCTCAGCGCAATTCCACCATTTTACTTCATCGCAAACCACCAAATTTCCCTCTTATCCAGCATCAATGGAGCGCGACGACCCGCCAGCGCGACGGAAGTCCTGTCAGGCCTGTAAGAAAGCGCGTCGGAGATGCGATCTAGCGCGTCCGACGTGTCAGCGCTGCTCCCAGCGGAACATCCACTGCCATTATCCTTATGCGCCTCCACCGCGCGGGAGTATCAGCTGCATACAGCCTGCGATCCCAGTATCCGAGATTGAGGGTTCACTTACGCCATCATGCTTTGGGATACTTGATTCGATTTTGGAAACAACGGACGATTTCACAGACCAGCTGTTCCAAGGTTCGTTGGAGTGCGATGCTTCCAACTGGTCCACGCCGGGGCTTTCAACAATGGCCCAAAATGCGCTGAATCGGTCTCAGCTTGTTACTATTCCTCAGGTCACTAGAGCAATCACATCAAGGCTCCAGTATCCTCTGGATGCAATATTGAAGGGTCCGTCACAAATAGTTTCGGAGAATCAAACGCCTTGGTGTCATACGCATCTATACGATGATGGGATGCCAAAGTCTATGCAACGTGAGTTCATCCTGTGTATCGATAGCTCCAGCTTAACTGTTGAGGATAGATGCGGTATCTTCGGCTGCACTCCACGCAGCAAAGAATCATCTCAACGCAAGAGTCATCCGCGACAACGTGGAAAGCCGAGTGCAGGAACTCCTTGCCAGCCCCCCACCAGCTTCTTCAATAGAAACTCTAGCATACGCACAAGCGCTCTTCATATATCAAATACTCCGCCTACTGGATAACGACGTCCGTACCTATGCCATCTACGAAGCAACCATGCCCCATCTCGAAGAAGCATCCAACGCCCTCATTCCTCACATCGCCATCGACGAAGCAGCAGATTCACCAAGCCAATCCTCAGATCTCATACCCCTCTTTCCCGCCTCGGCAGCCCAAGCCTTCTGGACAAATTGGATCTTCCAAGAATCAGCCAAAAGAACCCTCGGCATGATAAACTTTTTCATGCTGACGTATTACTTCATGAAAGGCGAGTCGGGTAATAGATGCGGTCAGAATAAAAATATCGCTGTGAATCGGTCCGTCACCATGTCTGCGCATCTATGGAACGCTCAAGATGCTGTTGACTTTGCACTGGCGTGGCGAGATAAAAAGCACTTTGTGATAAATGTCAGCGCGTAAGTCAACATCGAGTCTTTGTTTGTTGTGTCTTTAGCTAAGGATTCATAGGCCCAATTTCTTGGAGACAATAATACAGGATGCCCAGAAAGATGACATCGATACTTTTGGCAAGATATGTCTGACATCTTTAATGGGACTTACTGAGGCAAAAGGGTGGTTAGCTATGAAGGGGATCACTTTATAATCTTTTTACAACTTGGCAACGTGCTCCTCTGGGTATAATGTAGGGATACTTCTTCCCAGCTATCGTTTTCATAAACGCTCTGTATCGTTTATCATCAATGCAAATTGCGTCTTAGCAAAAGATAGACACTATTGTTCCGAAGATAAAGATTCTCACAAGGTTGAAGATAAGAGAGAAATGATTCATGACGCTTGATATTCGAAAGCCCCCAGGTTCTAATGAGAATCAATGGTGTTTTCATGCAGATATTATCCGCCTCTAGGTTAAGAGATATTATTTAGAAAAAATAGGAGAGTAGGTCAACAGCCGTCATGGCCTTATTAGTTAATAAGAGATAAATACTACAGTTTAAAGATAGAAAACTAAAGATAGATCTTAGCATAATGTTATATATACAGTATTAGCACTTTCTGACTATTATTTATAATAAGATTATTTTAATACCTGAGATTTAGGTATAGGGTGGTAACAAGTATCTATTGCCCTTGCCTAATAACTATAGTAAGATAGATTCGACAGCAAATTAGAAGAGTAACAGTCCCTCTCCTTTCGCTGAACCTAGGGCTTGATTAAGGACGGCGATGCCGAGGCAAACTTGTGAGGTTGAAAAACAAAAGTCAAGTTAAACGACGCGATGTGACTTTCAATTCCACAACATCATGATCCACTATCTTATCTCGTATTGATAAGCTTCTTATCGCCTGAAGCCAGCAAGGATCCTGGGCGCAGGTTGTGATACAAAAACAAGATGCCATAATCAACTGGCCTAAAGATATACTAGTATACACTAAATCTACCGAGGTCTTTTCGTCACTTAGGATAATTCTCCTAAATATTTTTACCTCACCTGCCTGGACAGTCGGCAAAAGTCCCTCAAGTAAGCTGCTGACAGAACAACAAGTGGGCCAGGTCGGCCGCAAAACAACTCCACCAAAGCGGCCGACTTTACAACAGTCGTGATAGGGCCATCGGCCGCAAGCAACACAATAATAGTTAAAAATAAGCGAAAATACAAGCTTAGGAACAAGCTTCTGCCAAGCGTCAATGCCGGATCCTTGCCGCCCCCGGTAGTCGAGACCATTTGGAACTAGGTTCCCTGCCAAGAGCTTCTTGATTCAGAGGCTTGTACTCGGCCAGACCGTGATTAAATGGAACGATGTTTGTTCTAGTGCAGTATTCAGCTAGCTGTTCGTCTAAAAGCGGAAGGTTCAAGAAGAACCTCATGAAGGGCTCAGTCTTGCATGTGTCATGGCATTGTGATGGAAAGAGATTGACTTCGACGATGGCGGTCAATCTCGAGGACGTGTATAAATACGTGACTCTTCTCCTAACTAATTTGTCTCTTGTCCTCATCCTCAGATCATCAATCGCCAGCCACTCTCATACAATAATTCAGTTCTCTCCTCTCATCACCATGCTCGTCTCTACTGCTCTTCTTGCTCTCTGCTCAGCAGCCTTTACGGCAGCCACGCCCGCTCCAGCCCAAACCCCCGAGAAAGACTTCAATTTCTGGCTCGGCGGTCCCATCCTTGAGAAATGTCTCACCGAAGGGAACTGCGAGGACCGTCTTCTCGAAAACCCGTACTATGTCGAGTCAAAGAAGACCAACCATGCCAAGCGATTCGACTGCCACGGCAAAGGTATACACACAGTCGTCACCACCGGCAAGAACTTTGTCAAGTTTGGCACCTTCAACCCCTACGATCTATTCCACCACGTATATGACCTATGCCACGAAGGAGGATGCGATGGTGGCAGTGACTGGGCCCGAAGCACAAAGTACGTCACTGCCACTGGCGTCTACTCGAAGGATATCAAAGTTAGTGCACAGGGTGTCTACTCTGGGTGGGATGTGCGCAATGCTCTGGCGCAGTCTCTTGCGGATGCTTCTGGGCGCAACCAGGTCTGGTCTCAGGAGGTCGCGTGCCCAAGCGGAGGACGAGCATGCTCACTTGTCAAGCTTTGGCAGGGATACGCACCCAACTTTCATCAATCTGCTATCTACAACAACTGCAATCAATATGGTTGGATGAATGCCAAGACTGATGGTCTTACTGGAATCACTTCGGGTGGAGATTGCAAATCGATTGTTGAGAAACTTGGAGCTATTGTCGGAGAGGCGGTTCCTTACGGGGCGGGAACTATCCCACTTCTCAGTGCTCTTTGTGGTTAAACAATAGCGCATGGGGGATCAGAGGAGTTCAGAGCAGCAGGAAGTGAAATACATAGAGTATGATGCGTTGCATCTAGAAGAGATGAGAGCGAGTCCTAGATAGACTAAGCGAACTAAGGATGGCCTTTAGCTGAGTGTCAATCTCAAATTTATTGCCATTCCTTGTCAAGAACCACCAGGTTCTGGTATCCCTTCTTCACAATCTCAGTATCAATCACCATGACAGCGATGAAAGTAGTGTCCTCAGTTTCACTGGGATTGTCGCTGACGGTGTGATGGCACCCAGGAAGCTCGTTGAAGCTCTCCCCGGCGTTATAAACCTTGGGCGGGTTACCGTTCATTCCGCTAAGAAGTTGGCCCTTGATCACAGTAGCGGCGACTGTGGCACCGGAATGAGTATGGGGAGGTGTCCATCCGCGGGGACCATAGTGCACCTCGAGACCAACGATTGACTTGCCGGGTGCGTTGGTGAGCTCGTAGTCGTAGAGGATCTTGACATTCTCGCGAGGGCGATTGCTATGAATGATTAGATTGACCCCAGATGAGGGAATCGCTCAACTTACCGCTTATCCTCAATATTGTCTGCCATTTTGATGAAGGGGATGTTCCACGATTATTGCGATGTGATTGAGAAGAGACAGGAGTCGGAGATAACAAGAAATGAAGAATATGATAGATACAATTCTTTGGTGAATGAATTACTTATACTTATAGAAAATTAGTATTTCCTCAAACGACAAACAATGATTATCCTACCTGTCGGCCTCCCGATTTTCGGGTGAGATGAATAAGCCGGGCAACCGTCAATTACGGACCCGCCCGGGTATCCGGGTATTCATTCTGCCTCCGAATTCCGGGCGTAATTGTCTGCTGCGACAATCAGCATATAAACAGTTCCTTCTTGGCGGAAAAGACTGCTTGAATAATATCGCTTCTTAGCAGTATCATTCACTAGTCTATATCACACTTTATACACCAGGAAACAATTCCTCCAACCTCAAGATGAAAGCCGTCCAGATCCTCGGAGACATATCTTCTCCAAAACTCACAACCAACTACTCAATGGAGAAACCCAAACCTGTCAAATCTGATATTCTGGTTCGTGTTAATGCCGCTGGAGTCACTGGCGATGAAATCATGTGGCCAGAGACATATCGACGTCCAACCCGCATTCCCGGCCACGACATATCCGGCGTGATCACTGCTTTTGGCCCTGACTATTCTGGTCCTCTAAAAATCGGCCAAGAAGTATTCGCGTTTCTATCGGCGCATACTGGCGAAGGACAAGCTGACTATGTTGTCTGCACTCCCGATGAAGTTGCCTTGAAGCCAGCCTCACTTTCCCACGCTGAAGCTGCTACACTGCCGATCCCGGTCTTGACAGCGTGGGAGGTTCTAGACTATGCTGACATTCACACCGGAACAAGAGTCCTTGTGACGGGCGCGTCGGGCGCAGTTGGTCAGCAGTTTGTGCAACTTGTCAAACACTTGACTGGTGCCTATGTGATTGCACTGGCATCTCAGACGAAGAAGCATCTATTGGGCGATGTACCTGACAAAATCGTCGACTACAAAAATCCAAACTGGGAGAAGTTGATGAAGGACGTCGATGTTGTCTTTGACACGGTGGGCGGGGAGGTTCTGGCCAAGACGTGGGAAACGGTCAAATCTGATGGCATGATCATTACGATTGGCGATCCTGCACCATCATGGGCTTTTGGCGGCGATGAACCCTCCGAGTCCTTGTCCCTACCAGGTGTGAAGTACAAGTACTTTATTGTCTCGCCGAACGTACATCGCTTGGGAGAGGTAGCAAAGCTGTTTGATGAGGGAGTGCTGAAGCCACTGGCTGTGAAGACGTATCCGTTTGATCAGGCGGTCGAAGCTTGGGAGCATGCCAGGCAGCGTGGAAAGGGCTACAAGGTCGTTATTGAGTTTTAGGCTGTAAGTAGAGGTCTAGGATAGTAAGAAGTCCGTGAGTAGAGATCATATAGATTATTGAACCTTCAACTTGTACTTCCTTCCATCCAGCTAGGATCCAGCTCTATACCCATGTTGGCCCATCCGCAAATATCCTCAAACGTCCCCAGAGACGCAAAAACATTATCATCTTGGTCCATAGTCGGAAGGGACTCCAAACTCCCCTCTCCCTCACTCCGCGTCAAACTCGGAACCTGAGTTGATCCCGGCGTACTTCCCACTTCTCCACTAGTCCCGCCAAGTCCTAGAACATGACGAGCGATAGTCTGTATCTCTTTCACATTCTTCGCTGTTCTTGGCCAAACCTCACCTACAGCCTTGAGGCACCCGATAGTCAAGCGGATCTGGTCTCGTGCTACTGCCAAAGCTTGGTCTTTGAGCATGTATGTACAAGCTGAGAGAAGAGCGAGAGTTCCTTCGCTGACCATGCATGTTGTGAAAGGTGTGTGGTGAAATGGGCGCACCGGCAAAGCTAAGAGTTGGATTTGTGCATTGACTGACTTGAGAATCCTTGTCGTGTGTACGTTGATGAGATCTGGCTTCGGTGTATCTGCCGGTGGTTCTCGAGCACAACTGGAAACCTTTTCAACAGGGTTAAATCTCAGATCTGATAAAGGTCTGTGTATACCAATAGTCGCACTAAACAGTCAGCTCAACTCTCAACATGGTCAAGGAAGGACATACACATGGATAAGCAAGTGAGCTTGGAACATCAGCTCATCAATGGTCCCATCTGCCTTTAGCCTTGGCTTCTTATCCTTAGGAAGTAGCAGTAGCCAGGCATCGAAAGCCGAGTCAGCGGATTGTATGATGGCCTCCGAATGTTCTCTGGTCGCGCGTTTTGGTGACATGTAAATGACTTGTGCTGCACAACGCACTGCACCGATGAGATAGGCAAAGGAAGAGAATACCACGTCTTCGCTATCGAATTCGCGAGAATCAAAGTCCTGTAAAGTCTTTGGTGCAGGGATTATCTATGGATCACGCGTGAGCCTCTCGCTTCGAAATATTGCGAAGTACTTACACTTGACTCGTATTCTGAATCTTCACAAGGAAGATCTGCGGTAGGTTCAACATGTAAGGTCTTGAAATTCATCGTGCCTAAAGTCCCAGCGTAGGAAGCATCCGCGATGAATAACATCCACCACGTCCGTCTCCAGCATTCAACCATGACCGGGTCTCCGAATCCCCAAGTAGTAGCGAACTCTTGCTTATGCATTTCTAATTTGACGGCAACATCGATTGCAGCATCCATCTGCTCTTTTGCTTCAGCCTTAAACGTGTACCAGAACAAAGCGATCGAGTAGAGTAGACGAGCCTGGACTTGCACTGCATCTGATGATTTGAGCTGTGAAATTTGGTCCTCGACGGCGCTACTCAGTGACTCTGACCATTGATGTGTGTCGTAAATATGTCCTATGAGCCGCATAGCAGCTATGAGGGCACTGAAGTTGAAGGTTGACGCCTGGGACAGGTGGACTAAGTGTTTGTATGGGGGAGCGTAAGGATGCAAGTGGTGAAAGTTGGCATAGTAGGACTTGACCAGAGAATCGTCGGGGAGTCCGCCGTGGCTAAATTGCGGTGTTTCGCGGTTCTCTGGTCCTGGTGTTGGAACAGGTAAGCTCGGATGAAAAACCTCCATGCAATCTGCCCCAGTCACAGATTCATCCCCTAAGTTGATCCCCTCATCAGATGCTGCCACAGAAATCTCCGCCACACCACTGTCTAGCTGTACATCAGCCTTATTAGCGTTACGTCTCCGCCTCTCAACCAAAGCAGCTCGATCAAGGCCACCGCGTCTCGAAGCTGCATACTGGCACGTCTTATCGTATGCCATGCACCGACTGCATCGCGGCTGTTGAGCATCGCATTTGACATGCTTCGTCCGACACTCGAGACAAGCTAGCGAAGATCGTGTGTTTGCACGTGCTGACACTAGTCGCTCCATGGTTAATGGGTGATGTACGTGGAAGAGAATTCGCTGATACATGTCAAATGGAGGTCATACTAAAGTGGGGTCACGGGTATTCGGGCTTCCGGAAATAGAGTGGGCACAGGAGATCTCAGCTAGTATGAGGAAATTTTGTTTACTGTCAAGACTGTTGTTGTTGAAAACGATGTGCCAGGCTGCTAAAGCTGAACACTATTCATATATTTTAAACGCCACCTAATAGTTTCATCTTATGGATATGCTTGTTCCAGATTCTCGAAGATTCGTCGACCAAAATGATCCATCAGTTTGAGTCGATTAATCTTGTCCCCGCCAAATCCCGCGTTATCAGGCTCATACATATGCCAGTCAAGCACCTTATACCCTCTTTGCTCAACGGCACTAAAGTCAGGCTGCAAATAATTAAAGATCCGACAAGTCAAAGTGCTGATCCTCTCCGAGTCAACTTCGTCATCGAACATGTTGACGCCACTGCATCCGCCAGCGACGAAATCAGCCCGTATAGCGGTACATCGAATATCAATGTCCCATTTCCCTCTAGTTTGTAATATGTTCTCCTCCAATAGCCGCCAGTGCTCACACTGCCGTTTTATCGGACAAGTGGCGGCTTTCGGGTGACGAAGAGTGAAATGCCGAATGGGATATTGCCATGGAGATAAAAACATTGTGCGGAGAAAGGTCTCGGAGAAGCATCTATCGCCAACGGGAGATCCTCTGACTTGATCGAATCTGAAGTCTAGGGTTGAGGTGATGACTTTAGAGTCAATGGGGTCTATCAGGAGATAAGCCTTGCTGGGGAGAGGGTCAGGGCGTTCTACCGCTTGGTTGTACTGCTCTATGTCTTCCTCGGTATGAGACTGGGCTCCTTGTGAGTTTTGTGCCCGGAGAATATCGTACAGCTCGCGATTAAGAGCAACTACAAGTTCCTGATTCAGGGTCACTCGGTCTTGAGCCAGTTCCAAACGCTTCCTAATGCAAGTCTCGTATTTGGTTAACCAGTCCATTGTGTTGATGGGGCTTGGTAGAGGCGATTCAAATTCGGTTCGTGAGACCCCGATATCAATCTGCTTTATTGTGTCGTTTCAGGGACGTCTGTGAATAGTCCTGAAAAACAGGACCAAACTTTGCATAATAGGACAGATCCAGAGTCTTATAAGAACGTGACAAGGCTCAACATCCCTGGAAGATGCAGGCGACTGTACATAAAATCAGGCCCCAAAAGACGTTGTTTGTGTCGGCGATGACCCGATCTATCTTCAGAATGCCATGTTTGCCAGAATGGTGCCGAGAAAAAAAGACCTTGGGGGGGTACACAGCAGTGTAGGCTTTGTTCATTGTAATATTTCGTTACTTGTCATTTTTGTAGTGGCGGAGTCGCGTCCATATGATAGGTTGGAGTAGACATGCTTGTTGAGCCGTGGATGATGAACACGTCCAAAGAGGTGCCCAACATGGCTATTGACTAAAGGCACCCATGCGCGTGGTTTTGTTCGTTCCATTGCCTGAACTGCAATTGTGAGATTGCACGAGAAACTAAGAGACCACTTGGCAGTCGTGTCCATGACAACCATGCCCGTATTCAGCGATATTTTGTATATGAAACAATCAATTCTAGTGTAGCAGAGTCTTCGCGTCTCTCGCTAACATCATCGTAACAGGAGCCGTCAGGCTGTTTGTTACTAAGGTGACCAGCAATAGAGCTGTCATGCAAGTCGTAACTCTGGCAGTATGCTGCCAGGAGCTGGTCAAAGTTGACTTTCCTGTTCTTTGATGGCTCAGCCGTGGAATTCAGCTCTGCGTCGGGGACACACATCAGCTCATTTCTAATTTGGCGGCGTATTCTTTTGGTGAATGTGTCATCGGAATCGCTGCTGAAGGACCTCTTCAGGTTCGGGGCCTTAGCTCTCGAAGAATTACCGTGGTCGATTGTGCTCTGTGGTGATTGCCCGAAGGAGAATGAGCCTGGTTCTGGAGATGGAGCCGCGGAACGGATCATCCTAAAGCTCTCATAGATATCGAGTGGTTCCACATCCTCAGATGGCGGATAGACCTCAGAGTCGAGGCTTGGACTTTGTTCCCCAACAATCTCCCACTCGAATCGAGATTCTTTGGGCTCTTTCTGAGGAATGGCCGGTCCTGAGATGGGCGGTGTTGGCTGTGAAGAGGGAGATACAGGCCGCTCGGGCTCATGAGTACCTGGGAAAAGGTCAGCGAAGTTGAGTCATTTTAGGACGAACATACCATTATATGCATCCTCCCAAGACCAGTGCAAGAGGTCGAGAAATACCTCGACCTCGAACTCGTCTGTGATAACTTCGTCACTCATAGCTGGAATGTCGTGTCTGCTGTAGGCTGAGAAAGAATATGTTGTTCTGTTGGATCCAGATAAAAGTCGTCCACGGAAATAAAGAACATGCCTTGAGAAGATGAAGACGCTGGCGGTGCTCACTATATATGTGTTTCTCGAAACAAACATACTTCCAAACGTAGACCTTATCTTTGATAGGACCAGTAAAGGAGCATAAGTAAACTTCATTATTGAGCGCTTTTTGCAAAGTTTAATACCGTCAACATCACGATACTTTTCGTTCTTGAAGCTTAGTAGATATTGCCAAAACGCTAAAGTATAAATGAATCAGCATGTAGCTATCACCTAAATTCCAAGCTTTTATCACACCAAAGTGTGTCAAACATGGAACCTGTAGTCTTTCAACAGTAACAAGGTATCGTATTACCTAAAATCAATCCTTAAGCCGTGTTCCGGATTCCCCAGTGCTGGATGGTGGGTCTCAATAGAGAGGAGCGATTTCCCTGTCCTTCATATTGTTGCGGATTCATCTACAGGATAATGCACTCTGAAAAATATTAGTCCGGTCACAGCCATAATCGAAACGACGTTCGACCTCGTTTCCAAAGCTAAAGAGTGGCTCCGTTATGTGCACGGTCTTGTTGGTTGCCTTCGGTGATCTCCATTCTTGGAAATTGCACGACCAACGAGCCACTAACCGTCAGCCGAGGATCATTTATAAACAGCTCCAGTCCCCGATCTCAGGACCTCGGATTCTTTCTCAAGTCAACCAAAATGGCTTCTTCAACGCTAGACATATCGTGCATACTGCCACGACTTCCCCAAGAATTGACCAATGCCATATCTCAGTATCCTGACGGCAGCGACCTAAAGGCCCTGCGTGAAACATGCTCAGCAATGGCACGGGCTGTACCACTCCGTTTCGATCGTGTGTTCATATCCGCAAATTCTCTCAACATTCAAGTCTTCAAAGCAATAGCAGACCACGACATTTATCGCCATCAAGTCACTGAGATTATCTGGGACGACGCCCGTTTATTTACTGGCCCGGAGCGCTGGCAATACAAAGATGAATGGGAGTTTCACGGTCGGGAACCAGATATGATTGTAACTGAGAATGGATGTCCGAAGTGGTTTCAGAAAGGATCGAGTACATCTGACGATGACTGGTGCCACCACTACACCTTTCCTGTTGCTGACAATCATATGGGACTTGCAGATTGCTGGGAATACTACAAGCCGTTGTTGGAAGACCAACAGCAGATTCTGGAAAGTAATACTGACACAGAGGCTTTCAAGTATGGTCTTGAGCGTTTCACATCCTTGAGAAGAATCACAATTACACCTGCGACACACGGGAGGCATGGTCACCCACTATATAGGACTCCTATGATCAGGGCATTTCCTCCCGGATTCGATTACCCAATCCCCAAGGCATGGCCTACTGCCCCAATTGACGATGGCGGAGAATGGCATGACGAGCTCCCATGGAAATCCGAGGACGGCGACGTCCCGTATCAGTGGTTTTACGGCACCCACTGTACCGCTGAGAGATACAGAGAGAAATGGCGAGGCTATCAACTCGTGAGCAGAGCCTTAGTCGAATGCGAAAATACAGTCACAGAGCTCAAGATTGAAGGTCACGAGATCAAATCGGGATTGAACTGTCGTGTCTTTGATCAGTGTTGCCCAGAGTACGACAACCTATACATGATCCTTGGTCGTCCAGGCTTCCGTTATCTCGATCTTGCTCTATTCGCAGGTCTCATCGAGCAAGATGGCTGAGCAACATACAAGACTGGGCTCATACGAGATGCTTTAGCTCAAGCTAAAGATTTGGAACATTTATCTATACGTGCGTCGACAGATATCAAAGACGCATACTGTCAACAGCTTGATATAGAAGACCTTGAATGGCCTGTATTCCCCCTAAGGACGGTATTTCCTATCGATCACTGGCCACGACTTCAGCACTTCGGTATCTCAAATTTCCTGGTAGAGCTAGATGACTTGATCGATGTTCTGTCCTGTTTGCCCCCCACATTGCGCTGCGTCGAGCTACTCAACCTGGCATTTCGAAATCCAGAACACGGTTATGACGACCTCGTTCGCCAGATTCGTGACAAATTGGACTGGCGCTCGCGCTCCGTGGAAGAGAGACCGAAGGTGCGTATGATCTGTCGTGGGGAAGGTTTCTGCGAAGAGGATGAGTTCTTTGAGGTTGATGATGCGGTGTGCTCCTATCTATACGGAGATGGGGAGAATTTGTTCGAACCTGAGTCGAGGTACGTAGCCATGGGATGAGGGGTTTTCGGAGAGATCCGCTCGATCTAGACTCCCGAACTCCTTTCTAGGGTGTAAAGTACATGTTACTGATAGTCTTCTCTACTCTAGCAAGGCTTCTAGACTTATGTGGGAGCTGAGGAGCCGCGGGTTTGATGGCGATATAATAAATGCACTATATAGAAGCTCTTCAACCTAATCACAATGCGAACGATGGTCCAGTACCTGTTAGCACCCTTGCGTTTTCACAGTGAGCCATTCCTGCTCTTAACAGCTATAAAGCTTCTAAATCTTGATTCCATTTCCGTTGGACGCTCAAAGATATCCTATCTGGAAAGTAATGCTGACATAGAGCCTTTCAAGTATGGTACTGCGGCCACAAATGGAAATGCCCGAAAGACTCCGCTCTTAAGGAGTCTTCCCAACCAACAACTGCAAGCGAGTCATTTGGCGGACCGACGTTGAGTGGATCTAATCAGGCCAACAGCATTACTTTTACGAGACGTATTTTGGTCTTCTTTTGTAAATACAGAGTTCAAATTGTCTCACTCCATCGCTGTCGTTCAGATGCATCAAGGCCGTTGAAGAAATCAGTTTGACAGTACACTCGCGATGATTTCACTAATGAAATACGTCTTGAGGCTCTCGTGCGTCAGACCATCAGACTCTCACTAGAAAATACGAAGTGGAGTCTGGCACCATAGCCAAGACCTTGGCTAATTAAACATTGGCCGATATTCCCGGGCAAACAAGCTGTTGCATTGTTTAAAGACCCATCCATTCTATGATCGCCCTGCTTTTCAATCCATCCTAAATTGATCTCTCAGTCAACCATCTGCACATATTTCGCAATGTCTTCAGCCATCACAACTTCTTTGCTCATGCTAGAATACACCGGCATTCCAAATCTCGTTGCCGAGGTCATCGGCGCAAACCCTACAGCCACGACTTTCTTACTGGACTGCGACAAGCCCAAGCACAAAAAGAATTGGGAAGACGGGGAATGCTATATCACCAAGGACACCGTCATTCTCGGCCCATGGGCCGATAAGACACCTGCGCCTGGAGCTGTAACCACTGGTATCTGGAGAGAAGGCACCGTCAATGAAGATGAAAAAGAAGGCTACTCGTTCTCAATAGAATGCCAGATGGATTATACGATGCCCGTAGTCTGTACTACGACCAATCATGCTTCGTTCACCTTCGACGATGGTCGGGGGGTGACAGCGACATACACTAAACAAGGCGACGTTGACGGGTTCTTTTACGGCGGGTATGGATACTTTGGCTGGGCTCCTGTCACTATCACCGCTGGTCACTCGTATCTTTTTTCTGCCAAGACTGCCTCCTTTACCGAGGCTTCGTCTACAGGCGTCTCTGGAACCGGAGAGGCTGAGGAAGCAACGACTTCGGCGGCCGAAACTGGGAGCACGACTGATAATGCTGTGATTACTGTTACGGGCGAAGCTTCATCTACGACTTCTAGTAACGGCGCAGGTACAAGAAGTGCTTTAAGTCTCTGGGCTGCAGTGGGCATCATGGCAAGTCTGGTCTTGGCATGAATGAATGCTGGTGTAATACATTTCTTCATCATCGGTCGAGGTGAGTGACGTCGAGGAAGGTTACGCGAGTCAGGTCGCTAGCGGTAAGCATGGTAATAGAAGTAAACTATATTCTTAATCCTTTTACGAAAAACCTGAGGAGCTGTGCAGAGGTGGGGCCACTTCCCGATTCCCATGTCACATGAGCCTTCTTCATTAGCCACCCAAGATCTTGATTCCTTAATGACCTGGCATTTACTTTTACTGGTTGGAATACGTCGTTACGAGCTGTGTTGCCATCGACATAAGCAGGCCAGATCTTGGAGTGACTTTTGCCTAATTATCTACAAAGTCATTTGGGCATAGCTGGCAGACTAGAGATGTGTTTCGAGATCAAAGATAGAAAGCTTTTGCAGCAAATCTTTCTCTATCCGGTGGCATATATACTAAGGGACTGTTTAACCAATATCAGGATTACAGCAGCGCCATTCGTGGATAGACCGAGGGCTCATGGTTTGGAATCAACGAAGTGCCATGAATGCGCTAGTACGTGTTGAGGTTCATCTCAATCAGGTTTTTCCCAATTGAGCTGCGCTCTTCGTCCATGTGATACGCCACATCTAGCTACAATGCAACCATGAACCAGAAGATGGCCTTCTGAGCATTCTCCCACTACCCGGCTGCTCGTGAAGCTGAAACCGGGTAAATCATCCCCAATGAAGTCACTGTGGGCCGGAAGTACAGGTGTTGTCCGAAGTCCGAACCCCAAATGAATCGACGAGATTAACTATCAGTCTCGGTATTCCTTCAGTGGCCGAGATGGGTTATAAAAACGAAAATCCAGCTCGAAGTTTGTAGTTAGTTTATCGTCAATCAACAGATCACTTCCATCTGCCATGTCTACCATAGTTGACACCGACATCTTGATCGTGGGTGCAGGCCCTGCCGGCGGCGCCCTCGCTTCCTTTCTGGGACAGAATGGCAAGTCTTGAATCTTCTCAAGATGGTTTGCCCAGTAAGCTAACAAGTAATGTACAGGAATGAGTGGACTTGTGATTTCCAAAAGTCCCCATACGGCCTATACGCCTCGAACTCATGGGTTCAATCCCTTTGCACTAGGTAGGACTGGATACAAGGGCAAGCATAGCTATTTTCTGACACGTAACAAGAGTGCCTACGAGACATTAAACTGGAAGACGAGGTACTTCGTCTCGCGATTCGAGAACCTTTCATCCTTTCACCCCGCTTCGCACAGAGCATGATTGGAGAGGAATACGGAAGACTCTCGGCATGGGAGGAAGACCCTAAATCTTTAGTAAGTGTACCATACCATGCACAGCTCTCTGCTAATAAAGCACTTGCTAGGGAAGACGAAAAGAAACCACGCCTTGCGAGTATGTGGACTTTTCTCAGCGACACTTGGAACCTCTTCTTCTACGTTTCGCATCACACAACGGCTTCAATGTTCGCTTTTCAACCGAGATTCTCAAAGTTGAATACATTTCGAGTCACGCCACCGAATCTGCTTATATGTGCACACTCTACGACAATATCTTGAAGCAAGAATTGAAAATCCGCACAAAATACCTTTTTGGAGCAGATGGGGCACGCAGCGAGATAGCGCGCCAATTCGACTTTAACTTCCTCACCCAAAGCCCAGGCCCGAAAGCGTGCAACGTCTTGTTTCGCGCAGACCTCGCAACTCACTTGACCCCAGGGCGTCTCGGGGGAATACACTGGATTATACAGCCCGACCGTGCCCTCTTCCCCGGCGTCGTTGCCCACTTGCGAGTTGTTCGGCCTTGGTACGAGTGGGTGCTGGTAGCGTTTGGTGCACAGGGCACCAATCCCTTTGAGGGCCTGACCACTCAGAGTCAAGAGCTTGTAGACTTGATCAGACACCTTGTTGGAGTTGATACGCTTGATGTTGAGATCTTGACGCTTGACGCTTGGACCGTGCGTGAGTCTGTCGCGGAGACATACTCGAAAGACGACCGAACCTTGTTTCTGCTGGGTGATGCAGCACACAGACATCCTCCGACCTTCGGTCTCGGTAGCAACACGTGCATCCAAGACGCGTATAACCTCGCGTGGAAGGTGGCCTACGTGTCAAAAGGCTGGGCTGGTCCAGGCCTGTTGTCCTCATACAGTCAAGAGAGACAGCCAGTCGGTGCCGACCTTGTCCGAGAGAGCAACAATCATATACGAAAGAACGCAGAACTTTTCCGTGTGTTTGGAATGATGGCCCCGTCTGCCGAGGGCATGAAGCAAGTAGATCAACTATCGCATGCGACGCCAGAGGGCTCAGCGCGACGGGCCGATCTCCACGCCGCGCTGGAAGAAAAGAAACAAGAGTTTGAGAGCCTTGGCTTGGCCCACAATCATTTCTATGTATCCAAGGCTGTGTTCCTGGATGATGAGCCTGGCCCAAGACCAGAACTGCAAGGTGACCCAGTTGTGGAGGTTCAGATCAGCACCTATCCCGGTAGCAGATTGCCCCACGCGTGGATTGACAAGCCGAACCGCCTGGGCATGATATCAACTCTGGACTTGGCTGGAAAAGGGTCCTTCTGTCTATTGGTTGGCGTGGACGGCAGTGCTTGGAGAAGCGCAGCTGAGGCTGTCATGACAGCCACCGGTATCCCTATCAGTGTCGTTGGCATCGGCCAAGGTCAGGAATATATCGACGTTTACAGGCGTTGGTATGAGAAGAGGGGTGTCAACGATAGTGGGTGTGTTCTCGTTCGACCAGATCGTTTTGTTGCGTGGAGATCTGTTGGCAAGCCTGCGGACTGTGAGCAGAAATTGGGGGAGGTTTTGGGGAGCATTTTGTGCAGAGCCGAGTTGTAACTTTCTTTCAAAACACAAAGAAGAATTTCGCTAATTGATTTTACTTAAATATGTTTTTGCAATTAGATCTTGCACGAAGATTGGTAGCATGCCTGTTTTCTCACATGCACTATGCCCCATAACGGCATTTCCTTCTCAGAACTCCGACGTATCGCGCTTCGGTATTAGCCCGGACTTTCAGTTGTCCGCCAAAGCGGGGCCTTGTAACCAATGGTCTCCCCTCTTTCTCAAGCGATTAAGCTCCTTCTATCCTCGACAGCAGGTAACCAAGGCAGATCGGGCTTGAGATCGGATCGGAGGCTGCTTGACCGATATGTAGCGAAGGTCCATTTCTATATAAGCAGGAAAGTTGCACTTCATGTGTCTACACCAAGCACTGAGAACTTCAACCTGCAACCATGAGCTCTCAACTCGAAGGCGTTTCCCTGAACTTGGAAGCAACTGGCCATTTCGTACTGCTTCTCTGTATTCTATACTTACTCTATTATGTGGGTGGGATCTCACCTCCAGCCTCTACTTCTCTAACGAATTGTAGGCAACTTTTACCGTTTTCTTCAATCCACTTTCGAGGTTACCAGGTATGTTACCTATTTGTATCTCCATTCAACCTGGCTACGCTAACACTGTCACGCAGGTCCATGGATATCACGCTGGACAGACGTTATCCCGAAGTATCACTGGCTAAAGGGCACACGAGCGCAATACGTTCACTACCTTCATCAGCAATATGGTTCGTCAAAACATCCCCAGACAGCATGTCGCTAACTCCTAGCAGGCCCCGTTGTGCGAGTAGGTCCTCACGAGGTTGACATTTCCGACATGGCAGCAGTCAAGGAGATTCATCGCGTCAAAGATGGCTACAGAAAAGCCCCATTTTACCAGAATCTTGTTCCCAATACCAACAACCTCTTCAATACTCTTGATGTGGAGTTCCACCGCCACCATCGACGTCTGCTGTCATCACCTCTCTCCGAATCATCGCTCAAATCTGTGGAGCCAACAGTTGACACTTATGTCAAGGTGGCAATTGCTAGTATGAAGCGTGAAATGGATCAACGCGGGGCAGCGGATGTAGCCAAGTTTTGGTTGTTCATGGCCACAGATATAATCGTCGAACTTAGCTTTGGGGAGTCATTCGGCATGTTAAAACATGGAGAAGTGAGTACCGACCTGACAAGTATTATCTTTACTAACTTAGATAACCAGAAGAACCAGTACATCATAGACCTAGAAGGTCTAGCAGCCAAAGGTTCCATTCGATCGACGTTTCCAACCCTTATAACCATCGCGACCAAGTTCCCCCTTCCCGTCTTCAAAGAAACTGTTGCTGCTGCACAGCGAATCAAGGACTACTCCGCTGAGGCTGTCGCACGCTACAAAAGAGATCTCGCAAATAATCCTGCTGCAGCCAATCCTATGTTGTTCAGAAAGCTCTTTGAAGCTGGTGAAGATGGCCTCTCAGATGATGAGATACGCGCCGAGGCGCAGACATACATCGTCGCTGGTTCTGATACTACCGCAACGACGTTGACGTACCTCATATACTCCGTTTGTTCTCATGCTGATGTGCGGTAGAAGCTAGTCAAAGAGCTTATGGGACTGCCCGATGATTTCGGTCACAGTGACCTGCGTGAGCTTCCGCAGTTGAACAACATTATTGACGAGACACTTCGGCTGTATGCAGCAGTCCCTTCAGCTCTTCCACGTGTCGTACCCGCTGGAGATGCTCACCTAGCAGGCTACTTCCTCCCCAGTGATACCGTTGTTTCAACGCAAGCTTGGACCTTACATCGCGATCCGCACGTTTTCCCAGACCCAGAAATCTGGGACCCATCACGTTGGGAGAAGGGTAGCAAGGTGATGCACGATGCAGTCATGCCTTTCGGCGGAGGCTCTAGAGGTATGTAGCTCACTTTCTGTGCTTCTTGGTTTTTACTAATCGTGTTCAAGTGTGTATTGGTAAACATCTTGCGCGAATGGAGCTTCGTTTGGCTGCGGCGAGATTCTTCCGGGCTTTTCCAAATGCGACGGTGTCTTCTATCGAGGGCATGTCGGGAGAGGATATGGAGCTGCGAGCGTACTTTCTTTTAACGCCAAAAGGAGGGCGATGCCTGATTCAGCTGGAATAGAAGACAAAGCACCTTCAATTGCCCGGTTGTGTAGTATATCGCACGACGGTTGCGAAGTGGTGGATGAAGCGTCGTTTTGAATGAGCATGACAAAAGTCTCGGTTGTTGACTTTAGTGTGAACCAGCTCGCTATTTACATAAATCGTAAAAACTACTAATGGTTTGAATAACAATATATTTAGTTTTATAATAGTGGAATGACTGTTTTGAGTCGATGATTTGTGGTTAAAGAGAATCAATGCCTCGGTATACAGGGTATTTCTGATGTACTGTTAAAAGATACGTCTCTGACCACCTGGCTGACCTACATAAACATGTACCTCTTAACAGTCTCAACAAGAAGTCCCGTGCGCCCCAAGCATCGGTTCCACGCTCCCTTTTTTTTTGCATCAGCTGGCCAAGTAATGGAAAATAAATACTAGACCATCTTCCAAGGCTATTGATTGAAAAGGCAAGAGGTAAATACTGCAAAGTGCTGAAAATTCCTTTACAATGCCCTTGGGTCTGAGCCATTGGCTGGAACTTGCCTGCAGGATTGCACTCAATCTCATTCGGTTATCTGACGGCGGGAACTTCCGCATGCAAAACATCCCAGCCGATAATGCAGTAAATATTGCTTGAGCCTCCAAAGGATATTAACTATAGCTAGATCCTTTGTTAAGTGTATTTCGTAGCTCTCGTAACCGAATCCATACCCTCAGAGGAGTTATGCTGTCGCTATAGTTCATTTAAGAAAAGAAAAACAGACCAGATGTACTCCGTACTGTGTCTCCAAAAGGGAGCATGTGCAGTGTGTCCATCGATTTCAGCTCTTTGGTCAGCTCCGTTCATCTTATCAATTCATAGCCTAGCTTCCCCAAGACCTTTACCCCGGATGCAGGAAAACTGAATAGGATGCCAAAATAAACTCGGCAAAGAACCTCTTAGCCAAGGTTAAATTACCTCACCATTTTCGTCGCTTAGGGCCAAGGTCTCAGGTTTTCTTACCTCCCCCAGCTTCGCAAGCTTGACCCCATCCACAGCACCAACACTTTCTTTTATTTTTAGCCCCCCTCCGATCAGCAATAACCTCGCGACTGCCAAACTAATTAAAATGTTTCAGGTCCCGTCTCTCCCACATTACGTACTGACAAGTCAATCTAGTTGGTTATTTAGCGATTGGCCAAAGCATCTCGCAATCTAGGCCAATCCGTCAAGTGATGTTCAGCCTGACTCGCGCGCGACGAAATGCTAGCTCTTTTGGGCAATCATGCAGGGGCATGTTGTACTGACAAGTCATGGAAATTGTGAATGTCGTGAAAGAAGAAAGGTTGGATCCACTGGGGAAGGGTTCTTCTCCACAGACGTTGAAGGGAGCTAAAACACTCCCGAGGGCGTTATTGATGATAGATACTGATGTAGATATTTGCATTGTAGTTCTGATATGAATTAGAATAAACCTGGTTGCTCAGAGTTACCAATGCCACTGTCCTGAGACGACGAAGTCCATTCTATAACTAGACAAAAGCAAACCTATCTTCCGCCATCCCCGTCAAATGGAACCCTTAATATCTTTCTGCCCCGCAAGCATGTGACCAATGCTCTCGATGCGGGTGTGCCAAGGGCGCATCTGGCAGCTGTATGATATGATTAACACTCTAGACACTGCCGTCTGTGCGACGCATGCCGGGACCCGTTTCGTTTCGTTTCGTTTCCTCCTCTATTTAACCCCCGACATATCTCACTCACTTTGACCCTCTAGGCAAGTTGTCATTGACTCCGTACCGCCATAATGCACCTTAATTCACTCCTTGTATCTTCCCTCTTTGCTGCTTCAGCCCTCGCGGCTCCAAGCGCTTCAACGAAGAAAGCTTGCGAAGCAATCTCAGAAGCTATTCCGGGTCGCGTCTCGCAGCCGTTCACTATCAACTACAACAGTCAATCTTCGGGGTATTGGTCTACGGCTTTACGGGAGATCAAACCTGCTTGTGTCGTCACAGCCAAGTCAGCTGAAGATGTTTCAAAGGCCGTGACCATCTTGAACAAGTATCCTGATGTCAAGTTTGCTGCTAAGAGTGGCGGACATGATCCAAATCCTACTCATGCTACTGCTGGTGATGGAGTTCTGATTTCGTTGAATGGGATGGTTGGCGCTACTTATGATGCTGATAAAAAGGTGGCGTATGTCAAGCCTGGAGGAGAGTGGAATGATGTTATTTCGGAGCTGGATAAGGAAGGCGTTGCTATTGCCGGAGGTCGTCTTGGTATGTTTTGCGAGGTTGCCAGATAATTCACTACTGACTTGACTCTAGGACTGGTTGGTGTTGGAGGTCTCCTTACTCAAGGTGGCATCTCTTTCCTGAGCGCTCAATACGGCTTGGCTGCTGATGTACGGTCCCTCATGCAACTGAAGTGACTCTAGCTGACGATGTGCAGAACGTTGTCTCGTGGGAGATGGTCAATTGGAACGGCACAATTATCAACGTCGATGCCAAGACTCAGCCCGAGCTCGCCGTCGCTTTGAGAGGCAGTGGAAGTCAATTTGGCATCGTAACTCAGTTCACCGTTAAGGCCTATCCCATCGGAAAGGTCTGGGGCGGTATTCGCACCTACGATGAGTCCAAGACAGACGAACTCTACAAGGCGATGCATGAGTTCGTCCCATATAGTAACGAGGATCCCAAGGCGGCCATTATTGTTACCAGTCTCATCCTCACTGGAAGTAGCAGAATCAATCTTTTGTTCTACTTTTATCAGGGAGAGAAACCTCCTACCACTGGAGCATTTGCCGATTTGTTGAAGATCAAGTCGACGCTTTCTACTACAAAGACACAGTCTTATCCTGATCTGGTAAGCCAATTTATATCGTCTCAGGATGTAGTAATACTAACTACACATAGCTCAAGTCCAACGGCGCCGGAGTTTCGCTGTTGAACTCACGCATCTCATTCAGAGTAAGCCCCCCCTCCCCAGCATGCAACCCTCTCAACTAACAACTTAGACCGCGACTATTCCTTACTTCCCCAAAGATTCAACCGTATACGCCGAAATCACCGACAAGTTCGTCGACATCACAAGCACCTACTTCAAAAACCTCCGCGGTCTCGCCTCCCAATGTTCCGTCGACTTCCAGCCCCTCCCCTCCGCAATTGGCAAACACACCGAAGAACGGGGCGGAAACGCCATCGGCTTTACCGCCAGTGACCCCAACCGCGTTCTTCTCGAGATCCAGTGCGCGTGGGTTGAGAAGCGCTACGACGATGCTGTTCGTCAGTTCTCCAAGGATTTGACGGCTTATATTGAGGATAAACTTCCTGAGTGGATTGAGAGGAATGGAGGTGATGTGGATGAGTATCTCCCTCTGTTCATGAATGATGCTATGTTTGATCAGAATGTCACGGGGACTTATAAGGATTACGCCAAGTTTAAGGCGTTGCAGCGCGAGGCTGATCCGGAGGGTGTTTTGAGAGAGAGAATGGGCGGTTTCAAGTATTAATCATGGTTCAGAGCAGAATGTATAGGGTTTGAATAGTATTAATAATGATGTCTTGTCTATAAAGGACCCTAGCATCGCCAAATCTAACGCCTGTTGGCATATGAGCAATCGCGACTACAATTGACGAACTTACCTTCTGGTAGCATATGCCAGCCTACTAGCTCGTCTTGGGCAAGCCATCAAGCCATCCCACATCTGTTTCAACCGTGCGTTTCCTATCTCAAACCGCTCCAGATAGCGCAACGCTACCAGCGTGTCCTGAAGAGTGCCAGATCCACTTCCAAATCCAAGATACGCCTCTACCAGAGGCTTTCTAACATCAAATTGGGTATATACCTTGTTGAGCTTTGTGACAGCTCTGTCCATCTCTCTCGTCTTCACAAACATCTCTTGGCTCAATGCCGCCATGCTTCTACCGAGATCAGTATCAGGGCCTGCATTACGGGAGTTAGTTTGCAAGGATTGTATCATGTTGTTTAAGTTCATGAGGAAGCTGCGTATTCTGTTACGAAAATCTTCGTATTTCGTGTGTTCGGCCAATGCGCACTGCCATCTTGCTCGAGCAGCATTGCTTGCGGTAGATCCTGAGGCTTCGTTGTCAGCCATTTGATGTAGTATGTCTTTTGATTGCACTATATAAGAGTCAATTATTATATTTAGTGTAATGCAGATTCAGGTCGTAAGAAGACAAGCATATCAAAAGTATTTATACCATGACGTAACAGTGGAATCACTGTTGACCTGTACAAGATGCAGAGCATCATAGCCATCGCTGGTGAATCAGAAGCTTTATATAAGAACCTGATTCCAACAGTTCATTGCCCTCACGTCTGTGAAACTACGTTACTCATGGCATCGTTTGCTAGACTACAGATAAGTCTCATAATAATGTAATGTCGCAGCTCAGCCAAGATTGCCAAAGCGATGCTTTGGTGATGGACTGGTGTATTTTGAACCCTCTGCTTTGATAGTCTGCTCATCAGCACACATGCGATGCTACTCGAAGAGTATTGCCGCATTGTAACTGACGGCGGTATCACGCAATCATTTCGTCAGATTTACTTTTTCCATTCATCATGGGCAAAGGCTTCTACCGGTACTCACATGGTATCAGATAAGCACACAACACGGCCTACCGGGCCGACCACTTGTTGTTTTCCCTTCTCCCCTGATGTCTCGCTCGTTACTGGGCGCACCGTGGAGAAAAGGATGAGTCTTGTGTAACCCAATTGCATCGGCAACTCATGATTCCGAGCAACCCCGGTCCAGCCACATGTCCTCACCGCCACTGAAACAGCCAGCCACGAGAGTAAAATGGTACAACTAAAATGCGGAAACCCTGGTCGCGCTTTTCAGCTGTGTCTTACAACCCCGCTCTCAGACATATTGCAGACTCATGATTGCGCTCATATTTACAGTTCCCGTGATGTCTCTCTTGTCGAACTTTTTAAACAGTTTTATTTGGCTGGTTTTCCGGCTGGTGGGCGTGCATCCTGCATCGGTTATTCGTCGGATGCCGCATGATGATTGCTTCCACGAGATTGCGATAGTTCGATGCATGTCTGAGTTGATTCGGTGAAGGTTGATGGTTTTATTGGTGACCAAGTACCCGAGACGTCTATCGAAAAGGTACTTGGTCCACTGTGAAGATATTTGCATCCATTGATCGTGCATCTAAGACACATCTCATCACCTTTCTGAATCGATAGGGGGAAAACGTGACAGTGCTGTACGGGCCGGTCGTAGCTACATATGCAGTAACAGCACGCAGCCCAGTGTCCAGTTGGAAGGCGTGTTACTCGCCAAGAACTACCCAGCCCCGAACTCTTGTAATTTCACGCGGCACAAGTCTCGCTTTTTCTATCAGCTGTCATGTAGTACTCAGTGCCATGAGGTTGGAGAGCCCACTTAGTGTCTCATTTTTAGAAATTTATGCTTACTTATCATCGCTGGAGCCCGCTGATTTCCTCCAATGGATCATAGCCATCTCCCCCGACTGTCTTTGGAGCTGCGGCCTGTAAACGGCTTGCTGCAGTGTACCACCCATATCTCACTAATATGACTTGCTTCAGACTATTTCCAAGTTCTCTCCACGACATGGGGAGACAAGATCGCAGGGTATTGAGATAGCCTACTCGTGTAACCACCAGCAATGAGATGATATTGGGATTAGAAGAGGAATTATAAGTAAGGATCTAATACTCCATTGAGAAAACCGACTCACCAGCTGTCTGTATTCATGCCATGTCGACACTCGCTTCATCTCGAAAGAGGGCATTGACCCCCTCTTCTCCAGGCACCAGCTTGAGCAAGAAGCTAAAGCTGACAAGCATATCCCCGCCCCACCCTCTGAGTCTGAATCAGCAGATCTCACCGGCCACGCTTACGACACTTCTGAATCAAGATCCAACTGATCTTATGCCAGATCTGCGGATGCAGGTGACATGTCTCAAACTGTTTCTCCTGGTGATGTGAGATCCTTAACGATGCATCGTGGACCCGACTGACAGCCTGCAGTGCACGCATGCCAGAAAATACGCTAAGTGCGAACAAGAAACACAAACGTAAGCACGAAGTTGGATACAGACAAGTTGTAGAGGCTCTCAACAAGTTGGATATTCTTGGTATTGCAACGCGGAAAATGATCGCCGCTGTCAAAGATATCGAGAAGCTTACGAGAGACATTGATGAGATTCTGGAATTTGAAGAGCCCTCGTTTCCTAATGTGCAGCTGAAGAGGTCATGTGAAGATTTCATGGGTGCGTATGAGGAGAGATTGGCTAGCTTGGACCCCATGAGAGAAAATGGCTGTGACGATAGTGCGTCTCATGAAGAGCAAGAACTGGCGTGAATGAGGTTTAGTAAAGACACATTTTAAGTCAATGCACTGAGAGCGATGCCATATTTATTCATGACTGGGACGCAACAAAGGTCGAGATCTTTATCTTAAGTGACAAAACGGTGTAATCATAAGGTCGCTTAGCGTAGAGCCCTAAGCTTTTGCGCTACCTGAGGGATCACAGTTGGCACGGACGCGTGCTGAACAAGCCCCTGTACTGGTCACTAGTAGCGTCTTATACTGGGACTCTGCAGTGGGGTTTGGCCCAAAATGCCCCCAATAGCAACTACAAATGTTGAATTGTTCTGATAATCGCACGGCCTTTTGAGACTGTTTTTCGACTTGTTCGAGGAGAACTTCCTGTGAGGTGTAGATTATTCGAATTAAGCCTGGACGATAAAACACATGGTGAGAGGCCATTATGTTCAATGTTTGTTCTTTGGTATGCATTCAGGTGTCTCTGTTCGGATCACTTGTCGCTCTGGTATAAATATCGTAAGATTTCCTTTTCAACCGAATCTCAATTTGTTAAGCACCAGTTCATCATCTTCTACCTATCTCGCTAACACCAACAATACGTCAAATATCAATCACATCCTACTCCCTCCCAAAAAAAACCCACGATATCAAAGACCATCCGGTCAAGAAACTACCAGAATGTGTGACCAGTCCTTGCCATTCCGAAGCAGCAAATTCATGTCCAAACTGCGACAAGACTACAAATTGCGCGTGTCCACCTTTGCAGAGGATCTCTCTCGGGTCTACGAGCTACGCGTCAAAGTAGACAGGGCAAACCGTGAGTTCAAGGAAAGAATCGGTAAGCAGATTGACCAGTTGATGCTCCTACACTCTGAGATACTTCAGGAAGCCGATGCTATTGAGCACTGGCAAGCGTGCGTGCTGGAAAATATTCGAGAGAATGAGAAGCTGAAAGCGCAAGAGAAGATGGTCAGAAGTCGCTACTTGGAACTTTACCATCAGAAAGGTCGTCCACGCATGACTCGAAATAATGGTCATTATACACGTCGTATGGATTGGTATGCTCGACGTCTATTTAGTCGTCAAGGCAACGTTGGGGACGGACCCATACCGGCTAGAACCGTGAAGAGACTCGAGTTTCTAAAGCTTTATGGAGAACCAGATGGTTCAGAGACCGACTTTGAGCATGATTTAAGTGCCCGGACGAATGTTTCGGTTGAAGACCTCAGACCCAGGGGACATAGGAAAGGGTCTAATGCCAGTGGATTAGAGGAGAGGCAGTTTTCCGGTGCATTGTGTCTTGATTCGTTATATGCTCGAGGTAATTAGACATGTCGGTGTTCTCTTATACCTGATGACAGATAATGTAGTTTGAAGGGTTGTATATAGTTCAAATTAAATAAACATCACTACTAAATCGATGTGGCCCAGTAAAACCCTTTCGCGTTCGCGAATGTGACCAAAGAGGGATCAGCGAACAATTGGGTCTGTATGATTCAGGCATGACTGACACTTTGGAAATCACTTCATCTACGTCAGCTGTGTGGCGGCAGTTGATGTCTTACATGCTGCCGAAGCGAATGGTCAGTCTTTTCTTCGGTGTCTCAGAATCGAATTACCGGGCCGGGCTTCAATGGTCCGAGGAAATGTTCATTCAGGACCCTTACATTTAACATTGTTCTAGTTAGGGGCGGAATTATGACAATTGGTTTTCCGTGCCTGGGAGAGGTCTCAACCGTGAGTAGCGGCTTATGGTTTACAATGCTACCACAAACTCCGAATAAGCGGTCACTGCCTTTGAGGTATGTCTTGCTCAACCAGATCAACAAATAATTACAGTAGAGAAACGTAGCACAAGGGGTCTCCATTGAGGCCCAAGTCCATCTAAATCTCTGCGGGTACTAGCCAACTACCGGTGTTGTCTTTGTTCCGTTAGAGGGCCATGACATAGGCAGCCGCGTGAAGGCTGAAAATATTAAAGATAATCATCCGGTTTACCATTCCAGACGATCACATACCAGAAAATCAAGTTTTTGACTCAGTGGAGTAAGCCAAAGTTAATTTCCAGGACAAACTACTGCATAACGTCTGTAATCCATGGATCCTGGTACCGTAATGGCATCTAACGCGCCTATCGTGCGTTGTGGCTTCAATTCTACACGCGCCGAACCCAGGAAGAACTGACTCATCTCACTACAAGACTGACATCTGGTAGCAATACAGGGAGTGGCTAATGGTGCATGCAATCCATTCTGGATAAGTCCTAACAGCTATAGAAAACTATAAAGCGGCTGCATCTTCCCTTCTAATTACTGGATCATCAGCACTCACAACCAACACTTTGCCAACACAACCAATTTAATCTCAAAGATCCATACAAATCACCACCATGAAGGTCTCCACCATTCTTGCTTTCCCTGCCATTGCTCTTGGAGCTGCTACGCCCAAGCTCCCTGTCTCTTCCATCGACCCTGCCTGCCTTGAGAGTATCACCAGTGTCGCGGACTGCATCAAGAGCCTCAAGCCCACCGGCGCCGCTGGTCTTACGGATGTCGCAACTTGGTAAGTGTGATCTTCTATTGGTGTGGCATAAACCATCAACTAACAGGACATAGTCTCGCCGAGATTGTTGCGGGGATCCAAAAGTGTATCCCTGGTGTCCCTGGCGGCTTGCCCTCTGGTCTGCCAACTGGTATCCCTACTGGCCTCCCTACTGGCCTCCCCACCGGCCTGCCTGTTCCTCTGCCCACTCCTCTCCCCGGTGGTCTTCCTTGAAATGGTACCCCCGGAATCCCTGGCCTTCCTTGAGTGCCTTCCATCATACCGACAGCCCGGCAGACCTTGCTTACCTGGAGCACGGATTGGCTGTGTTTGTTGACGGACGCCTTCACCAAGGTGTCTTATATTTGTTTAGACGTTGCTCTTGACTATTGGTGCCTTTAAGTAGGAATAAACTCGTTATGTATACCGTTCTTAGTCTGAACTCTTTGGCTTGGACATGCATAGTAAGGCTTTCGTACCATACTTACAGCAATGATCAAAGAAACTATAGTAGATCTTGGTGAATATACATTTGCGTGATAAATGACGCTATTCTTTCGCTACAGCAGATAGAATTTGGAGTTCGAAGGAGGAGGCAGACCAGGCTAAGAAACAAAGCCAAAACCTATTTACAGGCATTTGTGAAACACCTCTGAGGTTCTGATCCAAATTGGACATATGAGGAGAAACTTTAGCGAAATCTACGTTGTCAAGGCTGTCGATAAGGATGACAATTCCGAAGGACCGAGCGGTCCAAAAGCGAATTGAGAGCATTCAGTATGCCCTAAATAGATGCTATTAGCTGTCCGACATTGGCTCCAGGTCGGGTCTCAAATGTTACAAGCCTCTAGCCTCGAGTGAAGCCCGGTCATTCAGGATCTGGACATCTCTGATATACAAGGCAAAGTCGAAGACCCGATAGAAGAATGCGCGGAGATGCGCGAAGGCCCGAGAACCCAGGGCCTCGATCCTATATAAAATAAACACTTCGCCAAGGTTATTACATCTTAGTAGAACTTTATACCAGCTTATTTTGCTTGCTCAAGTTTGCACGAGCCTGCTTGGAGATTTTGACTATTCCAGGTATGGTTAGCCTATCAAGATTACTCGCTCAAGCGTATTTGTCATCCTCCACCTCGGCATTATGTTCCGCGATGTAACTGAGTGGAAAGAATTCAATTCTACTACAATTGATTTTGTCATTGTC